>CM062818.1:865499118-866099118 GCA_031772625.1 Pinus tabuliformis | reverse complement strand
CAAGGGAAAAGGGTTGTGCTCCCCTTGAGTACATGCTGAAATCTCTGCTCTGCTGTGCTGACCATGCTCCCCCTAACTGTAGGCAAGATCTGCAAAAAGATGTTCTTCAAGAAAAACCATGACTTTTACATCATAAAAGACCTTCCTATCACCAAAAGACTCTATACATACATCCATCACCCAACCAAGTGGGGATACATCAGAAATTTACATATGAAAACCAAGTACATTACATCATTCATCCCAGGCATAGTGGGGAAACCAAAATAGGCCGTTACATGACCTTGACACCATAAAAGTGATACATGACATAGAGACGAAATATCTAGAGTAAGAATTATGAAAGTCACCAATAACTGATATCAGCAGCATCTGTCAATCACTATTCAGATCAACAACCATGTTCTCCTTCTGTTCTCCCTCTGCATTTGTTCCACCTGAAATCAGCAACACTGTGTACTTGGACCAAAAGCTTCTAATGTAATGCCAACAATGCATTATCAGAAGTTTATCTGCTCCCCCTGAACCTGTGCCAGATGGTTTCTGTCAGACCCATATCAGACTTTCTTCAACTAGAGTCTGTCCCCACTGATTTCTTTCAAACTACCATATACGCAACTGTCTCTGCATAAACCGGCGTATGTACGCGGATCCTCCTCAGGCAACTCAGTACACCAACTTTTCTCTGAAACAGACAAGTTTCAACAGCAAGATGATGCATCAACTACTCCCAGCTTCTGTCTGAGGTATTCAAAAGTTTCCTGGGCAGTGGTTTGGTGAGAATATCAGCAACTTGTTCCTTAGAGGGAACATACTCCAATTTGACCTTTTGTTCCAATACTTGTTCTCGGAGAAAATGATACTTGATCGGTATGTGCTTAGTCTTTGAATGCATGACAGGATTCTTTGAGATACTGATAGCACTTGTATTATCACATAAGATGGAGATAGGAGGAGTACAAGTGATTTGAAAATCCTGCAAAGTTTGCATCATCCAAAGGAGTTGTGTGCAACAAGATGTGGCAGCCACATATTCTGCTTCAGCTGTAGATAAGGCAATCGAACTTTGTTTCTTGCTGAACCAAGATACTAATCTGGAACCCATAAAGAATGCACTGCCACTTGTGCTTTTTCTATCATCCACGCTTCCAGCCCAATCTGCATCTGTATAAGCATGAAGAGTGAGATCTGTATCTCTCGGATACCACAGGCCATAGTTTTGAGTTCCTTGAAGATACTTGAAAATTCTCTTTACTGCCTGAAGATGAGTTTCCTTAGGATTTGCCTGAAATATTCCAACCATTCCTACTGCATGCATGATGTCTGGTCGGGTAGCTGTTAAATAGAGAAGACTTCCAATCATGGATCTATAAGTTGGTTGATGCACTGCTACTGATTCATCATTTGCACTGAGGCTGCATCCTGTAACCATAGGGGTACATACTGGTTTCGAATCTTCCATGCCATACTTCTTCAAAATCTGCTTGAGGTACTTGGTTTGAGATAAAAAGATACCGCCTTCATTTTGTTGGATTTGTAATCCAAGAAAATATGTCAGTTCTCCAAGCAAGGACATTTCAAATTCTTTCTGCATCACCAAGGCAAAGTTTTGACTCATAGCTTCTTCATTGCTGCCAAAAATGATATCATCAACATACACAACAAGTATTAGCAATTTGTTATTTTCAATTTTTATATAAAGATTGCTATCTGCTGATCCTTTTGAGAAACCTTGTTGATGAAGATATTTGTCCAGACGATAATACCAAGCCCTTGGAGCTTGTTTAAGACCATAGAGGGCTTTCTTAAGTTTGCATACAAGTTTTGGATCATTTCCAAGGATGAATCCATCTGGTTGCTCAATATACACTTCTTCTTCTAAGTCTCCATTCAGAAAAGCTGATTTCACGTCCATTTGAAATACTTTGAACTTCTGAAAGCTTGAGAGAGCAAGGAACATTCGGATGGCCTCAAGTCTAGCAATGGGAGCAAAAGTTTCTTCAAAGTCTATTCCTTCTTGTTGAGCATACCCTTTACAAACAAGTCTGGCCTTGTTTCTAATCACTTCCCCATTTTCATTCAACTTTTTTTGAATATCCATTTTGTCCCTATGACATTCTTATCTTTTGGTCTAGGAACCAACTCCCAAGTGTTATTCTTTTCAATCTGCTCAAGTTCTTCATCCATTGCCTTGATCCAGCATTCATCTTTGCATGCCTCTTTTACATTTTGTGGTTCAGTAGAGGAAATCAATGCCAAATAGCTTGAGGCTTCTGCAATTGTTCTTCTTGTTTGTATACCTGCCTCTTTCTGCCCCAAAATTTGAGATTCTGGATGATTCTTCTGAACGTACATGGATGGAGTCTTATCTTCTATCCTTATCTCTTCTTTGGTGCCTCTTGAGCTTCTTCTTCATCATAAGTTTGATTTGATGTTGAAGGATAGTCCTCATCATCTTCGAAATGTTCAGATCTTACCTGCCTAGGAGTGTTTTCTTCTTCATCAACTACTACATCAATACTTTCAACAATTTTTCCAAGCCTTTTATTGTAACACTTGTACGCTTTGTTGTGGGGAGTGTACCCAAGGAGAATGCCTTCATCTGCTCTAGGTTCAAACTTGCCAAGATTTTCATTAGTATTTTTGATATAGCATTTGCTTCCAAAAATTTTGAAATATTTTACCGAAGGAGTCTCACCATACCAGAGCTCATGAGGAGTTTGAGTGCTATTCACCTGGACATTTGTCTTGTTGAGAATCACAACTGCAACAAATGTGACTTCACCCCAGAAGGTTGCGGGAGTTCCAGACTCATCAAGCATAGCACGAGCCATTTGTTGAACCGTTCTGTTCATCCTTTCCACTACTCCATTTTGTTGAGGAGTCCTAGATGTAGAGAATTCCCTTCTTATTCCATGTTCTTCACAAAAATCAAAAAATTCATTCGAGGTAAATTCTCCTCCTCGATCAGACCTGAGGCATTTGATTCTATGATCTGATTCGTTCTCCACCAAGGCTTTGAATGATTTGAACTTTTCAAAGGCTTCGTCTTTGTGCTTCATAAGTCCTATCCAACACATCCTGGAAAAGTCATCAATGAATAATATAAAGTATTCTTCTCCTCGAGGTGACCTTTTCCTAGATGGACCACATACATCAGTATGGACAAGTTCAAGCGGCCTGCTGGCTGATCCTTCCTTCTCAGGGAAGTTAGTTCTAGTTTGCTTACCAAACTGACATGATTTGCATATTGTATTGTCTGGAAGACCACGAACTTCCTGGTATTTGCATGCTTTCCTTATCTGTGAGAAGCTAAGATGCCCCAATCTTCTGTGCCATAGCCAGTGTTCATCATTCTTGCTTAGATAGCATTGATGTTGTCCTTCTTTGAATATGTATAAATTATTTGGAGTTCTTATGCCTTTGATCACTGTTTTTCCTATATCAAGGTCACGAAAACTACATCCATTTGATCGAAATATTACCTCAGTTCCTTGATCACACATCTGACTGACACTTAATAGATTATGCTTTAAGCCATCAACATACATGACATTTCTAGCTTTGACCATTTCTTTCAACTGAACAGAACCTTTACCTTTTATGAGAGCAGGGGTGTCATTTCCAAAAGAGACCTTCTTCTCCTTCTCTAATGCACTATATGACTGAAGTTTTTCTTTATCACCTGTCATATGTTTCGAACATCCACTGTCGATGTACCATTGATTTTCCTGCCCTTCCGCATATAAGGCTATACCACATCTTTCTGGTTGTGGTTCTTTTATTCTCCATGATTTGGCACTTGAGGCTTGCTCCTTCTGAGTTGTCTGCCGAAACCTGCTCCTGCATTCAGAATCTTCATGACCGAAATTGTTACAAATAGAACATTCTATTTCATTTTCAAGAGCAAAGAAGTTATTGTAGGTCCTTTTCATGATTCCAGTCATACTCCTCTGTTTATGAGCTTCTCTAGTCATGATTGTCTTATAGGCAACACATTGAGCTTCTTTGTGACCAAAGTTATGAGAAGAAAAACATTGGTCATTGAAGAAACTCCTGTGATTATTAAATCTACCAGCCAAATGATTGTAGTTCCTATTGACATCCATTCTTGAGGTAGATTGAGAAGGTTTTACCTGTGGCTGGTTGTATCTTCTATTCATTATAAAAGTAGATTGCCCCTGATTTATCTGATAGTCTTTGTTCATTCTTGAGGTGAATTGTCCCTGATTTACCTGGTGATTTCCATTTGGCCTTTGTTCACTTTTCCTTGCAGCATCAAGATAACTTTTGGAGGTAGATGGTTCCTGCGCTTGAGTTGTTTCTTCATTATATCCCAGGCCTATCTTGATTAGTGGAGAACGCTACACTTTGATAATCTCATCTAAAGTGTTAGATCCTTTAACAAATCTTATATTAAGAGCTTTTGTTTTCTCAATCTCTTTTCTAAGTCCCACAATTTCACATTCTAATTTTTCATGATGTTTTTCCTTTTCAGCAAGTTGGAATTGTAGAGAATCTATGATCACATTCTTCTCTTCTAAAAAAATTTGAGTCTAGAAATCTCTTCATAAATACCTTCTTCATCTATAGCATCCACAAAATCATCATCTTCAAAAGCCATTAAAAGTTTATAATTATAACCTCGTTCATCTTCATCACTATTTGAAAGTCCATCACTATCTTCATGAGTGTAATAACTGTTCTTATTTACATTTTGTTTCTTGTTCCATCTAACAGGTTCCTTACCTTTGTCAAGATTATCTTTATGAGGACACTTGGCAGCATAGTGACCGACTCTTCCACAAGCAAAGCATTTGAAGGGTAACTTACCTCTGAATCTTCCAGCACCCCGTTGAAGATTCTTGACAAAATTTGATTCTTTCTCTTCTTCTGACATATGTCCTGACTCATAGTAATCTCCTTTGCCTGAAGCCTTGAATGCAGCTTCTCTCCTGTCTGATGATCCTCCTTTCCTCATTTCGTAAGCAGTTAGAATTTCGTGCAGCTGTGACATGGTAAGGTTCCATAGATTCTCCTTTTCTTCTATTGCAGAAACTTTTGATTCAAACTTAGGGGACAAAGATCTTAGAACTTTTTCAACCACAACAACCTCTTTTATTTCTTCACCCAAGTTTTTCATATAGTTAACAATCTCATCCACACAAAGGAAATAGTTAGCCACACTTTCATCATTGTGCATTCTGAGATTTTCATACTGAATTCTGAGGGTTTGAAGTTTTGCTTGTTTTACTTGTTCATCTCCTTCATAGCTCAGAACAATCTTGTCCCATATTTCTTTCGTGGATTTATACTGCATAACGTTGACGAATTCTGATTGAGCTAGACATCCTAATAGAGTATTGACAGCCTTTGCATTTGTTTCATATTGCTTCTTACCAGCCGAATCAGTAGGAGTTGTGGATGGAAAAGTATACCCTGTATCTATGATATCCCAGACTTCTGTACCAAGAGATTGAAGATAGGTTGTGACTCTTACCTTCCAATAGACGAAGTTGGTCCCATCAAAAATTGGTGGCCTGATAGATGCTTCTCTCTCGTAGTTGCTCATGATGATGGATCTTCCTTCAAGCGATCAAGCTTCTTCAGAAGGACCTGCTCTGATACCAATTATTGGAAATAATACTGAGAGGGGGGGTGAATCAGTATTATCTAGTCAATTATTTCCTTTTTCAAATCTAGATCATATATGCTACTTTAGTCAGTGAAAACCACGTATATACGCAACTACGTATAAGGAAACCCGCGTATACCATGCAAACTTATAATTTAATTTATCTTACAGATGTTTATTATTAATCTATGTATCAGAATCAAATAAACAGTAACCAGAAACAGTGAAACAGAGCAGAAGACAATCACACACAAGAACACAAGATATATGGTGGAAACCCAATGTGGGTGAAAACCACCTACTACAATTCGTCTCTATCTTCTTTTAATTAGAAACTCCTTTTTTTACAATGATTCTGTACTGGTGCAGTCCTTTACCAGTACACAGGCTGCAACCTGCTGAGAGCTACAACCCTCTCTCGTTCTCCATCTTCTCTTGGAAGGGAGCTACAACCCCATTAGCTCTTGCACTAGCCAAGATACTAGTACGTAGGTGCTGACCTACAGAAGGCTACAACCTTCTCTTTCTTCCAGGGACCACGTTTCATAAATTTTCCATGAACATTAATCAATCATCAAGAATTTCTGCATCAAACAATCTCCTTTTCACCAATTAGAACTGAATCAAGTAGACACTTCTCTGACAGCTGTACCCAAAACACAGTAACAGTAACCACACACCAAATTCTGAACCCAGAACACTGCAACAATAAGCAGAAGCTGCTAGAACACAACTGAAGAGATATACGCTACTTCAATAACTAGAAACATGCGTGCGTACGCTTCTGTGTGTGGACCAACCTGCGTATACGCTCTTTTTACTCACAGAACCAGCGTGTATACGCGCCTTCACTTCACTAAACCTGCGTACAGATCTATAAAGGATAATTCACTCTTTCAAATATTCATACATTAATTAACCCAGATTACCAGATTTATAGATCAAACATGTGCGACATATAACTGATCAAAATCATACAAAGATACTATTATTCAAGCCTTAAGATTATGACCCATCAATAAAACTTATCCTTCTCTTTGCGCTCAGGTTCCTCCTTCATTCAGATCCAGATCTGCACCATAACCCAATCACCAATATACCAGATCTATCACTTTATCAGATATACAATAATTCAGATGATCCTTTGCCAAATGATCTCCTTCCTCTTTTATAGTCTTAGGCCTTTCACAATACCACGGTCCAAAACCATAACAAAACAATACCATGGACCCAATACTTGGGATCAACACTTCTGACGAGATACTATGGCCCAAAACCATAGGTTCAATTACCAAGGACTAAATACCATGGACCAAAAGTAAGTTCTCCAACATGTACGCGCTTTTCCTTGCGTAAAAGTGCGTGTATATGCATACGTGCTTTTGTAACGTATAACCCGCGTGTATACGCGTCTTCGTCTAGGTGAACCTGCGTATATATCTTTTCCTTCATTCTGAAGGCCTGAACTGAGATCTGTCACCAGAGTGAGTTGCCATCAAGGACAACACCTGTGCCATAGCTCCAAACCTGTGCCATAATGCCAACATGGCACACCCTAGGACTTGGCACATCTTGGCATGTGGCCCTGGCACTCTAGCATTCCTTGGAACTACCTAGCATACCTTGTCACTCCCTCCTTAACACACCTAGAATTCATTGACAATCCTTATTGCGCACTCTTATTCATTCATTTCCATACATTTGAAACTAGTGCTCCCTTGTTTTTCCCTGACACTCCATAACTCTCCCTAGCATGCACTGGCACACCTTAGCACCTAAAACATCTTGTCATGTTTCCCTGGTCTCTAGAATGCCTTAGCACTGCCTAGCATACCTTGTCACTCCCTGCTTAGCACACCCTGAAATCACTGACACTTCCTGTCACAAACTCTTAATCGTTCATTTGCATGCATTATTTTCACCTAGTTCTCCCTTGTGTTTCCCTAATGCTCCCTAACACTTCCTAGCACTATTTGGAACACCTTGGCACCTAGCACATATTGGCTGCATGTCACTCTGGCATGCTAGAATGACTTAGCGCTGCTTAGAATACCATGTCACTCCCCTCTTACCACACTTGGAACTCATTAACACTCCCTGTCACACACCCTTATTCATTCATTTCCATGCATTTTTACCTAGTGCTCCCTTGTGTTTCCCTAGCACTTCCTAACACTCAGCACATGTTGGCACACCTAACTGCAATGATTTTAACTAACAGTCAATCCAAAAACCCTTCCAGAGTCTAGCTAGTTACTTGTTCTTCACTAAGATATTAGGGTTAAGTTTATTGTATAATGTTCAATGTGAAAATATTACTAGGTGTTTTTATCGCATTACTTGGAAGGCGGCTAAGCCACAAGCATGATGGTAAGGTTCCTGAATCTTGGATTGTAAAAACCAACAAATATATGACTATAAGATCTTTGGGAAATTGTAGTTCTCTAAAGAGATTTTTGGTAGTGATTTCCCATTGCGCTAGACTTGAGAACTCAATTGTTAATTAGATGTAGAGAAGTGGTAGTTTGATGCCGTAAATGTCAAATGTACAGTTTAACAACATGATGAAGGCTTACCTTTGACATCAGAATTCAGTTTTTTATCTTCGTGGTGCAAACCCCACAATGTCCAAGTGTGACACCCTCCTTGCAACAACACCCTTCGAGTAGTTGCCCATTGACTTCCTTGCCTTTGATTTCCCTCTCCTCATCTTGTTCACTCTCAGTTCCTTCTCCCTTACTCTCCTCTCACTGTGCTCTTTTTCTTCCTATTCTCCTTATCCCAATTTCTCTTCTCTTTCTACTTCTCATTCCATCCTTCTAGTTAGTTAGGGCTTGACTAACTGGATTTTCCCTTTCCTTCAATTTGGCCTCCCATTTTCTCCCCATCTATCATTTTCCCTCTTCTAGGTCTGTTCTAGAATCAACAAGGTGTGAGGGAGGATAAAAATCCATTTATCTGTGCTAATAGGTTGCAAAATATATCCTCGTCCTCATTGATTGCATCAAGGCCTGTAAATATTATGCATGTGAGTGTCTGCGAATCTCTTCTTAGGTCTTGGGTCGAATTTGTTTTGCTCCTTCAACTATATGAGTCGAGCTCTATGCTCTTTAACCCCCCCCCATTAATAGTGTTCCTTATACTTGTATCATGCCCCTGGTATAAAGACATATCTATAGGTTGAAATTTGGTTATTACCCTCACCTTGAAGTCATTGAGGTTCCATCTAACTCCCCCTAGTTAATACAAGGTTCATTGAGTTAGAAAAATGTGCCATCAATAATTATAAGTGGTTACTTTAAGGAAGGACCATTGATTGAAGCCTCACCAATGGAGATTGGGCCAATGGTTAGGGTTTTGATTTAGTTAGACACTATATACTATTATATTTGTGGGCATAGAGTAATTATGATCTTCCCCATGTACACAAGGATAATTGAGAAGTGTTTCCCATAATCATGCAAGTGGAACTTCAACATGTACATCACGGTAACCACAAAATATTTATCATATTTATACAATGCAAGGTGATAGGAAAATATTTACATTATATATGTGAATGTACTAAGATTAGGACCATTATCATCATATCTACATATTTACCACGAGACGAGGTTCATTACAACCCCTTAAAAATAACCATAAGGCCTTCCTCTTTTGCAGCTCCTTGACCACAAGGATTTAATTGACAAACACATAGTTCCTTTAAACATTTGTAGGTTGAGGCAGCCACTTCAAGCCCTTGATCAAATATTTGCAATTTTTTACAATAATAAGTCCATTATGCACACTCCTCATCTTAGAGTTGGGTAGAGGGAGAATACTTGATTGATGCCAACCTTGTAAATGAAAAACGTTTCCTACTCATTGATTGGACTCTCCACCACTAGTTGAGACCACTAACACACACCAAAAGTCCATGATACCCATAATATGTGCCCTACACCTAAGGGCTTAGACTACACCTCCATAAAATGTACCTTCAATTTTAGATTTCCAAAAACAGTAATATCCTAACCCCAGCCTATTTGTTAGATTTTTGTAACTTTCTCCTTAACTAACATTTGTTTTTAACTATTTAATCCACTTACCATATACTCTCTCTTGTTTGCACCCACCTAGTATACCAGAACACTTATTTTTTTATTACAACCAAGTTAAGAGGGCATGTTTCTTTCTTACACTTAAATGTTTTGAATACAACCAAGTTAAGAGCACGTGTTTCATTTTCAAATTCCAAAAGTATAACATGTCTATATCTATAAACTAACAACAAAATCATTACATAAAAAAGGTAAGCTTAAAATTAGATTATTATTATTATGATAAATACACCAAATAGGAAAAAATGTTTTCAAACACAACCATAAAAAAAAGTGTTAGTTTATCAAATACAACTAAAAAGTTATTAAGCCAGCCTAGATCCATCTTAACCCAGATCTATCAAGCGCTGAGAGGGATCCAATCTCTCGATGTGCAAAACTATTTTTTGGCGCTTGATAGATCCAGGTTAAGATAGATCTAGGCTAGTCATATAATGCTATATAATATATATATTTGTATCTATGTGTCTCTTTCTTATTCCCTCTCTCTATCTCACCCCCCAAACATACACAGTCTCTCTCCATATCTATCTCTCTCTACCTTTCTCCCTATATGTATTTCTTCTACCTTCCCTCTCTCTCCCCCCTCCATCTTTGTGCTTCTTTGTCTCTTTCCTTCTCTCCCTATCTTTATCTATTCTCTCTCTTCCATCCTCTCTTCTCTCCCTCTATCTCTATCCATCTATCCCTTGTCACTCCCTCTCTCTCTCCTCCTCTATCTCCCTATCCCCTCTCTCTCCCCCCCCCCTCTCTTTTTCTCTTTCTCCCCCCCAACTCCATATCTCTCTCCCCCCTCTCTTTTCCTACCTCCTTCTCTCTGTCTCGCCCCATCTCTCTCTCTCTCTCTCTCTCTCTCTCTCTCTCTCTCTCATCTTTGTCACTATCTCCCTCCCCCTCTCTTCCCTTCACTTTTCTTGCTATCATCACTTGGATCCTTAGTTAACATAGATCTATGTTGGTTCTTACTAATATTTGTATTATATAAATTTCACATCTTTAAATACCAAAGTATTCTCATTTTTTATTTATTAAAACCTTAATTTAATTTATATGGGAATAATTTTATTAGTCTTGAGGATATAGGGTTTATATATATCTCAAAACTAATTACAACACTTTTCCTATTAGCTTCAAATAAAAAATGTTATAAAATTAAATTAAATTAAAATATTTTTATTGTGAAATAAGTTATGGTTTTTGGGCATGTGGTATTGATAAGCCATGATATTGGCCTATGGTATTGTAACAAAGCCTATTTACAAGTTAATAATATCCATTGTAAGCCTATTTACAAGTTAATAATATCCATGGTAAAGTGGGGGTGAATATCGATGGTTAAGAATCTTGTCATATTGTTATAAAATATTTAGATTGTGAAATAAGATATGATTTTTTGGCATGTGGTATTGATAAGCCATGGTATTAGCCCATGCTATTGTAACAAAGCCTATTCACAAGTTCATAATATCAATGACACAGGGGTGAATATCCATGATTAAGAATCCTGTCATATTCTTATAAAATATTTTGATTTTGAAATAAGTTATGTCTTTTGCGCATGTGATATTGATAAGCCATGGTATTGGCCCGTGGTATTGTAACAAAGTATATTTCCAAGTTAATAATATCCATGGTAAAGTGAGAATGAATATCCATGGTTAAGAATAGTTTCATATTGTTATAAAATATTCTAATTGTGAAATAAGTTATGTTTTTAGAGCATGTGGTATTGCTAAGCCATAGTATTGGCCCATGGTATTATAACAAAACCAATTTTTTACAAGTTAATAATATCCACTGTAAAGTGGGGGTTGAATATCCATGGTTAATAATCTTGTCATATTGTTATAAAATATTTTGGTTGTGAAATAAGTTATGGCTTTTGGGCTTGAGGTATTTATAAGCCATGGTATTGGCTCATGGTATTGTAACAAAACCTATTCACAAGTTAATAACAAAATCAAAATATATCAAATTAAATTTTGTTATTTTTATTATTAATTGAGCCAACATTTAGATTTTTGCACTCATCCCCATAATTTTGACTTTAATTATTATTGTTACTATTATTATTTAAATAAACCCATATTTAGAATTGTTTACATACTTACATTACACCTACACATCTACTCTATACTCTATAAATATTGTATTTATTGTTTTTTAGGGAGGGAAATTTTAACATTTTTGAAAAAATTCAGCCTTAATTTTGATGTGACAAAGCACTCTCAATTCCAGTCTTCATTTATTTTCTAAAACAAGTAGTTGATTCAGATTTAAACACGAACACAAAAAATTACACAGATAACCACAAACACAAAGATGCAGTGAAATAATACTTCATTTCATTAATGTAAAATACTGAAATATGCTTACAAATAGAAATGGAAATAAACCAACTAAGGTGATGGTAGCTTATCTCTGAGAAGAGATGTGGTGGCTACATGCCTCTGAACTAGCTTACAATGAGGCTCAAGGGTCTTTTTATTATTGAACAATAAGAGAAAACCATAAACGACCAAAACCCTAACCCGAGGAGATGTAACACCAAGTGTTTATGGGCCCCGTTGGGGTGAGTTGGACAGCGAACTTCCCAGGGTCACGACTTGGTCATATTATCTCCATTTGATGCGCATGATAACCCGTTGTAAAGATCTCTCCGAGGACTACAATGGAATGGACGATTTTAGACATAATATCGCTTACAGTAGATTTTCAGAAAAAAATGTTGTTTAGGGCCTCAAAACGGCTCTAGAAGTTTAGGACCTAAAAAACTGCTAAAAATAGTAAACTATGCTACAATTAGGGAAACTGAAAAACTAAAAGAGATAGTTGCAGGGGTCCAAGTGGGATAGGTGGGTGGCCACCAACATCCACCTGGATCATTCCTCCCCCATTAGGAAGCAATGGTCCCCATTGCATTGAGTTCCTCCATCTGCTGAACTTGGTTCCTGGTGAGTTGTTCTACAAGCTCTGATGTGTCCAATAATAGTGGGAAGCATGGTCGAGGGCATTCCACATTGAACACTCGATGTAAGCGAAGGAATGGAGGAATTATGTGCTCCAAAGCATTGTTTCCCACAACCTTGGTAATGCTGTAAGGACCATGTCAGAGTGGTATGAGCTTCTAATGGGCTCTTGTAAGGCGTTCTTTTTGCATATGTAACCAAACTCTGTCACCCATCTGAAACTTGTGTGGTACCCCTGTGGGTGAGGAGAAGTTGTTCCTGTGTTCTTTCATGACCATATCCCTCTGTGGCTGCTGCTACATGGAGGAACCCTTCGTGGGGGTCATGGATGTGGCGATGATCTTCTCCTTACTTTGGGAGTGAACCAGACATAAAATGAATTTCCTAATCTGGGAGACGATCTTGCTGCATTTCTTAGCAGAGATCAAAGAGGTGGCAGTAGGTGGGGCTACCTCTGGTTTCCTATATAATGAATTACCCAAAGTAACAATGACAGCGTGAGGCCTTGACTCATACACAGTGTGTCGCCTCCACAAGTATGGCTAGCCTAATAATACGTCACAAGCATCTAGAGGTGCAACATCACACAATACCTCATCTGTGAAGGGCTTGATGTTGTAGGGAAGGCGGCACCACTGGCGAACTCTGAGATCTCTTTCTTCATGAAGCCACCCGATACTATACGGTTGCGGGTGTGGTGTAGTCGGTAGGCCCAACCACTTCACGACCTCTGCTGAAATGAGGTTATTTTGGCTGCCACTGGTGACAATGAATTGCAACGGTGAACCCTTCACCCACATATGTGAGTGGAAAAGACGTTCCCGCTCCTCTACATCTTCAGGCTAATTCTTCTGGATCTTGGCGGTGGCAAAAGTGACGCTGGACTCCGCATCAATGATCTGCTTCCCTTTGCCATTCCCCATTGTCAGGTTGTGACTCAAGGTCAGAACATGCATCTGATTCGGAAGCCTTCAACTCGGCCACCAACGACTGCTTGGCCCGACACTCACTTGTGTTGTGAGTGGGGCTTTTATGGAACTCACACCACTTTCTTGTGTCCTTCTTTGACTTCGTGGTGCTGTTCTTTTCTTGCGGCTTTGATGGGTTGTCTTGGATCACCCCGCCTTGGATTTGTCCTTTGGTCTTCGGATTCGTAGATCCAAAGTCTCGCTTCTTTTGTTTAAACTTCTACTCGATTTTGACAACATATCGGTACGCCATGCTGAGCGAGGAGATGTTCAGGAACTCCATCTCTTCTTGGATGTACCTGTGTAGGCAGCCGTAGTATTTGAGTACCAAATGCAGCTCAGAATCTTTGATACCCAATTGTGTGTGAAGGGTATGAAAAATGTTTGTGAACTTCGGCACATCTTGGTCCCTTCCTTGCCGCAGCGTGGTCCACTTTATGTATTTGTCCTCATAGCTTTTGACAGGGTATTACTGCTCCTTGATGGCATCCCGAAATGAATCCCAAGTGGGTGTGACTGAGAATAGTGAGCCCATACTTTCATCCTTCTGCTCGCAGTAGGTTTCCCACTAGTCCTTGACGTGGGGGGCTACTTTGAGAAGAGAGAAAATAATATTTTCCCGACTAGAAAAATCATGAACAAAAAAATACCCATCTAGCATATTTAATCATTTATCTACATCAGTTGTGTCTATTTAACCCTTGAAGATGGGGATTTCAAAATTAACTTGTACCTTAAAGGGTGTGGCATTTCCAGAGTAGATATTGGAAGCCGATGCGTCACCTCTGGGTAGCTGTTGAAGGATCTGCGCAACGCTGTCCATCATCGCGTTCCTTTGTCGCTCGAGGGCTTCTTTGAGCAATATTTTGATAGGATCTCCTGCCCCCTCATATTTCTTCTCATTCACCATGGGAGGCCGTTGGGATTTGTGAGCTTTGTCTTGTAAAGGTTCGACCAGTTCAAGCCCTAACTCCTTATATCTCGACCTCATTGGGGGCATGCAAAGAAAAACAAAGAAAAAGCAGACCGCTCTGATACCACTAATCCAGATTTAAACAGGAATGCAACAAATTATAGAGATAACCATAAACACAAAGATGCAACGGAAATAATACTTCATTTCATTAATGTAAAATACTGAAATATGCTTAGAAACAGAAACGGAAATAAACTAGCTAGGGCGATGGTAGCTTATCTCTGAGAAGAGATGTGGTGACTACATGCCTCTGAACTACCTTACAATGAGGCTCAAGGGCCTTTTCATTATTTAACAATAAGAGAAAACCCTAAACAACCAAAACCCTAACCCGAGGAGATGTAACTCCAAGAGTTTATGGGCCCCGTTCGGGTGAGTTGGACAACCAACTTCCCGAGGTCGCGACTTGGTCATATTATCTCTATTTGACGTGCATGATAACCCATTGGAAATATCTCTCTGAGGACAGTGACGAAAAAGACGATTTTAGAAAAAAAAATCGCTTGCAGTAGATTTCCAAAAAAAAACGTCATCTAGGGCCTCAAAACAACTCTGGAAGTTTAGGACTCGAAAAACTGCTAAAATAGTAAACTATGCTACAATTAAGGAAACTGAAAAACTGAACGAGACAGTTGTGGGGGTCCAAGTGGAATAGGTGGGTGGCCACCAACATCCACCTAGATCAGTAGTATATTTTCACTTTTCATAGGGCGGAGGGAAAACGAGTAGATCTTTTCACTTTTCACAGGGTGGGAGGGAAAACAGGATTGAAGAGAGTTGTGAATTAAATTTTCACTTTTCATAAGGCAGAGGGAAAACGAGTAGCATATTTTCACTTTTCACAGGGCCAGAGGGAAAACGAGATTGGAGAGAGTTGTGAATTAAGTTTTTACCAATAGTAGACTGATATTGAACCCCACCATTGGATCTTCCATCCATTAATGGTGCCCAGGTATGTTTCATTTCTAACCTCGCTGCATTTCCACCCCACTTTTAGTATTCTTCCACAGAGGGAGGAGTACACACACCTTAGATCTCTAGTTCAAAATTCACAATTTTTTTCATCCTTGCTTTCAAGTTTATGAGTAGAATATTTTCACTTTTCAAAGGGCTAGAGGGAAAACGAGATTGAAGAGTGTTGTGAATTAAGGTTTTACCAATAGCAGATTGATATCAAACCCCACCATTGGATCTTCAATCCATTAATGGTGCCCAAGTATGTTTCATTTCTAACCTCGCTGCATTTCCACCCCACTTTTAGTCTTCTTCCACACAGGGAGGAGTACACACACCTCATATCTCTGGTTCAAAATTCACTATTTTTTTCATCCTTGCTTTTAAGTTTATGCTTTAATATTTATGCTGCACTTTGTTACTATTTGCAGGGATGGCATTGGCATTTGATGATTTTGGGAAGCCATTTATTATAATAAAGAAGTAGGGGTAGAGGACCCAAATGAGAGGCTTAGATGTTCAAAATTTCTAACATTGTGGTCACCAGGGTTGTTATGAGAATACTTAGCACCTCACTGGACTCCAATGGAATAAAAATGATGCTCTAGAACACCTATGGTGATGTCATCATCAGTAAACTCCTATTCTTTTTATTCATTCTTTATTTCTGGATCAATGAAACAGGCCTTAAATTATGAAAATTAGTAGAATTTATTTTAAAACTTGTATGACTCATAACTAAAAATTACTTAAATTTTTTGTAAAGACTAAAATAAACAATTAAATTATGAGAATTAGTAGAATTTACTTTAAAACTTATATCATTCATAACTAAAAATTACTTAAATTTTCTATAAAGACTGAAATAAGCCAATACTCTGCGATCTACTCACCCTTTCTCACAAACTCTGAGGCCCACCGAGCTAGATGCTCTACATATGTCAATGCCTTCCTATTAAAGCTCTTAAAATTGGTGAATGCGTTCAAATGTCGTTTGGATCATTGGACATCTAATGTGCATTAAGGGCATTTCAGCCCCTAGATTTGTATGTTCCATGTTCCATCATGTTGGTTCCATTTATAGGTGCATGTAGAGTTCTCCTATTAGGAGCTACTCTTTTAGGGCCTGCATGTTAAACATAGCTACATGGTATTGGTCTATGCATGTAATATACCCAATAAATTCTGTGCACTTTGAGGATGTGGTACTTCAGTTTAACACCCAAATTTACACAAAAATTGAACCCAAATTCACACAAATTTACGAAGTAACTGAATTGAATTGTTTATGTTATTAACTATTTACTATTGACAAGCATGAAACTATAGCTTTATGCAACCTAAATACACACAACCATTCATTAATCACGAATCCATAAATCACAAATGCGGCTAACACACATAGTTAGAGAGGCAACCTAAAAATTAATTTAGTAATGAAATAAACCATAAAAAATTAGTAATAATTCAATACAATTCATATATACATTTAGGATTACTAATCTCTCTGGAATTGTTCAAAAATTAGTTGTAGAAGAGGGAAGTAAGATCACAACCATATAACTGAAGATCAATCACAATTCACGTTTAATTCGATCACTCGCTTCATCATTGACATTAGAACTATTTCACTTGATCACAGGATCCATTGTTAGTAAGATCTTTGTTTGACAATAGACCAAACATAAGGGTATGCAGGCGTATTGTCTTATTGTCCATAAGCATACCTAAAATATAATCTATTCATGTGAAATATAATCTCTTCATGAGTATAATTGATGGCCTTTACTATATTGGAGCTAAGTATTTTCTAAATTGAAGATCAATTTTTGCAAAGGATAGTGAGTAATTTCACTGCCTTTTTTTTTATAAATCTTCCATTGTTAGTAAGATCTTTGTTTGAAAATAGACCAAACATAAGGGTATGCAGGCGTATTGTCTTACTGTCCATAAGCATACCTGAAATATAATCTCTTCATGTGAAATATAATCTCTTCATGAGTATAATTGGTGGCCTTTACTATATTGGAGCTAAGCAATTTCTAAATTGAAGATTAATTTTTTCAAAGGATAGTGAGTAATTTCATTGCCTTTTTTTTATAAATCTTCCTCCCAGACCTGTCCTGAAATATAATCTCTTCATGAGTATAATTGATGGCCTTTATTATATTGGAGCTAAGCAGTTGCTAAATTGAAGATTAATTTTTGCAAAGGATAGTGAGTAATTTCACTGGCTTTTTTTTTATAAATCTTCCTCCCAAACCTGTAGTTGTTCCTAGATGATAGGTACAGACAAAACAACATGATGCACTTCTTGTCTTCACATTATTTTTTTTCAAGTCTATGCTTTGAACAAGACATGATATCTCTTTTGACGATACAAAAAAAAACACTTAATACTTGGTGAATAATCTGAAGAAGTGCCTTGGTGGTGTTGTGCACAAACTTATGGACAAGAACAAGAAAGTGAAAGAGAGCTATAAAATTGGTTAGAACATAGATTTTCTACAGATCACTAGTTCCATAACTAATGATCCCATAGTGTTAGTAGATAATCGTTCCTTCAAGTAATGATCCACATATGTCTCGGGTTATTTTTTTTATTCCACCTTCCATGGCGCTGATCTATAATGTTGAAGAAATTTTCTGATGAAGGCTGCTAAATTAACCCACCAACTTCATAGGGCTCCAATTGACGTTCTTATGTCCAACTTCTAATTTCTAATCTTTAATCTCTCTCGCAATGGTATATATATATTGATGGGCCTTTTCAGACTATCTATATAGACAACTGATCTTTCACTAGATAGACAACGGAGTTAGCAGCTTGAAGTTTTCTATCACATTTTTATTTTAAAAGAGAGTCCTCTAGTTCTTCTCTTAGGGTTCCTTTGAGGGTTCCTTGTTGCCCTTCATGTTCACTTCCATCAGTTACTTTGGCTATAATTTTTCTTAGTTGGGCTATTTCTATGGTTTCAGTGTTATAGTAATTGTTCTCAACTTCTCCGTAATGTTTGCATTTCTTCAATATATGCTTCTCCAATTCACGTCCACTCCTCCATATACCATGTTTTTTCTCTTTTCGTAATTGGCTTCTGGACATCATCTTACCAGTTCTCATCCTGGAGTTTCTTCTCTCCCCTGAATCTCCTTTGTTGGATTTGCAACAAATTAGGGAGAAAAAAATCTACTTTGTTGGATTTGCCTCACTGCAGGTTCTTCCTACTTTAATACCAATTGATGGGTGCTTGAAAATGAAAAACTTAAACAAATGCACACCAATATGTTGTAGGTAGATCAAAAATAAAATTTATTACCCATCTCAATGGATGGTATCAATCACAATCAATGTACTTCGCTAAATAGAGGCCAAACAATTCCACATGATGATTTTATCATTAAACTTGTATTATAACATTCAAGTAAATTAGTGAAATAATAGTGATGCTACTCAATTACATTCACTCTACACCATAAATTGATCCTTGTGCATGAGATTAAGAAAGGATAAATAGAAATAAATACTCTATTTCTCACAGAACAATGGGTTGCACAATTTCTTGTTTAGGCAAAGATTCAATGCTAGTTCTCTTTCTAGGAGTTTACCCTTCTTGTTGCTTGGTGATTATTCCTTAACAATCTCCTTCATTTTCAATGGAGTGATATTTCTCAATTGCCTAGTGATATGCCTCAACTGATCCAAGGATCTTCTTGCCCAATGATTGTACTCAATTGCAGTTGTGGAGAATATAGAAGCCCTCTATAGTAACATCATCAGACATGAATACCAAATACACGACATTTCCATTCTCCAATAGAGCTTTGGAAGCAATTTCCCCTTCCACCAAAGCTATAATTTGGCTCCGCTTCAGAGATATGCCGAGGGAATAACCAACATCCAACTTTTGCTTTCCTAGCCTTGTATTTGCCATGGAGATGGCCTTGTTGGACTGACCATGGTATCACTGAGTGGTTTTCCACCAGCCGTACAAAGAGGGCTCTAGGGTCTCGCTGGCTTCCAAGGACTAAAAAAATCTACCACAATGAATGCTGAGCAGGGCTGAATCTACCATACCAAATTGGATGAACATCCACAATAGGACTACTGGAAAGCAGGGGACCATTGATAAGTTAAAACAAGGAGCTGCTATTCAACCAATACAGAGGAACACAGATCAATCAAAATAAGCAAACATACAATAAACTTAAACCCTCCCATTCCCAAAATCAGAGAAACCCTACAAACCCTAGTGTTGCTGGGTTTTGCCTGACAGACAAGAAACGCCTAAATTTTTTTCTCCCTCCTTTGTTGGATTTTCCTCACTGCAGGTTCTTCTTGCTTTAATACTAATCGATGGGTGCTGGAAAATGCAAAATGTGCACAAATGCATACTAATCTGTTGTAGGTAGATAAGAAATAAAATTTACTACCCATCTCAGTGGATGGTGTCAATCACAATCAATGTACATCACTAAACAGAAGCCAAAAAATTCCACATGAGGATTTTATCATTGAACTTGTATTATAACATTCAAGTAAATCAGTGAAATAATAGTGATGCTACTCAATTACATTCACTTTGCAGCATAAATTGATCCTCATGCATGAGATTAAGAAAGGATGAATAAAAAGAAATACTCTATTTCTCACACAACAATGGGTTGCACGGTTTCTTGTTTAGGCACAGATTCCATGCTAGTTCTCTTTCTAGGAATTTACCCTTCTTGCTACTCAGTGATTATTCCTTAACAATCTCCTTCATTTTCAGTGGAGTTATCTTCCTCAATTGCCTAGTGATATGCCTCAACTGCTCCAAGGATCTTCTTTCCCAATTATTGTGCTCAATTGAATTTATGGAAGTCATTGCCTTCTTCTCGAGAGAGTCTGTTGCTTCTCTTAATTTTTTTTCCTCAACGAATACTTCCACTTTAGCCTAGTGATTTTTGGTCTATGATAAAATTTCTTTCTCAGTGCTCTCCTCCTTTGCAATGAATGTCTTAATTATTGCTAGAGTTGATTTTTGTTTCATCATACAACAAGATGTTTCTGGATATACATAAATATTTTTAGGGAAACAACCCAAAATACTTTTTCCAGATTAGAGTTTTATAACACTAGGTAGTAAAACAATCTTCTTTTTCTGCTACAAATGTCTGATAGAGTCTGCCCAGAAACTAATCAGAAAATTAGGTAGATGCGTTGGACAAACAAAATAATTTTGAATGAATAATCACTTAACATAAATGATATATTAGGTTGCATAAATATATAACTTATAACCATGAACTGAAGAAGAAATCTCAACGCGATTGACATATTCTTAATTGAGTTGAATGAGGCCAAGAATAACTTTGACTAGAGGGTGTTGAAAATGGCATAATTTTGTCCTGGTTGGATAGATTTAGAACTAAAAATCAGTTGTTTTCTTGCTTGCATAACTTGGGAAGATTTTTTATTTCAAGTCTCAACCTTATTGAATAGTATGATTTATGCCTTGCAATGTTGATATGATGTGATACCACTTGCTAGTAACCTAAAAACTTTGGATGAAAATTTAGTTGTGAATTTTACTTGCAAAAGATATAAGTGAAAATATATATTAATTGTCCCTTGTGTAGAATTTCCTTGAAATTCTGCTACTGCTTGAATGAATAAATCTGAAACTAATTTTTGCACCAAGACAAAAACTATCTCTACAAATTTGTAGTGGAATAGAAGAGAAATAAAACACAGTCACACTATAGAAAAAAAAAAAAAAATTTTCTAGGGAACCCAACTGGGAAAACGCTTTGCTAGCTGTAGAAATTTAAAATACTATCCATATTAGACTTTAAGACACCTTCTTCAAGACCAGGTTGATCGATGTTTATTGCTTTCCATATTCATTTTCATAAGCATTAGGATTGTTTTCCATGAAATCATAGTAGCTAGAAAGTGTCTCTTTGATTTCAAAAAGCAGATTAGGATCAACTTCATCCAAGAATCCCCTAGAAGGCTCATCATTAGCAAGAAGAAGGTATTTTTTTTATTTTATTTCATCACATGCATCCATCATAATCATTGATTTGTCTTCATTTCTTTCACATTCATTTTCAATGTTAGATGGAAAAGGTAATTTAGTATGATATAATCCTTAGGTAACCAACCTCAGACATATTGTTGGTTAATTTATGTTGTTTTAAGTTTATTGAGTTTGAGTTTTACCATGAAACTACTAGAAGCATACTAGCATGGGTGAGTTGATTATCTTGATAAAAATGTTATGGTTTGATCTAGTCCTTGAAAGGAACTTATAGTTGATGATCAAAATTTCACATTCCTTTCATTTTTTTATCTTCACATATAACAAATATCTTTATGTTATCGCCTCTACCTAGATATATACAGTAACTACCACTCAAAATTTGGATGCCATTATTTTGGAGCTTGAGCTTACTCAACTTACCTTTCTTTGAGTGGAAAATATCATTAGATCTCATAATATCGTCTATTGCAGAGCATGAATCCAATTTACCTTTGTTTCAGTTGAGAATGTAATTAGATGTTGCTATATCATATTTTGTAGAGAATGAATCCAATTTCTCATAGTCCATTTTCTTGAGGTATAACAAAGCTACTTTAATTCATTAAACTTTTCATATTCTATTTTCTGATTGTGATTCTGCAAGCCACATCTGCATTGGAAAAGGGGCATATTTAATGAAGTGTGGAAGGAGAGGGAAACCATGTCCTTTCAAAATTTCTAAGATATGTAATAAAATTTACAAAAAATCTCCATAGAATGTTGTGCTTTAACTTTTTATTTTGATAATGGATTATTTATGTGATCTCCCCTCTCTTACACGCAACTAGAGTCCAGAAATACATAGTTTTTGGGGATATGTGGACAATTGATAGATTTACACTGGCC
The DNA here is from genome assembly GCA_031772625.1 of Pinus tabuliformis. Classification (NCBI taxonomy): domain Eukaryota; kingdom Viridiplantae; phylum Streptophyta; class Pinopsida; order Pinales; family Pinaceae; genus Pinus; species Pinus tabuliformis. The sequence continues at coordinate 866,076,602 of CM062818.1, read as the reverse complement.
ATTTATCTAGAAATTTACACTGTAGAAGATCAAGCATTTATAGTTGAATATTTCTTTGCCACTAAATTAGAGTTGAAGATTTAGACTCCTATTTGTGAGGCATATACCTCACTTTTAAATGAATTTATCGCTGACTCTGTATAGACCTTCCATGGGAGGGAAAAGAGTGATCACTACCATTCCTTAATCTTTCTCCAGACCAAGTAAAGATTCCAAATGTGTATAAATTAGTGGTTCCTTGGAGAATCCCAAGAGTGGTGCTATTGTAGCAACAAGAAATTCATTTAATTTGAGTTATTCATTAGTTCATTGATAGTATATTGTTTATTCCATACAATACCTCAACAATGTATGATCAAATTACAGTTAAGCCTGTCATAATATTTTGACTTACCCTCTTTTAGAGGGAAACTAGAGTGTGTGTCAAGCTTGCATGTCACAATTGTATCATGCAAAGTTTACCTGGGACAAGTTTTGTGGATCTAAGCAGCAAGATACTTGTTGGAATTCAAGAGGAAACAATACTACAAAGTGGGAAAGAGATTTCACAGTTAACCTGGATTTCACATTATGGTTGGAGTCAGTTTGTTGGCAAGATGTTGGATACCCCAACTTCCTTTTATGACCGAGTGCAAGATTGAATCCTTCGACATATTCCTCGTTGAATTTTCATTAAGTGACTGGTTTTCTCAGAAGTGCTTCACACCTATAAACTTACTAGAGTTGTTCTTAAGTCTTTGGAGGTGGTTAGATTTTCAAAGCACATCATACAAGAAGAGGAGAAATAATATGCCCGGCTAATTTGAAGTTATCTACCTATGAATAGGGTGTTCCCATTCGTAAACCTGACGACTCACTCTACTTCTTTCTAGTAAACAACTTTGGGACTTGCCATGAATCGTGAGACAATTCCAACACCATAACTATAAATTTCTTATTTAAATCTATACCCAATAGATTAGAATCTGCACAAGGAGAACTCCATTCTTATTTCGAAAGAACCTGCAATTGACTTGTACCATGCTATTTAATATTTTCTGTATTTATTCGCATCCTTGGTCTGTGACATAAAGATGCAACAGGCTACCTTGCATTTTCTATACTAACACTCCTAAAAAATAATAAAGTATGCCCAAATCTATCATTTCAAATGTTCTATGTAGCTCACCTTTTGTTTTTTCAATTATCAAAGTTGTTACCTATATTGATGAGATCTTATACAAACGATACCACAATGACAATATATGTTATAGTTTTATCTGTGTTTCACTAAAGGTGTTTCTCCTTCAGTAGAGCAACAATACACTACAGTTTCCGTTTAGGGGAGAAGTGTACCTAGTAGAAACCTTGGCCTGTGTGTAGATGGTTTGAATGAAAATTAGACTCTATCTGTTGTTTTGAAGGTGCTTCTCCTTCAACAATACTTCATCTCAGTAGATCCTTTCTGTCTACACCTTTAGTAGATGCATGCAGCCTTGGGATACATGTTTCAGATTATAGTTTTCCTATGAGGTTGTAGCAACAATGAAAGAAGTGCATCGATTTTAAGCATCATGTGGTTGTTGTATGAAAGCATGTTTGTTTAGTGTTTCCTAAACTTAGATACAACCATATTTAGTATGCTTTTATAGTTTGACTTAGATGCTCACTTTTCTTAATTTAGGTGTTTTTCTTAGTTCTATTTTATGCATAGGTTTATATTTAAGAAAAGTGCACAGTAGAGAAGGGTTCTATATTTCGAGCAGGGGACACACTTCTAGGTAGGAGGTATTGTATTCTAGGAAGCTTTTTCCATGCAGGTTAGGTGCTTTATCTGAGAATCCAAAGAGGTGCTATTATAGTAATAAGAAATTCATTTATTTTGAGTTCTTCATTAGTGCATTGATAGTATATTGTTTATTCCATGCAATACCTCAATAGTGTATGATCAAATTACAGTTAAGATTGTCATAATATTTTGACCTACCCTCTTTTAGAGGGAAACTAGAGCATTTGTCAAGTTTGCACGTCACAATTGTATCATGTAGAGTTTAGCTAGCATGAGTTTTGTGGATCTAAGCAGCCAAATACCTCTTGGAATTCAAGAGAGAACAATACTACATAGTGGGAAAAAGGTTTCGCAATTAACTTTCCTTTCACATTATGGTTGGAGTTGGTTTGTTGGCAAGACATTGGATACCCCAACTTCATTTTTATGACTGAGTGCAATATTAATCCTTTGAAATATTCCTCACTCAATTGTCATTAAGCGATGGGATTTCTCAGAAGTGCTTTACATTTATAAACTTTACCATAATTTTTATTGAGTCTTTGGATGTGGTTATCTTTTCAAAGAACACACGTACAAGAAGACAAGAAATAATATGCCCAACTAATTTCAAGTTATCTTCCTACGAATAGGTTGTTCCCTTCCATAAACCTAAAGACTCGCTCTACTTCTTTCTAGTGAACAAATTTGGGACTTTTCATGAATTGTGAGACAATTTCAACCCCATAACTACCAGTGTCTTATTTAAAGTTATACCCACTAGATTAGAACCTGCACAAGGAAATTCCATTCTCATTTCAAAAGAACCTGCAATCGACTTCTACAATGCTATTTAATATTTTATGTATTTCTTCGCATCCTTGGCCTGTGACATAAAGACACAACATGCTACCTTGCATTTTCTATACTAACACTCCTAAAAAATAATAAAGTATACCCAAATATGTCATTTCAAATGATCTATGCATCTCACATTTTGGTTTTTCAATTATCGAAGTTGTTACCTTATTGATGATATCATCGATAGCCGAGGCCACAGTGACAATATTTGTTAGAGTTTTATCCGTGTTGCACTAAAGGTGTTTTTTCTTTAGCAGCACTACAATACATTGTTGTTTCCATTCAGTAGAGAAGTGTACCCAGTAGCAGCCTTGGTATGTGTGCAAATGGGTTGAATTCATAGTAGACTTTATCTATTGTTTTTAAGGTGTTTTTCCTTCAATAATACTTCATCTCATCAGATCCTTTCAATCTACACCTTCAGCGAATGGATATAACCTTGGGGTACATGCTATAGGTTCTAGTTTTGTTCTGAGGGTATGGCAATGATGAAAGAATCACATCGATTTTAGGCATCTTATTATTGTTGTATGAAAGCATGCTTGTCTAGTGTTTCCCAAACTTATATAGAGCCATATTTATTATACTTTTATAGTTTGACGTAGATGCTCACTTTTCTTAATTTAGGTGTTTTTCTTAGTACTATTTTATGCATATATTTATCTTTAAGAAAAGTGCATAGTAGAGAAGGGTTCTATATTTTGAGTCGGAGACACTCTTCTTGGTAGGAGGTAGTCTATTATAGGGAGCTTCTGTCATGCATGTTAGGTGCTTTATCCTAGACAGAGTTCCAAGTCCTTGCCTCCTTGACAAAGTCCCTGCCAGACAAGACACCGATGGATAGAGTTCCAAGTCCCTAAATTTTCAAAAAACCCACCTGAGCCTAGCTATCTAGCCTAAAATCCTTTACATTCCAGTCATCTCTTGGCTATGATTTCATAGAGAGAGCCCTCTCTGGTTTGGTAGGGCTATCTACCAAACTAAAAGCTTGGTCTGTAGTTACCTCCGTCGATCTCCTCATCAGTCTGGGACATTATGGAGGATAACAGAGGGCATGACAACTAGGGAGTGCCAAGGTATTCTAGTGAATGTAAGGTTCCCAAGTCATGGAAAAATGAAATATTAGTTGTGAGGTCATAACTACCAAGGTGTGTTAGGAATGCTAGGGCATGCTAAAATGTGCCAGATAGTACGAAGACATGTCAAACAAGCTAAGATGTGCCAAGTGCTAAGGCATGCCAAGGTGTACAAGGGTTCCAAGTTCATGCCTCCTCTTCTTCCATATGCTATCCACTTATGACATTTCCTTTGCAATATTTGGTGCATTTGATAGCTTAAGGTCATTTATAGGTTATAAATGTCTTCAAAGTTTCACTTCTAATTGAGTATTCAACTGAACATATTGATTCTCTTATACATAACTATTTTTCCCTCCACCCAATTTTCATAACTTGAATAACCATTAGGTAGGGACCTACAACTTCGATGTTGCTTTTCTTGTTTAGTAAAATATTGCCAAGACTTTAATTTATTGAAAGTTGTAGAATTTACAATTTATGAAGTTTCAAGGTCTAATTTTTAAAAATATAATTCTTTAAAGGGTGCTAGCTCAATGGAAGAGCACTCGCTTTACAAGCAAGAGGTTGGTGGTTCGATTCCATCGTGCCCTGACATCCATATGGAATGGCAATGATCAATTTTTGGTGACAGAGGCTCTTTTGACCATCACCAATGAGCTTTGGTGACATTTTTCGACCCTCACCAAAAATATGAAATGGTGATGGTCAACGAACGCCACCATATATACGCATCAATAGTGACGACCCTCAAAGGTCTGTAACCATAAATCATTGTTGTTGATATAAAATGGTGACAGTAATTGTCCATCATTATAGTCATTATTCATGATGGATCTTGAATGTCACCATAATGCCTATACTTTTAGCAATGCGGCTTTTGGTGATGGTTAATGAACGTCACCATATATATGCACTAATAGTGACGACCATTAAAGATCCATCACAATAAATCATTATTGTTCATATGAAATGGTGACGGTCACTATCCATCATTATAATGAATATTCATGATGGACCTTGAATGTCACCATAACACCTATACTTTTGGCGACGCCACCTTTGGTGACGTTCAGTTTTTGGTGATTGAGGCTATGGTCCATCACTATTGCTCATATGCAATGGTGATGGTCGCTATCCATCATTATAAATCATTATTGGTGATGAACTTTGAATGTCACTAAAACACCTATAATTTTGGCGACACCACCTTTGGTGACGTTCAATTTTTGGTGACAGAGGCTATGATCCATCACCATTTCTCATATGAAATGGTGACGGTCACTATCCATCATTATAAATCATTATTGGTGATGGAATTTGTATGTCACTACAACACCTATACTTTTTGTGACGCCATCTTTGGTGACGTTCAATTTTTGGTGACAAATGCTCTTTTGACCGTCACCAATGAGCTTATGGTGACATTTTTTCCCCTCACAAATGTCCTTTTTTCTTGTAGTGCACCCTCCAAAAAACCGAAAACGGAGTAGGTTCGTGTGTTTAGGTACCAAGAAACCCTGCCGCTATCACCTTGTGTTCATACCTAAAAAGTATGGCCACTAAGGTTACCTCAAATCACAGACACCACTAGGGGGGACATGGTCATAGATAGTACACTATGTGGGCAGGATACCTGAGTCCTTGACTCAACTCCGATATCCCCGAGGGGATCCCCAGTACACAGAATACCCACTGGAAATGTAATCGAAGGTGGCTATCTTCTCTCACACTCCAATTTTGGCTCGTATTTAACTCCTTTGTAAAGGGAGCAGTCCTAGATGATATGAGTGCAATAGGATTTTACTCTCATTAATGACACTAGTCTCAGTTTTATGATCTTGGGTAGTTTACTCAACACTGCCTAGCCCAAGATCCTCGCCTAGACTAATCTACGTGTATGCTAAAAAAAGAGTTGCTTACTAATTCTATCAAGCAATTGATTTTATATGAACTTGTATTAAAGTCTTTGGATGAGTGTTGACATATGGAGTTCAGTGTGACTCTGACACAAACCATGCAAGAAAAATTCTTTCAGATTTTCATTCAATGAAAAAGAACTCTTACAAGGAGAGGTTATCTATACATCATTTCAGTAACATACATCCAAATGTAGTAAACACACACACAAAATGCAGACATACAATGCTCTCTAACAACTAACCCAATATATACAAAATCAAACCAGCTAAAACAGAAAGCTAAACAAATTTTTCTTTTTCTTTTTCTTGAAAAAAAATGCACTTAAGCTATTTTCCTAAAAAGAAAAATGATCATGCAAGCAACCAACCAAACACAGTGCATAGTTGCAGATCCCAAGGACAGACTATAAGCAACCTTTCAACCCAAGAATCCATAAGACTAGGTGGATGTCAAGATATTGGCTGAATAACATTCTTAGAAGGAAAATAATAGAATTAGTAGCAAGACTAACGCTCCATCCAAGAGACTGGGTAGCGTTATAATTCCCAGGATTGCACAGTCAGGGTGCATTACAGAGGAAAAGTTTGCAAAAAGGGTTAGTCAGGGTTTGAACAAAAGATGTGACAATAGAGGAGGTTGGGAAGCATACTGAGTGGTTAGAATGGGAACAAAGAAGAACAGGAAATCTTGGAGATAAAGCGAGATCTGGGAACTGAAATATCACAACCGAGAACTAAGTAGTAGTCCCCAACGGAGTCGTCAATTCTATTATAGGGTTTATTGCATGGGTGTTTATGGATGAAACACCCTCTTAGGTCTTCCTAGGGCCCAAGGGAGACTGTTCGATATTAAATGTAACTGTCACAAAGAAACATACATATATTTGTATTAACCCATGATTGACAAAGAAAAAGGATAAGAGTTAACTAAGTCCTTCATGTAGTCCTCCTAGAGATATCAGTGTGGCAAAGTGGAAGACCTCTCCACCAGCTCATAGATCAGAACCTGCACATAAACAAGACAAAGCATAATCTTCATAACATATGAACCTTAACAATAAAATCACTAATATACAAAGAATATAAACTAGTATGCATCTAATCTTCTTATTAATCATGCCATTGAACAAACATGTAGAGGAATACAATATCGACACCATCAAGTAGACATAACAGAAAAATATCTATATTATTAGATAAAAGAAGGATGATTACAACCATATTGGCTAGATCAAGCCTCCTCTAGTCCTTCACCTCCACTCTCTCTCTCTCTCTTAACTTCTTGGCAATATAACAATACTTAAGCTCTTCAAACTTTTGACAACCATTAGATCTTTCTTTCAATGACTGAGCCGCCAATTTATAGATGGAGAGGGGATCATCCTTTCCATTTCCTCCATGATTTCCAATGAGGAAAAAGGTATGAAATTACCTTGCTTTATCATTGTTCCCCTTTCCATGTGTCTTTATATAGGATTAGCAATATCCCAAGTCAGGACTAAGGCATAGGTTTCCTGCTTTTTGAGCTGATAGTTGAGTGAAAAGAGGGATGTTAGTCAGTCAACTGGTGTTTTGACCTCCGGGACTTATGAAAATACAATAACACTACCCTTTAGGAAAAACAGAGAATTAACCAAGGGATTGATGCTTTTGTCTAAGAGTTGGACAACGTTATAACTCCTTTAGTCTGTTTCTGGGGTGCGTTACCCTGGCAAATAGGCCTGTAACTTAGGTCTTTCTTCCAACCAATGTGTCTTTCTCCACTGAGATGATGAGAGGTAATTTTGATATATAACACATGGATATGTTGTTGTTTCTTTACTTTTGTTGATGCTAACAATATCTTGGTAGATTATAATTATTTGATCTTGGGGAGTTTTTTATCACTATGTCTAGCAACAAAGCAAATGGGGAAACATTAAAGGACATTTTAGTATGAATTGAAAGGATTTGATATAATTTTAGGGGAATATTGTGAACAAATATATACTAAATATGATGTGTGCAAGGGTTACAAATCATGAAAAAATAAAAACTAGGGTGATCCAAATATGGATCCCTGTATTATTTTTAATTCAATAATTTTTAGAACAGTTGAATTGCAGAAAATTAGGTAAAATCCATACAAATTTGGGCTTTAGTGAAAGAAGGAAAGAGGAACATTTTATGTTATCTTCAAAACAAGACCAAAAAAATAAAGAAAAATGACCTATAGTTTTAAGTTATTTTCAAAATGCATTGACAATCAATGTTCAATTGAAGAGAAATTATGATGTTTCACCAAGTTAAAAACAAGAATTTGAATATTTGTAGATATTCTTGGTCATTTTGGAGGTTGATATCAAAATGAAAGGCCTAGAGGATCATGTCAAGAGTATATTGGTAGAAGAGAGAGAATGAGAGCGAGCCCAAGAGAGGACAAGAATGATATGCACCATGATGGGAATGTAATGACTATGCAGGGGCTCTATGCTAGTGCGTTTTTATAGAAAAATCCATAAAAACAACTTGTAAGCATAACTCATAAGCATATAGTTTTGAGAAAATATTTTTATTTTAACATTCTTATTGGTTCTCTTATAGATAATTGAAAGAATCAAGCTTGATTTATAAGGTAGTATATTTTTTTGTATCATGTATTTCATTAACTCAATCTGTATTTTGTCACTTCTCTTCTCTGCAAGTAAGAAATCTACTACTGGTTCAAGGGAATTTAATGTTATTTTGGTGGGTTTTAGGGCATATATTTTGAATTAGGATCTGATACCAAGTGTAAAAGCATCCTTCTTAAGGGTGTCTTAAGTTTTTACAAAGAACCACTTCAAAAAAATTAATAATAAAAAAAAAAACATTTTTATTGACTACTATTGTTTCTTTTCTTTCATTTTAAATTTAATAACAATGCAAATTCAACAATTTAATACTGAAAATTAACATGAATCTTGAAATCAAAGTTAATAAGAAAATTCCTATGAATCATGGCTCGATTGCAATGTTCTTTCTAGGACCACTTGACTAAATACACCACCCTTCCGACTAGGAAATTCAATTTGACTTCCTAGCTCAAGTAATCTCCACAGGTTCCCCAGCCATAATCATAGTGTGTTTGAGTTCTCGATCCAACACAGTCCCCAATATAAACTTCCCTATTGAATTCTAAATTCTACCTCTCCCAATTTCCTACCTCTACCACGTCTTCATGCAAGAATAAACTAAAAAAAGAAAAAAAATCCCCTTGACCTCCCCACTTCACCCTCACATATGCCTCACATTGATATAAGTTCCACCCATTCGAATAAATCTCACCCACTTCATTTGTGTCATCATCTTCACCACTCCATACCTCTCCTTGATCCCCTCCCACTTTTCCCTTATCCTTGAATTAATTCGAGGGAACAACCTTGTTAGGAACAAGAAAGAATAAATAGTACATTAATAATAATAATAAAATAATAATATTTTGTTATGGCATCCAACATTATGGTTTCATACAAATCCTATCTATTTTAATATTATATAATAATGTTAAAGTATAATTTATTAGTTATAAGTCAAGATTAAGGGTTAAGTAAGCACTAATCAAGATTAACTATCAAGCAAGATTAAGGCTAACCACAAGCTTGATAATTAATTAGGATTAAGGTTAATCATATATTTTCGTTATGTATCCACTTCAAAATAGCACATAAACATAAGCAAAGGTAGATCAATGACTAGATATTAAGCCACTTCAAGGGGGAAACCTCCCTCTACATCACATAAATGAAAAATTATTGGATGATTTAAATTACAAGACTTCCTTGGTATATATAGGAGTCTAAAGGGTCAAAATATAATAGGTCCTAGATAAAAATAATAATGTAAGGGAACAACAATAAAAACAATGGGCTTCTATGGGGCACACCAATAACAATATGGGCGCTACACTAGTATTATGGGGACCTAACATGCCCCTCTCCTTCAAAACAATGTTGTCCTTAATGATTTATTAGTTCTGGATGATTTTGTATAAAATACTCATCCTCCCATGTGGAATCTTCACCAGGTAAGTTCTTACACTTAATGATATACTATGAATTGATCAATTTCGTAGCTATCACATTCTTGTTTCCATGATTTCTTTAGGCTCCAATATGATTTTTCCTTCCTTGTCAAGTTTTGGCAATATAGTTTGAACTAGGAGCCTGTCATCTATATCCATATTGAAGCATGAAACATGGAAAATTGGGTGTACTCGCAAAGATGCAGGAAACTCCAATTTGTATGCCATAGTACTAATATTTTGCAGCACCTTTCAGCACCATAGTACTTAGGGGATAATTCATTATCCTTCTTAATTAGCTTGCTTGATGGACATTTATTTGTATGGTTGCAGCTATAAAAGTACCCAATTTACCATGTGAAAACTTCTTTCACTATGATGTTGATATGCCTGTTGTTTCATTCAATTATGCACTAGAGTCAAGTTATCCTTTAAGAGTTGGAGAACTTGTTTTTGATGCTCAATGTGATCTTCCACTGCTTGAAATTTAGAATTTTCTCTTAATGATGCTATGATGGATGGTGGATTATATCCATAAAGAACACTAATTAGGGTTATTTTTGTTGTGGTGTGGAAGGAAGTGTTATACCACCATTCTACCAGAGGTAGCCATTTGATCTGTTGTGTTTGTTTATCGTATACAAAGTAACGAAGATATCATTCCAAGTATTTGTTCACTATATCAGTTTTCTCATTATATTGAAGATGATAAGATGAGCCATGAGCTAATTGATCCATAAAATTTCTTGGATATTCCATTGGATAGTTTTTCATAATATGTATGCTAATATTATATTAAAAATATGAAATTCTACATTGTTATAGTTTTATTAAATTTTTGGATTTGTAGATCTACTGTTAATAACGCATGCATGAAAATTACAATTATTTAGAAATTAGAGAATAGAAAAATAAAATATCACACACACACACATTTGACACAAGATATGCTCGTGGAAACCCTTTTAGGAGAGAAAGCTGGTTGGAAGGTGAGGCCGCTCCGCTCTCTTTCTTTGAATAGAAATATGGTTGCAAGTACAAAGAAGTATGGCATGTGACCCATAGGAGGCTACAACGCAAAAATACTCTCTATGTTCTCTACCTCCTATCCCTCTTGGTTATTTTTTCTCAACTATGGAACAAATGCACTCAAAATAATGGAATCCCTTTTCCTCCTAGTGACCTAGTTATAACACAGCCCGATAGCCTACTAGTGGTTAGGTTTAACTACCCCATATCTTAAATAGAGTTACAATATTGAATTTTATAGTCTTCTGCATCATAATAACATATTTATCCCCTTTTCCATGAATATTGGGGGTTGACTTGGCATCCTCTCAAAAATTGGTGGTGAAAACAAGAAGGTCAAATTTTGAGTGGCATAACTTTCGCATACAGAATCTGATTGATGTGATTCTTGCATTGTTGGAAAGGTATCTATGTGTGTAATAACATAAAAATGTGCCACACTAAAGTGGTAAATTTTTATCCCCAAAAAATTTGTTAAAACACTCCTAAAAGTTTTCAGAACTTGTTTTGCCAAACTGGGTCCCGTGAGTTGATTCCTCCTCCTTTTCCACTCTGAAAGCATCTATATGGATGAAAATAAATTTAATGATGTAATAAAAATAACTAATTGATTACCAAGAGAAGAAAATAAATTTGTCCAAAACTTTCCAGTGAAAATGGGATTTATGTCACTTATAATAATCTTTGGGTTTCAATGTATCTTTTGAACTATTTCCACAAATGTAGTAGTGAATGTACTGGCTTTGAAAGGATGAGATAGTGCACAAAAGTGTGCATACTTGGTAATTATATCAACTACCACCATGATGACACTCTTTCCTTCGAACTTGGGTAAACGTGTGATAAAATCCATTGAGACCTCTCAACACTAACTTGGAATGGCTAATGGTTGTAAAAGACCAAGGTTGTTAATTTTCTCAACATTATTTTGTTGGAAAACCAAACATTCTACCATAAAATTCTGAATATAATATTTAAGGCCATACTAAAAAAGGTCCTTCTTGACCCTATGGTAAGTTTATAAAAATCGTGAGTATCCTCCCATCATGAGGGCTTCACTCAATGAGTCTCTAACATATCACATGCGTTCTTGGAATAATAAACAATATCCTTAATTTGAATACATATTGGAAAATACCTCTAAAAATCACAATATTTAATCCCCTACCAATACGATCCTAATGCACCTTCCTAATTTAAAAACCCCTACTTTCATGAGATATTGTAGGTATCCATTCTTTATTAACATTTTTAATAGCCCTTTATATTTTTTCATTAACGTTTCACTCCATTTTTATAGTGCCAATATAAAAACCCTTTACCCCTATTATGTGCTCAATATATTATGTTTCTTTTTCCTCAAAATATATTCCCCAATATGAACACACATGGTATGGTATTGTTCCCCCATTGAAGCCCTAGTGCCCCTGTAGGAGAGGTGTGCAAGTCCAAAAGAACTCTTGTTTTATTTGGGAGTTATTACATAAATACAAGTGATCTTTGTACCATAGTGAATCATTTTTCCAGATAAATGTATGAGATGCATTGGGATCTTGCTGGAAATTTTGAATGTGTGTCCACACCTATTCACCATTCTTCCATTAATCCTTTTCTTCAGTTATACAATTAAGTTGGATAATAGAAATGACATAAAGCAATGCCTCCACATCCCCATCCCTTCTTGAAAGTGCATCTGCATTAACATTTTTCTTCCCTTTCTTGTATATGATTTCAAAGTCACAAACCAACATCTTTGTGACCCATTTTTGTTGCTCTTCTGAAGATAATCTTTGTTCAAAGAAGTATTTAAGACTATCATAATTTGTTTTTACCTTGAAGTGTATTCCCATTAGGTAAGGGTGCCATTGGTTCAAGGAATTTATTATTTCCAACATTTCCTTCTCATAAATAGGTTTTTTAAATACTTTCTCTTGATTGGACAACTTTCAAAAGCAATGGATCTTCCTTCTTGCATTAAAGAAACACCAATGCCATTTCCTAAGGCATCACATTCCACAATAAACATTTTTGTGAAGTTTGGTATATTTAAGACTGGAGCTTGACACATTTCCTCTTTAGATGTTCAAATGCCATAGTTGCTTCTTGATTTAAGAAAATGCATCTTCATGTTTTTATAGGTGCTTCTATTTTCACATAATTCTTAACAAGCTTGTGATAATACCCTATCAACCATAGAAATCCTCCAATATGCCTTAAGGTTGTGGTGATTTTACATTCCTTGATGGCTTTAATTTGTTTAGGGTCTACCTTAACACCCTCATGAGATATAGTGTGACCCAAATATTCCACTTCCTATACCCCAAAGAAACATTTGGAGGGTTTTGCATACAAATGTTTCACCTCCAATAGTTTGAGCACCCTGTCAACATGTTGAACACGATATTTAAAATACTTACTGTAGATTAGTATATCATCAAAAAATTCTAACACATATTTTCTAAGGAAGGGTTTCAAAATGAAATTCATCAAACCTTGAAATGTGGAAGGTGCATTAGTAAGGCCAAAAGTCATGACCAAAAATTCATAATGGCCTTCATGAGTTTTGAATGATGTTTTCAAAATGTCTTCTCTCTTCATTATAATTTGATGATATCGACCAAATATCCTGCTTGATGAAGTAAATTTCTCCATGTAGTTCATCCAACAATTCATCAATGGTAGGAAAAATAAATTTACCTTCAATAGTGAGATTGTTGAGCTCTCTATAATATAAACAAATATGCTATGATCTATCCTTGTTGTGTACCAGCACTACTAGAGAACATAAATAATTTGGCTAGGTTGAATTATAGTTTCCTCTAGCATTTTTGCAACCATACATTCAATTTCACTCTTCTAGGCATAGGGATATCTATAAGGTTTGATGTTTTAAGGAAAACGTCTTGGGATCAAGTGAGTAGCAGGATCATGATAACAAATAGTTGGGAGACCTTTCAAAGTCTCAAATACCTTGGAATGATTGTCAAGGACTCTTTGGAGATATGGAATAATATATGACTTAGATGTTTGAACATCTAGTGAGCATAATTATGCAATTACCCCTCATTGTTCCTTCTTGAAAAGCTATGTCATGCCATTAGATTTTATTATCTTCCTAGGTTTCCCTACAATGTCGCTTAATTCAATTTCCTTTCCTTCTTAGAAAAATTTCAAGAAACGTTCTTGAAAATTAAAATTTATCGTCCCCATTGTAACCATTGGACTCCTAATACAACATCAGCACAGCCCATTGGAATGGGAAGCATTGGACTATTCAATACATATTGCCCCATGGTTAGATTGATATTATGGAACTTCCCTAAGAAATATATATTTACTCCATCTACAACCATCACTTGATGCTCTCGCTTTGGATATAGAAGGAAATTAAAATCCTTGGCTATCTTACAATGAATAAAATTATGGGTAATAACCAAATCAATCAATACTACTACCATTTTCTTCTTGATATATCCTTCTATATTGATAGTTTGAGTGGTAGTTCCCACCAATTCATTAAAAGATATGGTCAGATTGATTTCTTCTTTCCCAACCCATAAGGTTGGCTCCTGGTGTATATCTTCTTCTTTTGATGTTTCTTGTTCATTTTCTTCCTCCTCTTCACAATCTATGTAAAATAATTTCTTCTCTGTGCACTTATTACCTTTAGTGTAATTTCTATTACAATTGTAACAAAAGCTCTTTTTCTCTTTTTTCATCCAATTGTTGTGGTGTCAACCTTGTAGTTTGTGGGAGGCTAGGAGTGGCAACACTTCCATCTTTATAGTTGTGAGTGGTAGACCTCCTTCTTTCCATAATTTTTCTTTCAAATTTTCTTTCCACCCTAAATGTATTTTCCATGAATTAGGTTACCAAAAGTGAACCTCGTGTTGGATGTTATCTTTTAAAGTCCATATGAAGACATCAATCAAATGATCCTCTATAATATCAAATACCTTGATATTAAATCTTTAGAAGTCCTCAATGTGCTCTGCCATTGAACCCTTTTGTTTGAGAATTATCGATTAGCTAAAGAAGGTATTTCTCTTTGTATCATCATAATGCGTTGTCAATTTCTTCGTAATTTTTTTCCAAGCAATAAGTGATTTATGAGAACAAAGCCATCAATATCACACAAAATTATTGGGTTCTAAATATAAAAATGAAATTCATACCCATTGTGTATGTTGTACATCATGTAGATAAAAGAATTTCTCCATCTGTAGTATCCATGTTACTAGATCCTTTCCATAAAAAATTCTCATATCAGTCTTTGGAATATGGTTGGTATTGAACCAAAATTTATAGTCTATAAAATCATGATTCACATTCCTTTTGTTCCCATCATGAGTTTCATGGAATACCTTATCACCACTAGGAATCATTTCATGTAGCAACTTTGTCAAACCTCCCTTCAAACCTTCCATTTCTTCTTTGAAACTGTCCTTCAAAACTTTCATGTCCCATTTTATTTTTTCTTAGAAAAAATACATATTAATATTCATCACTGCTTCTAGTTCATTTTTGGTTTCTCTTTATGAGAGCAAAAATTGTTGCACTTGTTCCCATAATTTTGATATATCATGCCATATTTCTTCCTCTCCTTCATGTGTCATAGTAGAGATTTCCCTGGTCTTAATTGGTGTATCATTTTTTTGTTTGCGATTCATTTTGAAATAAAATAATGATATATATTATTTTCTATTCCTTTTGAATCACTTAAAAATGATTTTTCAAAACAAAATACACACCTTTTAATATCTTGATTTTGTTCTTATCAATCTAGTTGAACTTGAAACTATTTGATCTCTATAATTTCGACCTACCAAAGTTTGAAATTTTCTCTTGAGGTAGCTCTCTATGTCTTCTTTGTAATGCCCCAAGTCAGATCGTGACTGGATTCTTAAATATATAGTTATGGAAAATCTCCCATAATGGCTTGATTATAGACTCGTTCGGTAGAGCGAACTTGTAGGGGATTTAATGTGTCATTGTTTCAACCTTCAGCCCTAAAACTCCTACCCGGAAAACTATAGTCCATGAAATGTTAGTCACCTTTTATGGAATTCAAATTCGATTCTCGAAGAGAAAGTTATGACAATTTTCCTAGGGACACATGTTTGAGACTGAATTTTGGAGCATATAAAAACCCAATTTCCCTTGTACCATATCACTGAAAATATAGCGAACCAAGATCTAAAATTTTAATAAGATGTTCATAAATATTTTCCTTCCCATGGTGAAAATTTCATCATGACCAACCTTTTAATGGCCAATATTGGCCCCCATGAAATTTCACTAGCGTAGTCATGTGAAGTGTGGGTATGTAACTCACATACACGTACCTCATATGTATACTAATAATACTTGTAAGAATCAAGCACATAAAACAATCATTCAAATGGTAGGTTATTAACACAATTCCAGATAATAGGATTAGGCAAGTGCATTACACTAAGTTGAGTTGGATGGATATCCAAGAATGTTCAACGTATGAAGCAGTCTACCACAAGCATCTAGCTTAATACCAAATATGAAGAAATCAGAGGAATTTAGGTAAAGTCCTTGGGAGAAAATTTCAACTCGTGAAAAGGATAATGGATGAGTGTTTAAAAAAAATAAGGAAAGGAAGTGTGGTGGAAATGTGTAAGGATGAAGGTTGAGATGGTGAAGTTGGTGGGGACTTAGATGTAACTTTGTTGGAGGTGGACGGTTGAACAGAAAGGGCCTTAGTTGACCTCTTCATGGGAAAATTTGTCAAATTGAAAACCCTAAAATAATGAATGAATAAGGTGTGACAAGGCAAAATTTTAAAAAAAACTAAGACTAGGTCTCCTTAGTATAAGAATATGTATATATATATATATTCTATATATATATATATATATATATATATATATATATATATATATATATATATATATATATATATATATATATATATATATAATGAGACCATGAGACCATGAGAAGTTCTAGCCTATATAAAAAATAATAATAATGACTCAATATCTAGGGCTTAAAAAGGGGTTTTAAGGTTAATAAAGGGATTATATAGGGATTAAATTGCCCCTTCACTTTAAATAATTGTTTTCCTCAACTTCTGACTAATTTCTAGTCATTCTACAATAATAATTCATCTTCCCATGTCATATGTTTCAATGGTAGGTTCTTCTATTTAATGATGTACTCCACATTTTTTGGGTTACTCAACTAGTTAAAACTTGTTTCACAAATATTTTCTACTTATATGAATTTCTCTTCTTCATTTATCTTTGGTACACTTCCCAAATATAAATGAATAACATGGTCATGATCTAAAATAGTGGAAGCCCCTTAGGAATTAATCCAAATACCTTGGGAGGATTGTTGACAATATTTCGTAGATCCCTTGACATAGATGATATCAACATGTGAAAATTTAGTGAACATAATTGCACCATTACACGGGTGGGTACATGGAATTGGGTTACACTTTTTGGCAAAGTGAGGGTGCATTTTGGTGTGAAATTGATGCTCGATCTAGCCATTTTAAGTGCTCGATCAAGAAAATTTTAAGCGCACGATCAAGCTTCTTAAGGGCTTAAACGTAGCTCGATCGAGTGATTAAACAAACCCTCGATTGAGATCCTTTATAAACAAAGTTAGGAGATAGATCAAGTGTTAGGGATTGATCGAGACCTAACTCTTGATCTAGCTTTATGGCTTGATCGAGCCCTATTTCTTATTTAAAAACCCATGTCGTGGTCCGTGCAAGCCATTTTATGTAGACTGTGAGGAAGGAGTTTGACAAAGGATTTCTAAGCTCAACTAAGATGGAGGAACTCAATAAGGCTGCCCATCAACCCTCACCAACGACCCAGAAGCCCAAGCCAAGGTAGGTTTATTTTCATTTTTTTTTTTGTAAAACAAAATAAATTAATTTGGAAAAAAAACCCACCATACAAAAACCACAAAAAACAACAACAAAAACTACCATGAAAACCACAAAAAACCACCAAGAAAACCCTTTAAAACCACAAAAAATAAACCTAGAAAACCAACAAGAAAACCCTTGAAAACCACCAAAAACAAACTAGAAAACCACCAAGAAAATGCATGAAAACCAAAAACAACCTAGAAACCCACTAAGAAAACCCTTGAAAACCACCAAAAAAACTATAATTTAGGCTTTAATTTTTTTCTTTATTTCACTGTATAATTTATCTGTAATGGTAACATGTTTATTATGAATATTTGTATGTGTGCATGTGTGTTTTTCAACAATGCATCATCGATACATTGAATCCATGACGAAAAGTGAATTTAAAGTGAATATAAGCATTTTGACTCTTTTCTAATTTGTACCATATTGTTTCATTATCTAGTGTGTTGTGCAGGAAACATTGTCTTCATGTGCTTGCACCTAGTACATGTCATGTTTCAAACTCAAACATTATAAGAACTTGTCTTATGGAGTATTTGGTTGGCATGAAATTTAATTAGTTTTGCAAATAGGTTTATTTCAAATTTTTACATATATTTACATATTTATGCTCTATGAATAAAATGAATTATTTAGAAATGAGAAAAATCATAAGTTAGATTTGATCACTTCTTTCTATTATGTTTACATGGAATTCAATAATTTGATTGATAATTTATCAAAAAAGAGACTCTAAAGCTTAGGACTTCAAGCTATATTATTCTACTTGCATTTATAAATGGTTTTTTGGTCAACATTCTTTCTATGTCAACATTTTTTTCTTGGATTATTTTATATGTATTATATATAATATGTAGAGCAATCTCCCATACACCCCCCAACCACAACCCATCAAAGTGTTGGGGGATCTGCTATACATGGTCGGGCTCATGATAGATCACGTAGCCTAACCAGAGTGTGTGTTCGACTCATAGATCCCCCCTCTGAGACTAGTTGAAGTGTGAGAGGTAGTGTTTCTATATATGTTGATGATCTTGCTACTAACAGTTGACCTTATTCACCTGTTGCAGGTGCACCTCTTGAATTTTTAAATCCTTTTTAAACTTTACGTGTTTATGTCTTTAGATTGTCTTTACTTTTTAGATCATCTTCAATTGATGTTTTTTAATTTAATGTATATGTTATTATGCTTCTATTTTGTTGTATATATTAAATTATGTTTATGATTTGCAAACCCTCAACATGGAGAAGTTGAGGATCACAGTGCAATGTTGATCCCTCTATGGAATTATGTTATAGCCAATATCATAGTTGGGGATGTTAGGGACCAAAAAACATGGATCACACGAGAGCTGGATAAAATCTCTGCTAGTTTTCCTACCAGGCTAATTGGCCTTTGATGTTGGATAACATCAATGGGTTAATAGAGGCATACCAGAAGGCGGTCCCACAAAGCCACTTCCTATATTCCATACATAGGATTAGGAAGTTGGAGGTCAGAGGTCCATATACTTGGAAGGCAGTGAAAGACAGCACCAAGAACATTGATGTTCATGGGGAGTTGTTTGACATCCTTTTGGACTGTCATACTAGACATGTGGGTCATACTAGCATACATCATGAAATACCACAATGTTGTCCTCATCAATAGAATCAAAATCATCATAATGATGGTTATCCAAGAATTCATACATTACCGAGATTCCTAGATTCAAAATTAGCCAAGGATGGAATAACATTATCTTGACACAAATGATTTTGAAAAAGAGGAGATATCAAAAGAATCCTCACCTTCCTACTCATCTACCTATGAAGAGAGACTACCTTGCACCGAATCACTACTTGGATTTGGAATAGGTTGATCAAGCGAATCAATGGGTAAAGGATCATGAGAAAGAGATAATAGAGGGTTACATGGATTTAAAATAGATTCAATATTGGAGTTATGAGTGATAATATCATATTGACAGATCACGAGATTGGCCTTAACCTTAGGCTCCATGAACTATTCCAAAGTTTCCTCCTTTGGATCGAGATCTTCAGAAATGGATGAAGGTTGAAGAGGCGGATCAGAAATTTGATTTGCGGATCTCCTAACTTCAACATTATCACAAGGAGGCATCCAAATTGATACTGGATAAGGAGGAGGACAAGTAAAAAAATGAATAGTAGGTTCCTCCTTTGAAATTAGTGGTGTCTCATGATTTACAAAAGTTGGGGAAATAGGAACATACAGGGCTTTAGATTCAAACCAATCCAAATAGATTTTAGCCACATGTTCAAACTTTGGCTTAAAGAAATCCAAATCCATATCTTCTTCAAGAAACTCACAACATAAGTGAAGGAATTTGTTAGAAAAATCCTCAACTTTTTCATTAGGTTTCATTCTAAGTTGGCTGATTCTTTTATAAACATCCCAATAATCATACCTATCAAAAGCTTGATGGAGCTCCTTGAGGAATTGATCTAAATAATGGATAGATGAAGATGATAAGGTACAACACCATCAATTAACATGACCTTCAAGAGTGAGGGTAAATAGCATACACACAACATCTTCATCATCAATTTCATGAGATTTACAAAACCCAAGCAAATTATTTATGTGTTTGGATAGAAATGTACCACCCTCACCATCAAACTTGAATTAAGAAAAGACATGAATAATTTCCATGGAGATGGAAAGTTTACCAGGATATAGGTTAGAAAAAAATTTTGGGATAATGATTTTGGAAAGAGCCATTTATGATAAGAGATTCAAATAGACTCAAAAAACACAACTTGTCATCTGCCCCTCCTTCTAGTGCTAGAATGTTGACAGTTCTGGATACCGCCAACATGCAGGGGGTCTCCTCAATGTGACGTCCCAATTAGACCTCACACCATTTGGAGTAGGAGCCCCATTCGGAGTATCGGCTTGGGCACCATAACACAAAGGTTCGCCTTGGTTTCAACGGATAACATAAGAGATTATCTACATATACTTTGAACAAGAAAGTAAGTTGACATTATGAAACATCGATTGCAATTTGTAAAAGGAGACCTTCACGAGTGAGAGATGAGAGTGAGTCGCTAGAAGGAAGTAATAGTACTAACCTAAGATAGACACATGAGAGCATGAAAATATTCGTTAGAAAAATAGTTCACATAACCTTTATTAAAGGGAATACAACACACATTTAACAATATGAGTACCAAAACCACTAAAATAGTTCAATTGCTCCAGTACACATGAACACAACAAATACCATAAACATCCCAAGAATAGTCCTAAAACATCTGCGATATATGCATGAAAATGTGTTGGCTCATTGAATTTAAATAAGGTGAAAGATCCAAGTACATAGTTACAATGATGAGGCACTAGTTCCAATAGTGGAACATTAAGTCACTTCTTGCTTATCTAAGGAATATTTTTCTCTCTTATTCCAAGCAGAAAAGCCAAGACTAGCTCTCCAAAGCTTAAGCCTCCAAAAGCCATTTGCTTGAGTTATGAGGTTGCTTTTATAACAATAGGAATGACCTTTCATCTCCTATTGACTCTTGAATTACCCTCATGAATCTTGGACTTCTAATTTGTCCTTTAGAATTCTAAACAACTATTGAACTTCTAAATGACCTCTGGACTTTCTCTATATGAGTTTTGGACTTCTATACAACACTTTTGTCGATATATGACAGTATGACTCTTCATATTCCACATATGACTCTTGCACTTCTACACATTACACTTTTTCCTTTACTGGAGAATACATCATTACATTCCGCATGATGATTTGGCATGAAACATGGAAACACATTGACTATTATGATGACACTTGTACAAGTTACAACTTGACAATGATGACATGAACTTCATGACGAGGTGACAATGCCAAATTGTCTTCCTTATTGCTTCATCTTACATTCTTGATGATAGATCTGATCTATTATTCATCTTCATGAAGGATCCACTTCGTTCTTCTCCTTCACCCTCCAAATGGTCTTTGATCAATATCGGAATCCTTGAAGTCATCATGGAATGTATTATTTCTATCTCGGTCCATGATCTATTTCATGTCTCCATAATATTGTTCTTTTTCTCCGTAGGTGTTTCTTTGCTTTGAGCATTACCTTGTCATGCTAGGAAGGAACTCTTTCCAACGAAAATAATTCATGAAAAATTGAAATTAGTCTTAAAAACATCTATTCTATCACTACCTAGCTCATGGAATGATCAGATCACGAAAGGTTTGTGAGAGGGTTAAAATAAGGAGGCTTGATTAGGAGGGCACAAGGGTGCACATCAAAGGAACAAGGGATCAGGATTTGAGCCTTTGCAGTGTGCTTGTGTGCTCAAGAGGAACTAGGAGGGCGTAGTTCTTCGAGTTTAAGGAGTGCGCTCAAATGAAGGCTTTAGGCTTCTTGATTGTGCCATGCAACCTAAGGGAAGTTTGACGACTTCATGCTTCATGAGTGCACCATGCGCCCTAAGGGAAGGATGAAGGCTTCATGCTTCGTGAGTTTTACATGCACCCTAAGGGAAGGATGAAAGCTTCATTCTTCATGAGTGTGCCATGCACCCTAAGGGAAGAGGGAAGGATGAAGGCTTTGTGACTGTGCCATGCACCCTAATGGAAGGGTGAAGGCTTCATGATTCATGACTATGCCATGTGCTTGTTAAGAGATAGAGGGTCCTTGATTTTTTGAAGTGTGATTTATTGTTCTGACATGTGCTTAGTTGTTTCAAATTGGGCATCATCATGGTGAGGTGCACTTCATTGTTATGAAGTGTACTTAATTTTTCTGAAGTGTGCTTCATTATTTGAAGTATGATTTGTTATTCCAAAGTGTGCTCATGATTGGGAGAGTTCAATTCTCTCCAACAGTGGCTACTTGTTCATCTAGAATGCGTTTTTCACTAAGGGAGGCAACAAAAGGCTAGGTTACTTATCCTAGGAAGTACTAATGAACTATGAGAGGGAGGAGACCTTAGAAAATAATTTATGCACAAGTATGGGAGGAAAATATATTTCAATGAGGCTCATGAATCAGTTGTGTTCATCATCCAGTAAGAGGGCTAATGCCTTTCCAACTTGCACTAAGCAGGAGGACCAAGAAGAGCTCTCAAAATGGCTAAGTGTGGGATCGACAAAGTAGGAGAAATAAATTCATCCTAACACGACTAAAACATGGATCACACAAATAAATTCCATCAATACAATCCAAAAAAATGCACAAGACTCATGAACATTAATCACACCTTGGAACGACAACCAAGTGACACTTATTCTAATTGCGACAATTGAAACAACACATTACAACACTTAGAACACAAATTATGGTAGGAATGATGAATGTGACCAAAAGGTACACTAAGATATAATAATATGTCTAACACATTTTCTAATGATATGTAGGACCATGTAATGATATAAAGGTGCAACACATGTAGGAGTGAAAACAACAAAAGAAATACCTGTGACAAGAGGAAAACCTGAAGATGACACTTGCAAAATGTGAATGAGCTTGAAAGAGACACATTCCAGAGAAAATATAGCATAGAAATGACACTTATTAAAGTGAAAACAAGAAAAAGTGACAACTGTGAACATAAAAGTGAAAACTTCTGAAAGGGACGCAATGCAAAAGTGAATGTTGAGAAAACTCACCCAACTACAAGTACAAACGAAACCTAAGTGAGGGGGACTATCAACAAAATGTGTGTGTTGACTATCGACATGAGTTGAACATTGCACAAGAACTATCTTAATGGGTGGCGCTATTCTTGTCTACATTTGCATAAAGAAAGTGCACTCAAAATTTCAACCAGGATTGTGCATATGTGAGAAGGTGACTTTGATAAGTAAACATATCACAAAACATCAATCGACCATGGAAAAACAAATTGTGAGATCCTCAATAGGCTCTAAAATTCAAGTGTAAGAAAAATTTTGGAGGGTGTTGATCGTAATGTCAACAACTACATAGATGAGCTTTTGAGGTTGTTACACATCATTTTGTCACCATTAGGCAAAAGAACGCAAATATGGATCTCTCACTATTTGATGAACTCTTGCAAGCAATCACCTACAATGTTGGAAGAAAAAAAATCCCAAAGAAAATAAGAATTCTTAGTTATATTACTTAAAAACCTAATTTCAATTATTGTCACACTTTTCGTAGTCATTACCTTCACAAACATAGTTTTGGTCATCATAGCTTGAACAATCCTATGCTTTATCTTCCATTAAAAGGTGTGAAAACCTCTTAATATAGGTAAAAATAAAAAATAAAAAATCTAGAAACCTTGTTAGGGGATTATTTCCCAACTAGAAGACCTCGAACCCCTAACTACTTGGACCTCATCCCTTGGTTCATGGATCAACTCCCTCTTTGTGGCACTCTAACCCCTCTATTTATGGATCTCATCCCTTGAGAAGAGGATCTCAAGCCTCTTCGTCTTGGCCTATAAATTCAACATAAACCAGAGAAAAATGGTGAACTTTTTGATGTAAACTTATGCTATCAAATTGAGGCTGGAGGCTTGTCACTTAAGGGAGGATGGGAGACTATTGGAAGGAGGTTTGCAACATCAGGTCTAAGGTTTTATTTCTCATTTTCAATCAATTATAATGCAAAAGAGTGTTTCTTTCTCACTATATTGTTCAATGGAGCTGATGTACTATGTGCTTACTTCCATTTTTCCATTGATAATGATATTAAGTACTAGTATCCTTGACCACTAGTATAGGTTTTATTGAGTCACTTATATTTCATATGCCTTAAATCCGTTTTTGTTATTTGGGAAAAATACTAACACGGGGAAGGGGGGGTGGGTGAATATGTATTTTAACTTACTTCAAACTTTTCATTTCTTATTTTTCATTCTATATGTTTTTGTCATTTATGCAACTCACATATGTACATGAATTCTATGAAGTAAAACCAGATATATTCAGCTAACTAACTTTTCATATGTTCCATCAACTATTAATTTTTAACCAATGCATCATTATGTCATTATTCATTTATTAAGCTGAAACTATGAGCAATAAACAACAGATAGATCATCAACACACAAGGAACATATCAACACAGATGAACACTAGGTATTTTAGGTGGAAACCCAATGTGGGAGAAAACCACTGATGTTGTCGTCTCTGTCTTCTTCTTTTATTAAAAAGGAAAACATATTAAATTCTTGTAATGGTGTAGACTCATACTAGTAACCATGCATCCACTTGCAGAAGGCTACAACCTTCTCTCTTTCTCTAACACCCACTGGAAGGGAGCTCCAACCCCCTGATCGCATTTATTGGCTCCTACTAGAAGGGAGCTCCTACCCCCCTGCATAAGTTCTCCAACTACTACAGGAAGGAATCTTCAAATCCCTCACTGAAGGCTCCAACCCTTAGCACCTATGTGGACCATGTTTCATAATGTTTCATACTAGATTTACCTAACTCAAAACATCAAACTTGTAAGCCACATTTCATCATATTTTCAGACTGGACTCACTTCCAACTTTAAACCCAATATAAAATAAAAATTTTGAAACCAGTTACTCACCCAATCATTTAACCAATTGAATCACCATACTATTAGCAAACCAATGACTAAATCTCAAACATCTATTACAACCAGATAAAAAAATTGATATCATATTATATCAATGTACAACCACCTATATCAAACAAGATCATACCAACATAACAAGTCGTACTCTGTCAAAATGTATACCCTACTCTTATGAATCATACCCATGTATCTATGGCCTTTCCTTAAAGAAGACCTGCATACGGATCTCCAATAATTGACACCTAAATTTGAATCACTATCACACTGAACCAATCATTGAATCACATACTAAATGGATCACATATTACTGAACGAAATATATATCACCACACATTAGCATCATCACTAATCAACATTCCATACCATAACCAAATCAACCTAACTAGTATTACCAAACACAGATTATTATGCGAGAGACATCATCAAAAGGCAATAGAAAACATATCAAAACTAATCAAACATGATGAATAACTGATACTATAAATCCCTAGCATGTATACGCGATTTTTTACAAAACACATCTGTGTATGTACGTTCTTCTTATGCTTGACACTTGCATACAAATTTTGAACTTTTGTAAAATGTATACGTGACTATCCAGAAGCATATCTATGTATGTGCAAGGCCTCTCAGATGTAAATCAATGTACATATATGTATTCAATGAATCATATCTTCGTTACAATCACAATAAAAACTTCAGAAACCTTACTGTCACACATTCATGCTAGACTATCCTTATCACCATAGATCTATCATTGTTATACATTTTCAATAAGCAAATCAAACGACCACATATGACACCATACTTCAGATATTTCAAATTTGTGTCTTCTCCTCGCTCCTTGGTGTACACTTGTTTCAAATCAAATCATTTAGAATCAACCCATCACTTTCACACCTGACACTTCGATATCCATCTCCTTATATAGCTATTTCCTTAGCCAATACCTTAGGCCAATCCCTTAGTAATGTCGATGGTATTCTTTGATGGGATCAAATAATTTTTTTCACTTCAAATACTATGGGCCAATACCATGGTGCGTAATATGTACGTGACTTTACTTCACCATACCTACATATGTACACAGTCTTTATTCTCATGACCTGTTAGGGCCTAAATCTACCTCAGGCTGAGAGAGGTAGGTTCTAGGATAACATCAAACCACGCTTAACCTGGTAGCTAGCCCTACCAGGTTGGGAGAGGGCTCTCTCCTTGTCCATCTCAGCAAAATATGATCAACGAGGCTTGAGATGACTGATTTGGAATACTGATCTTAGGCTAGGTATGTGTACAGAGGTGTTTGATTGAATTTGATGATTTTTTGTTGGCTCAAAGTGAAAAGCAGATTTGGGTCCAGGGAATGAGCCTCAGTTTTGCAGATATCTCTATGGGGCAAGGTAGGCAAGTGATTTGGTACTTCAAATTGAGTGAGATGGAGAGCTTTTGACAGGTGAGGAGTTGAAAAGGGCATGAAAAACTCAAGGATCCTTTTCAAACAACTAAAAACATAGATAACTAAACAAACCCTAGGTAGAGCACTGCACTTTCAATGTATTCTACCTTTATCCTTGTTTGATTTAGTTAATATGAAGCAAAGAGAGATAATGACATACATAAAACACATATAAACTTACAATTACAAAAGAAAATACAATACCAAAGCAAGATGACACATGAATCCCATAAAGTGCTGCAAACCTTGGTCTATTCCATAGCCAAACTGCTGAAATGAATATACAATGAAGCTCCAAGCTTTCCCAAAAGTCCAACCATGCTAATGACTGAAAAACAAGTAGATATATGCAATAAAAAACTCATCCTAGCCTTTCGGGGTCAAGCTCATAATTTTAGGAGCTGTTCCAACAAATTCTAAACTAAGAACTAAAAGGTAGGTAGTGGAACAGCTTGCCTCTAAAAACTAGGGAATTGATTCATTCAGTTGCAAACTACCTTTTCATGGATGAATCTACCTCTATGAGTGAAAATTTAGCATAATTACATAAAAATCCATCAATTCACATTAAATTACATCATGATTTTGATAATTAGAAGGAGAAAAGTCAAACTGTCAAGAAACTAGGCGAAAAACAGAGTATTTTGGCCAAAATGAGCAAAATTCCTCCAATGTGTCACGTTGATTTCCCTATGCGTAGCACCTTTTTGCAGCTACTTTTGGAGGCCTTCCTGGTGTCCAAATTTCCTCCAAGTTTTCTTGTTGGAAAGGTCTACCTGTCTACTTTCCAGAACAAGTGGAATTTTTGAATTTGGCCTCCATTTGACCCTCCAAATCTGAGTTCTCCCAAAACTGCTTCCTGTGTGTCCAAAAAGGGGCAGAAAGGTCATTTTTGAGGTGTTTTTGACCCTTTTGGAAGCTCAAAACCTATCAAATTTTCTTGGCCATTTGTGGGAATGCATATTTTTCCATGAAAAATCCAAAAATGCTGAGTTTTCCTCAAAATTAGGTCCCCATCAAAAGCGCGCGCCAGGTGGCGCGGCGCATCAAGCAAAAAAACCTATGTTTTAGGCTAAAAATTCCAAAATTGCAAAAAGTGTCCCAAATTTTTTGAAATTTGGGCTGAGTGTCCTCCATTAAGTGTTGTGTTGGGCCAAGGAAGCCTTAGCCAAGATCTTAATTCTATCTTTCTCTTTTCGCTTCTTAGATGCCTTCTTCAACTTGGCCTTCAAGTTCCTGATTCTTGCTTTGCACACTTTATTTCTCACCTAGTAGTGGTAGGCCATGTGCATCAACATAGTTTTCTCTCTGTTGGCCTTATATAGAAACTTTTCCAAGTGGATATTTGCCCTCTCAAGCCAAGACTCATGATCAGCATTGATTTCTTGTTCAAGTGGTGTCAGCTTGACTTTCCTCCTCTTGGCAGCTTGTCGGTTTTCTCGTATGTTTTGAGCTCCATGGATGAGTGGGACTGATGAGGGGAGGATTTGATGCTAGCTATAGGTTTTTGGGGAATGAAAGGATTTAAGGAATAACATTTAGGGATTAGGGATATTTGATTAGGGTTTGGGATAGTGGGATTAAGGATTTAGGGTTGGTAGTTTAGGGATATGGGGAATAGGGAGTGGGTAGATGAGAATGTAAAGAGAGGGAGAAAATGAATGAGGGAATGAAGGAGTGAGGGAGTGAGAGATGGCTAGGAGTGAAATTGGCAGAAAAACACACAATTTGCAAACCCTATGCAACTATTTTTGGCAAGAAATGCAAAGAGGTAGGGTTTTGATTTTTTCTCATTAAATCACCATAAACACCAAGGTAAACTCATTCACTGGCCATGGAGAAATGTTAACTTACTTGAATCAATGAGGATTGAGAAAATTTAGCAGTTTGGGAGGTGGTTGTGGATGAAATCAGGCTTGAAGCCTTGTGCGCCGCACCCTCTCAATGCGTCGCGCCCATTCAAAATTTACACTGCAGAGTGCTGCCCAATGTGGCATGCCCTTTCAATGTGCGCACTCCAAACCCAATGCGTCACGCTTTTTGTAGGAGACTTTTTGAGGCCTTCCCGGTGTCCAAATTGGGCACAGGATAGATCGTTGGAAAGCTTATTGAGTCTACTTTCCAACCCAAATAGAATTTTTTAATTTGGAGTTCATTTTCCTATCAAAAATCAAATCTCCTAAGACTGGTCAAAATGTGCAAAATGAGGCTACCTAAAGGCAGAGTGTTGTTGCAGTCAACTTTTGAAGGTCTTCCTTAACTCAAAATTGAGCTCATGATAGATCATTGGAAATCTATTTATGTTTAGTTATCATTTGACTCATCAAGAAAGTCATTAGGCCAACCAAGCTAGGATAAATCTTGATTTTCCCAAGGTCACTTAAGAAGTGCATCAATTCTCCTGAGGCAACTGTATTTTTGACATTTCTATAAAACCATGACACCTGTGTAAAAAGTGAATGATTTTTTTTCCTTGGCCTTTTATGGAAAAAAACCTACCTCAATTTTCCCAAATTCATCTTTTCTTGCTCAGAAACATCATTGGAGTAAAACCTATCCCGATGTGTGGAACAAGGGATTTGTCGAAATGAAGTGAAATGAAGGGGATAAGGAGCTTCTAAGTTCTTGAGAAAATTTTTGGAAGTAGGGAGGGATGTTAGGAAGTAGGGAAAAGTGGAATTTCAAATATTTAGTGAGGGGAAGGGGTCCAGAAAGGCAAAACACAGGCCTAGCCTAGAAAATTGTCAAGTTGTAGCAAGAAACTAGGGTTTGTGGAAAAATGAGAAATTTGGGGGATCTCAGTGATGGGAAGTGTTTAATAAGGTGCATTAAGGATAGGGAAAGGTGTATGAACATTAGGATACAAGTTTTGCTGATGATTTGACCATCCAAGATAAATTACCTTCAAAACCCTAGGAGAGGGAAATGAATCTTACCTAGGCACAACTAAAGCATGAACAAGGTGTAAAATGACCCATTGGAACTTTGACATGATGATGAAAACCCTCTAAATGATGGTACACTCAGCTGAATGGTGACATGGACCGACATTTGGACAACTTTGAAAGGAGTGAAAACAAACCCTAGACCTAATACCTAATGACCAAATTTTACTTGAAGACTCTTTGAAATGACAAAATTTGATCTTGACACCTTAAAATCACTTTGTAAGAGCATTTTTGATCACTGGAGGAAGGTTGCAAAGACTGACACTAACAGGACCCACGTATACTCTCTCGCACTCTATCTTTACCATTCCTCTGTCTCTGAATTGATATTCCTTTGTTCATATTAGCTGCAACATCTGCATAACCATCATTCTGACATCGTTATCAAGTAGGTTTCCATCAAGGGAAACACATTAGCCATAATTCAAACAATATCACCCTTTGGACTTGATGGAAACCACTTTGGTGTTTGGTCATCATGACCTGTAAATACATGTAAATTCATATGTAAACACACCAATCTTATCTCCTAAGACATCTCTCCATTCTTCTCTCCAAACACCAAGATTCTTTCCCCTGACATATTTCCAAGCTTCTCTCCAAACACCAAGTTTCTCTCCCCCTTTGAAATCAAGGGAAAAGGGTTGTCCAATGTTGAATGAAGACTTCTCTTCCCCTATGTGAGAGATTATTATTGTAGGCTTGATTTGTTGAAGATGGAGAATATATACTGACCATGCTCCCCCTGATCATAAGCTAAAGTTCTTCAATGAAATACTTGATTCTGTTATCACTAAGATAGAAAGAATTGTGTTGCTTCAACCTTTAACCTAATGTAACTATTTCAAACCACTTGAATTGGAAGTTAGTCCTTCAAATCTGAGAGGGCTCTCTCAAATATTATCAAATCTTCTTGAAACAATTAAAACAGTCAGATGACTAACTCTGATGTCTATTTGTGTTTTTGTAGGTGAAGAAAAGCATTAGACATGGAGTCAAACTATAGAGATAGAAAGGAAAAAAAAGTTTAATGGAAGATGAGGCATATATAGCTTTTAAATTGATACAAATGAACACCTACATTCATACGTAGTATATGAAGGAAATTGGAACAATTTAATGAGATTTCCAAGTAATCAAGATACTATGAGAAACTGGAAACAATCCTGACAAAACCATAAAAGCCATGAAATGAATCTCAGGTACATAAACAAAGTAGTTGCAAATTTATATTAAAGGATCAAATATTACAAAAAGGTCAGTTCTTCATATTCTTCATCAACCCTTCTCAAAGTCAAAAATCTACCTATTTATAGAGAAATATCTCTTTACATATCTTACCACTTGGGCCAAATTCGATTCATCAATCTAGATACCTAGTCCTACTTTTCTTCTAACTAACAGAGTCCTTTTAGGGATTTTCTATTTTACAATAGTTGGACTCAACTAGGACTCTACTAGCAAAAAAATCGTAACCACATCTTCTTGATGTAGATAACCAAAGCCAACTACATGCTAGCTTTTCTAAAGTGCCATTAAATCTTCAAACTGCTGATAGACATCAATTTAATTTCATTTATGATGACTGTCTTAATGAGCTGGCTGATTTGTAGATGTGGCTATTCGCTAACTTGACAGACTGAAAAATAGGACCTTATCATGATGGCATAGACACCCTTCATCATCTAGAATCCACCTAGAGCTCGGATGTCTGATATCAAAAATCTTCAAAAAGGCAGAAAAACAGAGTTTTTTCATGATTTTGTAGCAACTTTGAAAAACACTCTTAGGCTACACTTTTATTCCATCTGCTAGTTCCAAGGTCTTTTTTGATGTTCATGAGCTAAACATAAGCCTTTAGAACTTCCTTTGTTGAACTCTAGACCATCCTTAACCCCCAATGAATGCTACAATAGTTTCAAAGAAAAAACTGGGCTTCACTATGGGCAGTTGCTAAGAAAGTTGCAAAACTTTGATTTTTTCAAGTTTCCATGATTCTAATGCCTCCTTATGACTTCTAATACCATGTTGACTATACATATGGCTAAGTTAACTTAAATAAGTATAGTAAAGACAAAACTGGGAGAATTTTCCATATCATGGAGTACCACTTACTTCAGCAACAATCTTGAGGTTTTTCTTCTTGAGTTCAGCCTAGATCATCTCAATCTAAGTTTTTAGTGTTGTAACTTGTCCTTGTAGGCTTTTTCTATCTCCTTGAAACCATCTATTTATCCTCTACATGTGTTCGAACATTCTATGTGAAGGAAGAGTCCTTTTATTCGTCCTTTTAGACTTATCTGCAATCTCATCATAAAAGTCTATTTTCTTCAACACTTCATCTTGGTATGCATAAAACTCCAACTTGGTCTTAATTACTTCTTGTATGGTCTCCCTTAACTTCTCTTGTTATATTTCTATTTCACTCTTTTCTTGAACAATCTCCTTGACCTTCTTTTGCTTTAATGGTTTCCCAGATAACTCTGTTTTGATCAATGGTACTTCAGGTACCTTCTCCACTTACTGCATTGATCTTGAGTAAAATCCAATTTCTTTGATCTCTTTCTTTTCTTGTTTTCTCCAGTTGGGATCACTTCTACAGGCTGCTCATCTGGGCTTTCTTCAATGTCTATGGCTTCCAGAATATCAGCCAATTTTCCCTTCTTTGCACTCTATTCCTATTCTTTCTTTTGTCTTCTGGTAATTCTCCTCTTAGAACTTGTATAAGCCTCAATTATAGGTTGTTGCTCTGCCACTCACTGTTGTTCTACTCTAGGTTGTTGCTCTATTGTAGGCTGTTGTTCAACTATAGGTGTTGCAGATTTGGATTTTGGAGTTTTTCTAGAGGGGGTAGCAACATCTAGTTCATATCCACTTAGGAATAAAAATATAAGCTAGTCTCTATTCAATTTATTCAGCTCTTCAACTACCAACAATTTTATAAGACCATGATGAAAAACAGAGCTACTAATTGCCTCTGGTTTAGCTTTCACTTTGTCAACCATCTTCCCTAAACTTTTGAAGAGGTAAAAAGGAATGTCTAAGGGTTGTTTACCTATGAAGTGAAGAAGCAACCTGAAGTGATATTGGTAGACCATATGAAACCTTCCATCACATATAAAATACTTCTGAATAACCATCAACAACTTGGAATAATGTTCTTTGAGATAGGTTCTAAGAATGCCCACTGTTATATCAATCCCTTGATGTTTATCCTTCAATAATTCATCACAATTCTGCAGCTGGAAATTTTGAAATTTAAACCATGTTTCCCGCGACCTTGGGATTTTATAGCATGAGAAATGGTGTCTGGAGATACTTTCAAAATTAGGATGCCCAACTTCGTGCAACCCCTATGAAATTGAGAGCGAAGTCCTTGGCGATTTGCGCATGAAATCCCTGCATTTTTTACAAAATCGGAGACACCCCATGTTGGAAAATGACTGTATAAAAGATGGGTATTCTTCAAGCAGTTTCATTTCTATGGGCTCATAACATACTACAACCCCTTCTTTGTAGTGTTTTCTGGTGGCCATGCTTGCTAACACGTTAAGAGCTGCTTATAAGTTGCCTCATTTTCACCTGCAACCAAGCTTAGAACACATAGACCTCACCTAGACCACAACTAAACCTATTTTGACAGCTCAAACCCTAATCTATTACAACACTTGTGCACTTTTTTGATAAGATCAGATGGTATAAAGGGAAAGGGAGAGGTAAAAGTGAATAAAAAGGAGTGGAAGACACAAGAATCAAGAGGCATAATGGCTCAGTACATTTGACATTAGTAACAATAATTTTCAACAAAACTATTATACAATAAAAAACTTTCGTAGTGAGACAAGTGTCAGAGAGGACCATTTTTCTGCAAAAGTGTCAAGGACTTTCATAGTAAATCCTGGGTTTGCATAATTGCGTTTGCTGCGAAAATTTGTAAACGTGTCAAACCAACCTAATATGAAATGATGACCTCAAAAATGGATGGAGTGGTGACCTTTTCTTGTTATGATGACCCTATTAAACATTGAATGGACCTTATAACAAGTGTCACATGAACCTAGACATAAAAACCCTATCTATAATGACCAATAAAATAAAAAATAAAAAAATTAGGGTTATCATAGATAACAAATTCTATGACTCAACCAAATATGAAATTTCCTATCACTGAGGACTCATGCTTACATCAATTATCCAATAGAGTGGGGTTACATTTTTGACTCATCATTACATCAATTTCCCATAATAATGAGATTACATACATAAATGACTTGACCCCAATAGTCCATACTTGATTAAATTTTACAATGATTTACAACATGGGTCTTTACAAGACCTTTACATCAAGATAAATATATGACATTTATGACCAAAACCACATACCTCAATAGTGAGGTAGTAATACCATGATATTCATCAACAACCATCATACACCATATGGGATCCTACATCACATGCATATTTATCATCATCATGAATTAAGATAGGGAAATGTAGTATGAATCTTTAACAACATCAACATGTGACAAAAACTGCAATTCTTTTAAGAATCACAAAGAAATTTTAGCAATAATATATCAATAACCATCCTCTTGACTTCATGCCTTTTCCTCATACATGGAGAGTTATAATTCATAGACAACAATATCATTCTCTTGGACCATTATCTTCATGAAAGAAGAATTATCGCACCATAAACAACCTCACCAATATGAAACTCAATTAATCATCCATAAGATATTTGTTTGCAAATCACCCATCAATGATATCCCATGACTTAGATATGTGGTATGTATATAGCTTCTAATTAATGAGAGATGCCAACACTAGTAAACCATGAACTCACCATCATGAATCAAGCTTTGTTAGTAACCCCATTGCTTATTCTTATATCATCAAAATCAGCATGCTCTAAATACGAAGAGTCACAATCCTCAAGCAACATATCATATGTAGCAAAACATATACATGCATCAACACTAGATGCGCAATCAAAGAGAATTCTCTAAATATGTTCAACAACATCATTGACCAATGTCATATATATACATAAGAATCATCCATAAATTCACCATATGTAACTTGTGCATTATTGATTTAATGACAACAACTTATAAGCAGTGAGTGAATCATAAATTCATCATCATCAACCAATGTCAATAAGGACCATAGCATGCACACCCTCTTCATGTAGAATTAACTTCACTAAGCACAACATTAACCAACATCCAATACTTCATCATCACTAATAGCAACATATGTGTCTTCAACAACAACAAGTGTACATCATCAATTACCTATATACTTATCAT
The DNA here is from genome assembly GCA_031772625.1 of Pinus tabuliformis. Classification (NCBI taxonomy): domain Eukaryota; kingdom Viridiplantae; phylum Streptophyta; class Pinopsida; order Pinales; family Pinaceae; genus Pinus; species Pinus tabuliformis. Next base: position 866,041,724 of record CM062818.1, on the reverse strand, counting down.
GAACATCATCATGCAATAGGGAATGCTCATGAAATCATAATGCCCAAAATACACTATTATAAGCATAGCAAAAGCCCCCTTGAACCTATCTCAACTATTCACTGTCAAATCATATCATATCCAACTCATCTATTAGAAAATCCATCGAAATAACTAAAAAAACCATGACATGTTACAACAACTCATGAACCAACATCATTTCTAAGTAAAATCTGAGCATCATCAATAGACTATAACTAATCAATGTCAGAACTAGAAATCAATAAGCACATCAAAAACTCTCCCTGATTCTGTCACATTGTTTCTTCATCTTAGAGAAACATACGTGAATTTTTAGATTAAAAACTCGTGTATATACACAATTGTCCTTCATGAGATCCATGTACAAAAAGTAAAATTCTGAACTTTCATAACCAAACTTCCCCTAAACATATCATACATGTTCATGTTCACTGTTATCTCATCAATGCAATGTTAGTAGTATAAGAATATCAAATCAAACTAGATAATTATCACCAAGATACTCATTCGTTGCTCCCCCTAATATCATATAATATTGATCCCGTGGACCTGATAATCATCACCTATTCTCCATTCACATTACATTTGCAGTCACTATTAGAAGTATTCTTTTAAGAATAATGTACTACAATAGAGACCATCTTCTTTGATTTTGAATCTGAAGAAGAGGAAGTATCATTCTCATTTCTTCCTAAATTTTTCTCTATAAACACATATAATTTGTCTAGATTTCTATATCCTCTTGCTATGACCTTTCTAGTTTCTTCATCTATAACCTTGCATTTGTTTGGTGTAAAAACAATTATATTTCCTTTATCCACCATTTGACCTACACTTAGGATATTTTTTTTTAGCCCTTAAACTAATAATGTATTAGTTGCTCTTCTATACTTATTAATTGTGTCTCTACCTTTTCCCAGAACTTCTGCTAGGGCACTGTTTCCAAGGATAACCTTACCATCTTAGTTTTTCTTGAGAGAATCTAACTTGTTCTTATCTCCAATCATGTGATGAGAGCATCCATTGTCTATTTACCATTCATCTTCATCTTCATGAGAAAATAGGAATACCACACCTTATTTTGTCTTCTTCTTTCTACTTATTATGTGAAGTGTTGGTATATCCATCTTTCTTAGGTCTTTTGGTAACAATATTCTTATATGGTTGTTTTTCATGTTATCTGTGGAGGTTCATTTATTTGTTCCTACATTCTTTTGATACATGCAGAAACTTGTTACAAGCATAACATCTTATATAAGTAGAAAATGGTGCAGGGGAATCATAATAGTTCTGTTTCATATTCCTTCTATTACAATCAATAGCTTTGTGACTAAATATGCTACAAGTAAAACAATATCCCTTAAATAAACTTGAGTACCTAGGATTTGATGATCTTCTTGTGAAGTGGCTATTTTCTTGAGATCGAAATAGTGTGCATCTACAATTGGCTACAACATCTCCATAATTGTGACATATAAAACATTCAACATTATTGATCAAAGGAGAGAATCGATTAATGTTTCTATTATTGGGAGAAAATGATTTCTTTTGAAAATTCATCTTCCTTGGATACTGATCTAGTTGACTTCTTATCTCTTTGACAGGAATTTCAGATTTTGTAGTGTTATCCTTCAAGATCCTTGTACAATCCTATTAAATAGATTCTCCTTTATAGTTTCATGAAAACCAAGCCAATATTTAATAGAAGGAGACCTTTGATTACTATGAATGTTATCCAAAATATTAGTACTATCTTGAAATCTCAAGTGTTTCTCCTTTTCTTCTAATTTACCTTTTAGAATGTTTACCTCAACCTCCATTATTCGGTATTGTTCTTCCTTTACCTGATACTACTTCCTCATTCCTTCTTCGACCTTTCTTACTTCTTCCAATTGATCTTTTGATTCGATAATCTCTTTCTTCAACCCATTTTCTTGTTCTTCAAATACTTGAATTAGTTCTTCATTTCACTTGTTTGACTTTTCAAGGTTTTCTCTTAGAGAAATGATCTCAACTTCAAGTCCTTCACAATATTGCTTATATTATATTGCATCATGATTCGTCTTATCATATGCCTGCAATTTATTCTTAAGATTAATAATTCTTTTCAAAGAAAAATCAAGTTTTGTTCTAAGATTAAGAACTTCCTCTAACCTGTCTTCTTCTAAATCAGTAACTCCATCTGAAAAAACAAACTTATCTTTTGATACATCATTATTTTATTTAGAAAAAAAGATTACCTCTTGGTTATCCTGATGAACAATATTTCTTTGTTTTTCCTTCAAGGATTTCCTGAATATTATCCCATACTTCCTTTGTAGTTTCATAGTGAGTAATATTTCCTAATGTTGAATCAGATATGTTACCAAAGATTTCATTTAATGGTACATTATTATTTTCTAATTCTTCACCTAGAGGGGTTTTAGTGTAACCATTACATACTAAATTCCAAAAATAAGATCCTAGATTCATTAACTTGGACTTCATCTCTTCTTTCCATTCTTGATAGTTATCATTACTTATCATAAACATACCTTTATAGTCAATTGTTTCTAACTTGCTTGTTCTTCTGCTTCTAGGGCCATCTTTTTTTAATCTGTAGAATTCTTAATTTGACTTTTACTCATGAGAGAAATTTCAGTTTATTCACTGTCATCTTCACTATCATCATTATTACATAGATAAGGAAATGGACCAAATTTAGAACAAAACCCGTACCTAATAGTTCTTTGTTACTATCTTCTTCATTTTTTATCAATAGTAAGCAAGGTGCTCCTAAAGCTGAATATTTGCCAACATCTATGATAGTCAACTCATCTGATATATTACCACAATTTTCTGACTCCTTCCTTTGAGCTATCTTCTTCTTTCCAATCGTCTCTGATCCACTCCAAATGGTTAAGCTTCAACTGAAGTGACATGCTTTGATGCCAATTGTTGGGAACTATACTGGGGGGGGCATGTGGTGATTCAATATTTTAATTTACTTCAAAATTTTCATTTCTTGTTCTGCATTCTGTATGCTACTGTCATTTATGCAACTCGTGTTTGTACGCGACTTCTGCCTGTATATTTAGCTAACTAATTTTTTATATGTTCCATAAACTCTTCACCTTTAACCCATGCATAATTATGACATTATTCATTTATTAAGTAGAAACTATGAGCAGTAAATAAAATATAGATCATCAACACAGAAGGAACATATCAACACACATGAACACCATGATTTTTAGGTGGAAATCCAATGTGGGAGAAAATCACCGTTGTTGTCATCTTTGTATTCTTATTTTATTATAAAGGAAATAATATTACAATATTTTATTGGCATAGACTCATACTAGTACACATGAACCCACTTGCAAATGTCTACAACCTTCTCTCACTCCAAAACCCACTCGAAGGGAGCTCATGTTGTAAAATGTAACTAGGTTCGGTCTTCATAATTGTACTTGAAATACAAAATTAATATATTTGTCAAAATAATTTTATTATTAATGAAATTGACTTATTAAAGCATGGGTTTCATGCTTGGGTCAAATGTCTTAGGTCAAGCCTCCATTGAAGGCCTTAGGTTAATTTTCAAAGTCAAATTTTTTGTTTGAAGATTCCTCCTCCATCAAGGTCTCCTTGCTATTGGCTTCAAAATAATACTCATCAAGTCTGCTACCCCCAAAAGAACTCATGTCGGCTCAAAATAGTAAAATTTCTCCTCAAATATCATGTCAGCTCATTTATGGACAAACAAGTATTAATAGGAGGGTGCACCACTCCATAATTCAGACAACAAGCTTGCATATATATCCAAATAAATTTTTGGTCATCACAGAAGAAGAAGCTCACATAAATCATAGAATGATAAGTTTGGATATCTCTGAAATAAAGTTCGAATGCCACAAGATATAATTTTGGTGTAATCACAAAAGTTTGTATCTATTGAAAGGAAGGTCTAGTGCCATCTCAGAAGGAGAGTCTAGTTGTTATTTAAGTGAGAAACTCGGATGGGGTACATTCATATTCTCAGTGTTGTTACATTAAGACAATTCTATCACGATGAAGGTGCTATAACAGTATGGAGTTATCACATGGTGCTATCACAGTGAGATGTTATCACAGTTTTGATTCCGCTACATAACACAATCCCAATGTAAACTCAGTCTCAGTATAACCTCAATGAGAAGAGTTTGATGTTACTATAGTTAGGAGGTCTTGGTATTATAGTGATGATATCTTGGTGGAATTACAGTGACAAGGATGACTTTATGGAAGGAGTCTTTATTCTAGATTGTAAAGGTCTTGGTTGTCTCATCTTGAATGAAAAAAGAATTTGTGACAGGGTTTTCCCCTCGAGGGGGGTTTTTCCTGGGCAGCGTGCCTATATCTTGTGTTATTCTATTTGTTTCTTGGCATTAATCTTGATGATAATAAAATATAATTAAGAGATCTAATAATAATAATGAAAACATCACAATTTAATTTCATTATTAAGGGAAATCGTTTAACTACCAACTCCTTAGATTTCCCAACATGGTATCAGAGTTATGGTCATGGTAAAGGAAGTATGAAGAAGGCCAGTTTTGGGCTAATAGTATTATAGTGAGCATATTAAAGAATGAAGGAGAAATAAGTCGGATCATTTTTTATAATACTCAGTACATCAAAGGAGTGACTTCACTATAAACTGTATATAAGTAACAGTGAAAATAAGAGAGACAATTTCGGTGATATGAAAAGTCCATATCTTTTCATAATGGATGGATAGCATTTTCAGTGAAGACACAATCTTGAAGGATCAATATTGACATTTTAGTGAAGGCACAATAAAGATATAACTTCACTATGTATTTCAAAGATGGCTTAAGTGATACCATAGTGACAGGATATCAGTATAGTAACACAATCTCAATGCATTCACTACTTCGGTGCAATCACATGATAAAGGGTTGATCATTGTAAGAAGATATTGGTGCTACTTCAGAAAGAGGATCTCATTGATACACCTCAGTAAGGAAGTTTGGTTCTTGTGCAAAGTGCTCGGTGAGAAAACATCTTCAGATATAGGGTGAAGTCACATCCATGAAGAAGAATTCAGGCTCATTATGGTTGAAACATGATAATATTGAACCAGTGATATATACAACGAAGTAGTTCATTTGGTCTACAACTCATTGAAGAAATTAGGTCACAGAATATATACCTATGGAAATCTACCGATGATCAGAGGTATCTACAAGAAGTATTCAATTTGAAAAAAATATGAAGTTTGTCATATAAAGAGCACAAGATACTAGCTTAAGAAAATCAAGTAAGTACTTTTTACTCAATAAGATACACACTCAACAATTCTAATAAAATCAGAGGTATCTAATTCACAAGGTATGTATGTTCATAAGCATTCGAATTTCTATTATGGTTCATATAATCCTTATTTCTATCTAGTCTAGGATAAAGAGTGTAATCTCTAGATAACATATTAAAAAACATAATCCCCTTCCTCAAGGGATTACAAGTAATCTAGGATTCCAAGCAAAAGTCCTACATTGCAAGAAAAGATGACTTCTCATAGGATTCCATCCTCCATGGATACATAGGAGATCTAACTTGAGAAATGAAATCATGTTCTTGGTATCACATGTTTTTCTTGAAAGAATGTGTTACAGGTATTGAATATCATTGTTTACACTTCAAGAAATTCCTACAAGGTTTTTCAAGAAACATCTCTAGGTACGTCTATATATCTTATAAAATTATCTTATTTTGACATTTGCATCATATTACTAACATCGTTACGCCTAGCTATCTTGAATAATAAAGATTCTTGTTTAGGGTGATTCATGTTTCGATAAATCTACCCCCTCATATTATTTATTGAATTTATAGAACCCTAGTTAGGTTCTCTGAAAAAACATAACCTAACGGTATGCTAATGTTAATGTTTGAAACTCTAAAACTGCTTAAGGTTGCTGGAAAATGTTATTTGAAGTTTTTTTGATGATGTCAATTTTGGGGTTTTGGTGTGATCATGAAAACCCTAACTTGTCAAGGTTGAAATGGTGTTGACTGAAATCCCAGACCTTTGAAGTTTTGGTATTGTAGGGTTTTATTTGCTATGTTATGTAACCCTAGATTCTTAGGCTTTGGTTGGGTCTATAGTAAAAACCCTTGTTTAGAGCCCTAGGAATGAAACCCTAGGTATGTGTCCATTGGTTGAAACCCTAGCTTGGTCTAGGTCAGTATATGTCTAACATTTTAATATTGTCTAACATATGATGTGCTTATGATATTCTGATGAATTTCAAGATATATGTGTTGACCTAAGTGTTAATGATCATGAGTCCTAGCGTTTGGAAACAAGCCCTAGTCAAAGTTTGATGGTCTAGGATGATGTTTGGAAAATCAAGGGTATTGCAGCTAAACCCTAGTAGTAGTTAAACTGATCCAATTATGTGAGATAAATCAATCTGGAATCTATGAATCTTCGTAGTGATTGTTGAGATTGTGTAAATAAGAAAATATAGGGTAAATATCAAGCCCTAGTAGATGCTAGTCATGATGTTGATTAAGCTATGATTGGTTTTGATTGTTGAATCTCATCTATGAAATCTAGGATATGTACAAAATATTAGTGAGGAGTCTAACATATGAATTCTAAAGTTGTTATATTCATTGATTTGATTTAAGGGTTTTCTATATGAAGGAACTTGTCATTGAAAGAATATTGAAACCTTAGATATAATAAGATTGATATCTTGTTGAACTATGGATGTTATTTAGGGTTTGGAGTAGAACCTAGGAAAGAAATTGAAGTATTGAAGTATATTCTCTTACTGATTATGTTTGCCCGTTATTATAATATTTTTGATATGGCTAACTTCATGCTTCTATAATGTTGGTTGTACTTGCTACCAAAGTTGTCTAGGTACATCATCTTCAAGATGGTGAAGATCGTAAGTAAAGTTGATGTGTTAAGCATGATATATGAATGACTCTGATAAGAAGGATGGAATCCATGAAAGATTCTCCGATGTCGTAAAGAAGAAATAGAACTCCCTAAAGTTAAGAGGGATCCTAGATGAAATCTACCTAGGATAAGAGGATGGTTGAGAATATTCCTTGCATAGGAATGATCCTCTTTGTTTAAGAGGGATTGACAGATATCATTTTCTTCCTCATGTGTCATGCACTAGAGTAGGACTAACAACCGTAAGTTTTAGTGAAGGCCATGAGTGAGAGATGGAAATTGGAGAATGTATTTTTAGGTGCTGCTGAAAGAAGGAAAGTAGGATCCAATTGAAGAATATGTTGTTGCATATGAAGTAGCAAATGAAAATTGTATGATTGAGGAATCTTATGTAAAATATTCGGTTGATAGTCCTACTATGAAAAGTTGATAAGAAACATCAAGTTTTTTGGAAGACCCTGGAGGTTTGTATTTGACTATGTACATGAGAAAGTATATTAGTGATTCGAGTTTTTTTTTGTACAGGTAAATATCTCAAAGGTTTTGATAGCATCCTAGTTATCGATCAGTTCGATCAGGAGATTTTTTTTTGTCCTTGATCTATTGGATCATGGAGAGGCTTTATGAGTGAAGAATTGCCTGGGATGACATGTGGCCGATACTTTGTGTTGATGTATAGGTCCCGAAGTTGAAAGGGTGGCATTGGTCATTGATCTCTGACACGCACTTGGATCTATGGTTGATGGTTAGAAAGTAAGCTTGATGGTACCTAGATAGGCTGAAAGATTGAATCCATATTATTCCCACCTAGATATATTTCCCTGTTTAGAGATTTAGTTTGTGGCATTGTGGTGCCTAAACTTCTTCATAGATGATGTGTTAAGATATTCCATGTACCTCTTTGATTATACATAAATATGAATACCTCCCTAGTTAAGAGGGAGTGTTAGAAAATGTAACTAGGTATGGTCTTCATAATTGTACCTGAAGTCAAAATGTAATATATTTGTCAAAATAATTTTATTATTATTGAAATTGACTAATTAAAGCATGTTTTTCATGCTTGGGTTAAATTTCTTAGGTCAAGCCTCCATTGAAGGCCTTAGGTTAATTATCAAAGTGAATTTTTTTGTTTCAAGACTCCTCCTCCATCAAGGTCTCCATGTTGTTGGTTTTAAACAAATCCTCATAAAGTCTGCTACCCTCAAAATAACTCATGTCAGTCAAAATTGTGACACTGCTCCTCAAATATCATATTGGCTCATTTATGGACAAACAATTTTGAATAAGAGGGTGCACCACTCCATAGTTCAGACAAAAAGATCACATATATATCTGAAGAAAGCTTTGGTCATTATAAAAGAAGAAGCTCTCATAAGTCACAGAATGACAAGTTCACATCTCTCTGAAATAAATTTCGGATGCCACAGGATATACTCCAGGTGTAATCACAAAATTACATATCTATTGAAAGGAAGTTCTGGTGCCATCTTAGAAGGAAAGTCTAGTTTTTATTACAGCGAGAAACTTAGATGGGGTATAAGAATATTCTCACCAAAACTGTGATAACACCTCACTATGATAGCACCGTGTCATAGCACCATGCTATTATAGCACATTCACCATGATATCATTGTCTCACTGTAACGCTACATGACATAATCCCAATAACAACTCAATCTCAATGTAACCTCAATGATAAGAGATTGATGTAACTACATTGAGGAGGCCTTGGTATTACAATGATGCTCTCTCTGGGGCATTATGGTGACAAGGATGACATGATGGAAGGAGTCTCTAGTATATATTGTAAAGGTCTTGGTTGTCTCATCTTCAATCTCATGAAAGAGGAATTTGTGATAGGGTTTTCCCCTCGAGGGGGGTTTCTCCCTGACAGTATGCATATATCTTGTGTTCTTCTATTTGTTTCTTGGCATTAATCATGATGATAAGAAAATATAATTAAGAGATATATAATAATAATGAAAACATCACAAGTTAATGTCATTAATAAGGGAAATCATTTAACTTTCAACTCCTTAGATTTTCCCATAGCTCCACCCCCCTGATCTTGTTTACCAGCTCCTAATGGAAGGGAGGTCCTACCCTTACACAAATTCTCTAGCTACTACTATAAGGAATCTTCGACTCCCTCAATGAAGGCTCCAACCCTTAGCACCTTTGTGGACCATGTTTCATAATGTTTCATACTGGATCCAACTGACTCAAAACATCAAACCTATAGGCCACCTTTCATAATATTTTCAGATTGGATCCACTTCCAACACTAAGCCCAATATCAAATAACAATTTTGAAACCAATAACTCATCCAATCATTGAACCATCTGGAACACTATATCATCAACAAACCAATCATTGAATCTCAAACATCTATTACAACCAGATCAAACCAATTCATACTAGGTTATATCAATGCATAACAACTTATATCAAACCAAATCATGCCAATATACCAATTCATACTTTTTTCATTAAAAAAACACATTGTTTCCACTGCAAACTATGATCAAACATATGTCAGAATGTATACTCTACTCTTATGAATCAGACTTGTGTATGTATGCTCTTCCCTTTAAGAAGACTTTCGTACTGATCTCAAATAACTAACACCTGAATCTGAATCATTGCCACACTAAACCAATCACTAAATCCATCACATATTACTAAACCAAATACATATGACCACATAGTAGCATTATCACTAATCAACATTCCATTACGTAACCAAATCAACCTAACTAGTAACTTCAAACATAAATTTTTATGAAAGGGACATCATTGATAGACAACAACAAACATAACAAAACTGATCAAACATCATCAATATCCCACATTGCAAAACCCTAGCATGTAAACATGATTTTTTACAAGAGACATCCATGTACGTAAGAACTTCTTATGCTTGACACCTACATACAGATTCTGAAATTTCATAGAATGTATACACCACTATCCAGAAGCAAATCCACATGTGTACATGACCTCTAAGAGGAAAATCATTGTAAAGATCTATAATCACTGGATCATACCTTCACTACAATCACAACACACACTCCACAAACCTTAATGTCACACATTCCTGTTAGGGTATCATTATTACCATAGATCTATCACTATTAGAATTTTCAACAAGAAAATCAAATAAGCACACATCACACCATACTTTAGATATTTTAGATCTGTGTCTTCTCCTTGCTCCTTGGTGAAGACCTGTTTCAGATCAAATCATTCATAATCAATCCATCACTTGAACACCTAATACTTTAATATCCATCTCCTTATATATCTATTTCCTTAGCTAATAACTTAGGCCAATACCTTAGTAATGTCGATGGTATTATTTTATGGGATCAAATAACCATTTTCGCTCCAAATACTATGGGCCAATATCATGGTAAAGACCTCTGGTATTCCAACTACCATGGTGCAGAATATGTATATGACTTTTCTTCACCATACCTACATATGTACGTGGTCTTTATTCTCAGGACCCACATATAATTTCTCACACTTTATCTTTACCATTCCTCTTTCTCTAAACTGATATTCATTTGTTCATATGACCTGGAGCATCTGCATAACCATCATTTTAAAATATTTATCAAGTAGGTTTCCATCAAGGATAACACATTACCCATAATTCCAACAATCTCCCCTTTTGGAATTGATGGAAACCAATTTGGTGTTTAGTCACCACAACCTGTAAATGCATCTGTAAACACACCAAGCTTCTCTCCCAATAAATCTCTCCAAACACCAAGCTTCTCTCCTAATACATCTCTCCAAGATTCTCTCCAAACACCAAGCTTCTCTCCCAATACATCTTTACAAGCTTCTCTCCAAACACCAAGATTCTCTCCCCCTTTGACATCAAGGGAAAAGGGATAAACAATTTTCAATGAGGAATTATCTTCCCCTATGTAGAGTGGATTATTGTAGGGATTATCTATTGAAGATGGAGACTCTATACTGATCATGCTCCCCCTGATCATATGTTGAAGATATTCAATGAAATACTTGATTCTATTACTCAACCAAATTTGACCTTTCCTATTGTTATCACCTAGATTGAACCTCAGGCTGAAGGAAGGCAATGCCAGGGTAACCACAAACCACACTTAGCCAAGTAGCTATCCCTACTAGGCCAGGAGAGGGATCTATCCTTATGGATATCAGTCAAGGTGACTGGATCAGGTAAAGGATTTTAGGCTATGTATAGTAGCTCGAAATTCTTGATTGGATTTTGTAGGGGTTTTGCTGGATCAGGAGGAGCTGGTAGTCAAGGTCTGGGAAATTAGGTCAGAAATGCAGGGTGTTCTATGGGGCAAGGTAGGCATAGGCTTTAGCGCTCTAGGGCTTGATGAGGTGAGATGTTTAAGACTGGTGAGAATCTAAAAAGGGCACGTGACAATCATGGATCCTTCTTAAACAGTAGAAAACATATAAATGTGAATATTTACCCAAAGCAGAGCAGTGTTGTGATGGATTCTGCCTATCAACTTGAAAACATTCACTAAGAAGAAATGGAATAATTAATGAAACATAAAAAAAAAATTATAAAATATGATCACAAAAGAAGAAACTGTACTAAAACTCCATACCACATGGATCCCATAAAAATAGTTGCAATTCTTATTAGTCTCTTGCCAAATTGCTTACAAAGATGTACAATCAAGGTCTGAGCATCCAACTGAGTCCAACCCTTTACAATGAGGAAGAAGAAGAAGATATAGACATTTTCTCAACCTCCTCCCATCCTTAGGGGTCGAATCCCCAACATGAGGAGCTAATATAACCAACACTAAACAAGAAAACAGGAATATATGCATCTCAACAACTTGCCTCTAAAAGTGAAAAACTGATTCATTTGAGCTCAAAATAACTCCTAAAGCAATGAATCAACCTTATATTTCTATTTATCCATTATATTTACAAGCCAGGACATCATTTTCATAGGTAAATTATCCACCATGAGAGAGAATCCATGAAAAATAGTCAAAAAATTAGAAAATGATCATCCTAAGCAAAATTGCCCAACGCACAGCACCACTTTCAGGTCCCTTTTGGAGACCTTACCGACATCCAAATTGAGCCCAGGATAGCTCATTGGAAAGATATTCATGTCTTCGTTCCATAACACCTAGAATTTCTGCATTTGGAGCTAATTTGACCACTCAAACCTTGATTCTCCCAAGATTGCTTCTGTGTGTCCAAAAAGTGGCAGAAAGGTCATTGTTAGGGTGTTGTTTGACCTTTTGGTGGACCAGGTTTGCCCCAAAAACTTTAAAACTTGCTAGGGTGCATGTCCTCATCGCTCTGAATCCAAAGATTTAAACCATTTCTTCAATGGGTGCCCCAAGGAAAAGCGCAGCGCCGGTGGCACTGTGCTTCTAGGCAGTTTTCCTGTGTGTGCAACTTTCAAAATTTGCAAATGACAAAAATTGCTCAAAACCTGTCCAAAACTAGTGATCAGTACCACCATCAAGAATCTTGATGATCCAAGGAAGCTTCAGCAAGCAACCTAAGCCTATCCTCTTCTTTTTTCCCTTTAGGGCCCACCTTAGCCTAGATTTCATTTTCTTGACCCTCATGTTGCAAATTTTGTTTTGAGTCTTGCAATGATAGGCCATGTGTTTGATCATCTGATTGTCTTTGTTGGCCTTCCGTAGAAGCTTCTCAAGGTGCAAGTTGACTCTCTCAAGCAAAGTCTCTCTATCATTTTCAATTTCCTGCTCAATAGGGGTCAAAGTGACTTGTGTTTCTTTGCCACTTTGTCATTTTGCTTTGAGCACTTCCAGCTCCATGAGGACTTGTTTGTCACTCAACTGTTTGTTTTCTTGCTCCAAGTATGTGATGACATACTTAGCCCTCTCCAAATTGTCCATCAATGCTTGGACTTGAGCCTCCTTTTCCTGTATGATGATGTCTTTGATTTTTTCTTCATCCTGAGTCTCTAAATCAATGGTTTGAGTGTGATGCTGCTCAAACTCATCATGCTCTGCTAGATCAAAGTCTCTTTCCTCCTCATCATTAAGGTCTTCCTCTTACAGCTGTTATACCTGTGCCTGATGTGTCGATGAAGAAGGCAAAGCCCCTTCCACATCCTGTGGAGCAAACATTTGCCTATGGGCTGATGAAGAAGGCAAGGCCCCTTCCACATCCTGTGGAGAAAACACTTGCCTATCTACTGCAAATAATCTCCTAGTGCCTCTTTGATATGTCATGTAAACTAGCACCTCAGTAGTTCTTGTCTCCTTGGCCTCCTCATTTGTTTTCACTTGGCTAGAAGGTCCTCCTGATTTTTGAGGCACTGTTGAAGGAATTTGAGAACCCCTGAATATGTCATGAGCAACAAATGTCTCCCAAGAGATGTTGAGGAGACTAAGATGGGAGATGTTGAGGAGACTAAGATGATGGAGAACAATGATCTTGATCAGAGAGTAATGATAAAGACTACTCATTTGCTGAGGGTATGGCTTCTTCTGCGCAAAATGAGCCATCTTCTCAATGTTCATGAACAAGAAATAAGTGAGGTTCAACATCCTCACCCTAGTAAAATGCATGAGAAGCCTGATGTGATATGTGTACAGCATGGAGAATTTTCCCTCACAAGCGAAATATTTCATGATGATTTTTATCATGGGGGCATACTTGTTTTCAAGAAATATGAAAGGAAACAATCTCTTCACCTTGTTTCTATACTGGGGTTTCATATAAGGCTCATAATAGTGTTCATCTAGGTCCTGGGCCTTGTACCACTTCTCATCAACATTAGGAATCGTGGTTGCATCTGAAATGATGGAAGGTGAGACTATGAATGTCAACCTAGCAAGAGTGACTTTGTTGTTCTGAAGATGAGCTACAAAGAGTTTAGTGAGCTCTGGGTGGTATTGGACTCTCTCTACTTGTTCACAAAACTCATAGCAGCCAAGATATCTAAAACATGAAACAACCAACTGAGAAGCCTGCAATTCCCTAAGGTTTGATGGCTCTTCTTTGATAATCCTGCCTCCCTTATGAGGTTTTCTCTATTGTCTAGCTCTCTCTACTGAGGTATCATTGTCTGTATTTTCCTCCTCATAGTCCCGGTCTTCTTTGTCCATGTTTGCAAGGTCTAAGGTTGTACACTCCTAGAAAATGGATAAGGGGAATGAATAAGAGTGTTTTAGGAGTGAAGGGATGTGTTAGGGTAGACTAGAAAATTAAGGGTAAGATGTGAATTATAAGAGTGAGGGAGAGGGGTTTTAGGATGAGAGGATATAATGAGGGGATATAGATGAGGGGATATATAGTGATGTAGGGAGGAGCTTTAAGTTTTAAAGATAGGTGATGGGAACAAATAGAGGGGGTTAGGGTTTTTAGGATGATATGGAGTGAAACTAGCGTTTGATTTTTAACATTGAGAATGATGCTTATGATTTCAATATGCAAACCAAAAATGAAGCAAAGGAGGTCAACTTACTTGAAATAAGGGTAAGAGAGAGAAATTTGGAAATTTCTTGAAGTTTTGAGGGCTTTAGAACCCTTCTCCTCAACGTGCAGCACAGGTACACAAATGCACAACACCTGCCTCAATTCGTAGCGCCAGTGTAAAAATACACTGCGAAAATCTCCTGGAAGCGCAACGCCGGCCTCTACGTGCAGTGCCAAGTCCTCAATGCGTAGTGCCAACTTGCCTTGCCCAGAAGCGCAGCTCCACTCTACCAAAGCGCAACGCTAAGCTTCCAATGCCCAAAACTCCCTCAATCTTGCCTCTTCTTCTCACTTTTTGACTTCTTGCTTGCTAAATGAGAAAAATGATCTTTGAAAATGAAATGTGAGGGCTTAAATAGGATAAGATTTTGATTTTTTCACTTGAAAAACCCACTTTTCTAATGCTTCTTGTTCTTTTTCAAAACTCTGTTTTAATGCCTTTTCTTTCTTATATCTTTGTAGGTGGATAAATGCTCAATTTGACTTGAATTTTTCTATGTTTCTTTGTCTTGCAGCAAGGAGAGATGCTCTGGTGTAGCTAAGATCAATTATTACATATAGTGACTTAAAATTACATATGAAATACAAATAAACTTAAAATATACTCTGTTTTCACCTCAAAACCATGTTTTTGAGGTGAAAATTACAATAGGTTAAAAGATAATAATTTTAGTAGCTATGACTTACAAGCCATCATGCTTGATTTATTGATCATCCTAATACCCTTGCTGACCTTTATTTACATTTTAAAATTAGGTTCTTGAGAAACCCTAAGACCTAATGAAATCATCCCCTATGACCTAATTAAATGGACTGCAGATTGATTATGAAACCATAACTGAAGACAATCTGAAGAAGGATCAACAAGTATAGTCTATGAGGGAAAAATTTAGATTTGCTGAAGAGAAAACAACCATCAGTGGATCAGTATATCATGACCTAATGGAATGATGCAAAATTTTCAGTATGGGACTCCTAAAATGAAAATGGAAAGAGTGAATTTTGATCCCTGATGGAAGTATGCAGATACTGACACTAACATTGACCTTATTGGGGATGGAAGCTCCTTGGAGGTGTCAAGAACACCGTAGACCAAGTGCCTCATCCATTGGGCAATATGGTCAAAACCAAAAAAGTGAAAAATGACTCAATACAACTGAACACTGACTCTCAACCAAACTGACCCAAAACTTGACTATAAACCAACTCAACCAAACTTGACACTAATCATTTAAAATTTATAGCCTTCACTTCAGGCCCCAAGCTCAAATGACAGTGTACTTGAAAACTTGCAAGGAAAATCAAATTGGTATATACAATGAAGGTGTAGTAACTTCAGGAAACCACCTCAAAAGTAGTAATGCTTCAAGAGCCTACCATTCACTGGCCCTCCTGAACAATCCTGACCATCCATCTCCTTGAGCAGAAAAGCATTATGTCCTCTGTATATTGAGATATTATATGATCCCTTCCATATATTGTTGAACTTACCATGCTTTCCTTTGTCCTCATTCCATGCATCCCACCACAGCACTACATCCTCTAGCTGAAACTTGTCTTCTTTGGTTTTGCAGTGATAGATCTTCTTTATCTTTTCTTGCAGTCTGAAAGTGTTTTGGGAAACCTCTTCCCTTGTTTGCTAAAGGTGAATCATTTGGTTAATCCTGCGCTGAATATCATCCTCTTTGCTGCCAGCTTCCTGTAGTAATCTCATGACCGAGACTACAAGTGATGTAGGAAATACTGTATCAGTACCATAAACCAACTCAAAAGGTGACATACCTATGGATTTCTTGCTAATCACTATGTCAGCCCACAAGGCATTAACAAGATTTCGATGCCAATTCTTCTTATTTGCCTCTAACATTTTCTTGATTATATTCATGAAGGATTTATTAGATGATTCAGCCAATCCATTGCCCTACGGGTAGTATGTTGTGGAATGACCCAATATAATATTATACTTGTTTCAAAACTCCACCATATTCTTAGACTTAAATGCTATTGCATTATCTGTTATGATCTTGTGAGGGCAAACAAAACGAGACAAGATATTAGATTCTAAAAATTGAATAATTACCGTATCTGTGGCCTGTCTTGTCGGATTGGCCTCAATCCACTTGGTGAAGTAATCAGTAGCTGTCAAGATCCATCGGTGTTGTGTTGATGATATAGGATGGATTTACCCTATGAAATCAAGTCCCCACTGCTGGAAAGGTGCATTTACTTCAACTGGTTTCAAAGGAAGAGGAAGCAGCTTCCTTTTTCCTTGAAAAACTTGGCATTCATGGCAGCACATCACTGTTTTATACAAATCTAAAAATAAAGTCGACCAATAATATCCTGCTCTCAACACTTTGTTAGCTGTTGTTTTCCAAAACAAATGACTGCCACAATCACCTTTATGAAAATCGTGCATCACCTGTTGAGCTTCTTCTTCAACCAAACAATTAAGAAGAACCCCTCCCAGATCTTTCCAATAAAGAGCATTGTTTAAAATGCAGAATTTTGCTAATTTGAGTTTTAGTGATCTACCTTTGCTTCTTGAAATTCCAGGAGGTGGCGAAAGATGTTGAAGAACATAAACTATATCAGAATACCACGGTGATTGGAGAAACATTTCTAAAACTTGAATGAGCAAGCCATCATCCTCATCCTCCGACATTGCTGCAATGAGATTTATATCTAGAGCATGCATATTTGATTCTGCCATCAGTTTTGCCAAACCTTGTCCCTTGATTAGTTTTGTGGGTTTAATCTCCAGATCATATTCCAACATTGCTACTATCCACTTACCTCTTCTTCCCTCTGGATCAGTTTGCATCAGAACATCCTTTACTGTTGCATTAGGAACATATGTTATAGTATGTGAATGCAGAATGTACACTCTGAAACCCTTCAATGCTTTTATTAGAGCCAACGCTTGTTTTTCAATAATATTATACTGCAAGGAAACATCTCGAATAGTCCTACTGAAAAAAGAAATGGGTTACTCAATCTGATCTCTTTTTTGCATCAATACTACAACCATGGTGTGCTCAGATGCAAATGAAAATAGGATGAAATCATGAGTGTAATCAGGACTAATCAAGACTGGGGATGTGGTCAAAGCAAAATTTACCAAATTGAATGACTTCATAGCATTCTCAGTCCATTTCACAGTGTTTTCCTTTTTCAACATATTAGTCATTTCACGTAAATGTTCAGCCAAATTGGGTATAAATCTGCGTAAGAAATTCATCTTACCATTGAATGCCTGAATCTCCTTTTTGTTGCGTGGAAAGTATATATGCTGAATTGCCTCCACCCTTGAAGGATCAATGTAGATACCATCTTTAGAAATGATATGACCAAGGATTTTACCCTCATCCATGGCAAAAAGACTTTTCTTGGGGTTGAGAGAAATCCTGAACTTCCTACATTTCTGAAAGACAATCCTTAAGTGGTGCAAGTGTTCATCATCAGAACCAGAAAATACTGTCAAATCATCTAAATAAACAACTAAGAAAACATCCTTCTCATTAGAAAAAGTGATGTCCATCGCTCGTTGAAAAGTGGCCCCGACATTCTTCAATCCAAATGGCATTTTGGCATACTGAAAAGTTCTCCAAGTTGTTGTGAAGGCAGTTTTGTCTTGGTCTTTTTCATGCACCAAGATCTTATTATAGCCCGAGTAACCATTGAGTAGTGACATCCGTGATGCTCCAACTACTCTTTGCAGAATATGGTCCATCTTTGGAAGTGGGTAATTATCCTTTAAGGATACTTTGTTGAGGTTCCGAAAATCTATGCACAACCTTATTTCTCCAGTCTTCTTTTGTACTGGGACCAAATTCGAAATCCAATTAGAAAATCTGATTGGAACAATGATGCCAGCTTTGAACAATCTGTTCACCTCTTTCTCGATGGATGGCAGTAGCTTTAGATTGATTCTTCTCAACTTCTGTCTGAAAGGCTTTTGATTTGGCTTGATAGGAATAGTATGCTGAATTATATCCTTGTCATACACCTTCAAATTTGAATAATCCCACGCAAACACATCAGAAAATTCAGAAAGTAATCTAACATACTGGGCCTTTACCTCGGGAGACAATACTTTTGATAACTTTACAAGCTTGGGCTTGTCAGCTGTTCCAAGATTGACATCTTCAACTCCTTTGTTGGTAGGAACCAAGCTCGGTTTTCTAACCACATCATCCTGATTAAAAAGCTCCTCTAAATGTATGAGACCTCTAGGAGTAATGTTATCCTTCAACTGTAATACCTCCATCTGATTCACCTCAATCTCTTATTCATCGGTATCACAATCATCATCAATGGAAGCATTATTTAACTTTCCTTCATTCTGCAAAAAGGCATTGATTTCATTATCATCCCAAAACACTTTCCGATACCTTAAATTATCTGGAACAGCAGGATGGTGTTTGACATGAATTTCAAACTTGTTCTTGGAGTTCATTGGGATCTTCAAATTGCTTGCAGCAGTAGCGAGTGAATCTGCAATAATGTTTTGAGTTCAGGGTACTGTTGTCAAGGTATATTCAGGAAACATTCTCAAAATATCTAGGATTGCATTTCTGTAGGCTCTCATTCACGGATGCTTTGCTTGATACTCTCCCTTTACCTGTTTGATCACCAGCTCTGAATCACCATAGACAGAAATCCTTTTTGCATTCAGTTTCTTCAAAATTTTAAGACCTGTAATCAAAGCCTCATACTTCGCTTCATTGTTAGAGAAATCAAAAGCCAGCTTGTAAGAACATACTCTAACATTACTTGGGACTTTGGTAGACTAGAAAGCAGGGCTGTGAATCCAAATTCCTATACCAACACTGTCCTTGCTCACAGCACCATCAAAATCCATGCTCCAAAGGCCGGAGTCATCTTCTAAATGCTGAAATTTGGTTTCCTTCCCTTCCTTACCTTGACTAATTACTTCATTTTTCTGCTCTTCACTGACCTTTTGCTGCTCAGAAGAACTTGCTACCTTCTCTTTTTCCTGATTAAGGACTGCCCTAAAATTTTCGAAAACTTCTGGTACATCATCTACTTATACAATATGAATATTTACATCATTTAATCTATTATCAAAGTATAAAACAAATGATTCTAAATCAATATGTACAACATTTATTGGATGATTCAGTGGCTTCTCTTTGTTGGTGATCATGTATTTCATTTTCTTCTCCCGGTATAACTTTCTCAATTGACCAAAAATGGGAATAGTAGTATAAGAGAAGTCAAGTTGTAAAGTGCCATTGAGTTTAGCAACCCACGATCTAGACAAGAGCATACCAAATCGCGGTGGAATATCAACAACAACCACATCCATCAAAACATTTTTGGATGGGATTTGATCTAAAGACACAACCAAATATTTGATAAGACCAATGAAACGAACTCTACCGAAGTCAAAGGAGTACAAATCATGGTATTTCCGGGTAATATCTAAGCCCAACTTCTCCATAATGGCTTTAGGTATCAAATTATGAGAAGCTCCAGAATCTAACATGGCATTATGGAGAATGTACTCATGCAACCTAAGACTCAGATAAAAGGGAGGAACTTCACTATCTTCAGACTAACCTTCTATGGCTGGACCAAAAATGAGTTCAGGATAATCATCTTCGACATTTACCATGTTTGAAAAAGGGTCTATTTGCAAAATTCTGGACACATGGTGTTTATAATTGCTATTCTTTACCAACTCAGTCAAAGGAATGGACACTTTTAATTTAGCAATTTCACTTTCTAAATTAAAGGATGAAACTTTTTCTACCTCTTTGATAGTAAGGTCCTTCTTCTCTACTTGCTCTTTCACTGCATTTTGCTGATTATTCTTCTCATTTGCAATGTTATTTGTTGATGATACTTTGTTGGAACTCGGATCAGCAGGCTCTTTCCCTTTCTTCTGAATGTTTGAGGAGTCATTCTTTGATTGCAGATCTCTTCTTTTTTGAATGGGATTGATTGGTACATCTCTTCTCCTCAAATAATACTGCCTTTGTTGTGCTGTCAAAGCATTCATATAACCTCGCTGATAATCATCAGACTCGGCCTTCAAAACTGCATCATTTGCTAATATGTAATCTTCATCCCTTTGAATGTCTGGAACCTCTGCATATTCTTCATCTTCCGTTAGAAAAATGGGCATACCATTGACAATGAAAAAATGGTTTGCTTCAATTACTGGATCATCATCTTCTTCTTCTTCCATTCCCTAAACATAATTCTGCTGCAAAGGAGTTATGATCTGCTGTTGTTGTGCTAGTTGGTCTGGTGCCTTTTGTTCCCTCTGCTTGATCCGGAATTGGGGCTGCTACTGTCCTCTAAAATTTGGATTCCTAATTGGTGGTTCAAGTCTATCTGTGATGGTCAGTTGGTCAACCATCCTCTCCACTGTTCGGATCAAAGTATCCATCTTGACATCTGAGGTAGATGCTTCCTCTTTTATGGTTACTCTCTTTTCAGATCTCATTCTTGCTCTTTTGGCCAGCAGATTTTCTTCTACACTTACAACGTTCTTCTGCATGTCTTCTAGTGTGGTGGGATCACGTTCTCGTAACTGATATGCCATATTAGCATCGAAACCATCTGGAAACTTGAGCAAGGCTAACCCCTCTGGTGGTTTAATGTTGGCCAGAATAGCATTATATACTACATTAAACCTGACACAATAATCTTGCACACTTTCATCGACATTCCTTTTGATATTTTCATACTCAGACAAAATTTGGAGTGGATTCTTCTTTACCTCCCACTGATCTAGGAATTGCCTATGCAGGACTGACAAAGTGGTGATAGAGGCTACGGGTAAAGCTCTGAACCACTTTCAAACTTCACCTCCAAAGCTTTGGACAAACAATCTCATAGTCACATCTTCTATCTCTACCTCATGAAGGTCAAAGAAGTCATTCATTCTATCAACATGTTGCTGAGCGGTAATGTTTTGAGTGGCATCAAAAAGAGGTATTTTACTTTGGTAATCAGTGGGCATAGTACTAAGATTCTGAGGTAAAACAAGGGGTGCATACTGTTGAGGGACAAAGTCCCCTAGGGTTTTGGGTCAACACCCTAGCAGAGCGGGGTTATCTACAGTAAAAAACAAGCATTCCACACACCCATGATACTTAAATAAGCAAACTACGTGAAGATAGGTGCACCTCGGGGTCCTTTGTTCAAGTAGATCCACCCAGGTTCCAAACCCTCTTGGAGTTCCTTTCGATCCTTAGACTTGCAAAATAACCAATTCAAAGAAGCATAGCAATATATGGACCACGTATCATATAGAAATCAACTTCATAACATATTGAAAGGTAATTAATTATACAATTGAAACACTATTGATATGCAAACCATAACAACAACATCATAAACATGAAGAAGATTGATTTCGGGAACAAGACAAATGTTTCTTTATTGCAGATAACTAAAAAAAATCAAGGAATGATATCACCTGAATCTTCGAACCATCCTCCGGATTTATCGAATCCCAAGTCTTCAAAAGGCTCCTTCCATGACTCACACAAGGATATCTCAACTAGTGAAAAGACATCATAACTCAAGGAAACAAGGGTTTCCTGTAATGGGGGAAGTGCTGGAAGCACAAGGATCTTTAGACCTGATCAGGGATAATCTCAACAGAGTGATTTTTCTCTCTATTCTCTCCTCCCTTAGGCCTTCCCATTGAAGCCTTTTTATACTTCTCCCAAAGTAGTTTTTTTAGTTTGGAATTCGTTGGGAACAGTTGGGCCATGGGCACTAATAGGTAATCAACAGGTAAAACCCATGACTTCCGCCCGAAATTAAGGATTTTTAATTTTTTTAAATGTTTTAAGACATATACGCGGGTTGGGTATACATAGACCCGTGTACACGTGTATTTAGCTCAAGTAAATGTCACGTATAAGGAGTAAAACACTGTTTTTAAAGTATTTGGACCAGATCTGGAAGGAGGGGTTGCCCTAGGTGATGAGTGCAACATCACAAACATCGTGAGTGATATTTGGAGCTATAATAGATGCCCCCTAATATATGAGGTCAGAAGGGGTACATGATGGCTGAAATGTATTAAGTAAGTACATGGAAAGGAAACCTGTCAAAAACTGAGAAGGACTTCACCAGAATTCAGCCTACCAAGCCACAAAAGGAGATCAGAAAGAAACATTGTCTGAGGCGAGCATACCCATGCTCAGAGAAAGTAAAGCATGTCTGCATATCAAGTACAAGCAGATCCACTAAGTATACAAGTATATAAGACTGGAAAATACATAATGGATTGTCTGATCACGATCGAACAAGTACATGTCTGAATATCACATATAAGAATGTCAATGATGCTGAAGGATGAAGCTGATCACTGATATCAAAGACTGATCCCAAAAGTACCAAATGAACATGATGGAATAAGATGGTACTACACTGCAAACTCAAGTGCCAACATATAGAATTTCACCATGAATGACTGCAACATATAAGGTGGAGTGGTATCAACTAGCAGCAACAAGAGCAACTGTCAAGTGAACCAATGAATGCTGATGCAACCCAAGGTCTTCAATGACTGTAGTGGTACATTTCTACACCATGGGAATAAATGATCTGAAGTCGACCATGTGAGAAATCGTTTGATTACCAGTCATTGATGTATACTATTAACAAATGCGAGACTACTCACCGATAATGATAATGAGAGTTAAGGTACCCAGTACAATCTAACAAGTGCGAATAAATGAGCTGAAGTCGAACACCTGTAAGAATCTATCAATTAGGAGACAATGATGGTTTCCCACTGTTGATAGTGAAGGATCTGCCACTAATGACTGCAAACCCCAAGGTACTGCCAAATGGACTCTAGACCTTTGCCCTAGAGCAATGAGTCATAGTCGATGGGGAAAGATCTGCTAGAAGGAAGGCATTAAGGCATCCTTCATCAATCTAGCACGAGTGTAACCCATATGCCAATAATGTGGAAGGAATCGGACGAAAGAGATGTAGTAACCCAACCGAAGCACGTTTCCGGTGTACAAAATATGTGGCTAGTGCACGACAGAAACCCTTTGAACCAACCAATAATGAAAGTTGACACTGAGGCGAGGTATCCACCAATAGGGTCAAATGGAAACCAAGGTACTACACAAATCCCAATGTGTGATAGTGTAAGCTGATGTCGAACACAAGGGAAACCACTCAGTCAAAGACCCATGATACTGATCGATGCTGAGCACAAGGTGACCTATCAATAATGAAAATAGGGCCAGGGTGCGGCTCTAGGCCTATCCTCAGAGCAAGATGTCGTCGTCGATAAGGACAAGACCTGCCAGCAAGAAGTCAATGGAGACCTTCTCAAATCGGCATGAGTAAAGGACCAATATAATTGATGTGATGATAGACAAGACATTGACAACCAGGGATGGTCGACTGAAAAATGAGTCAAGAGACACTGCAGAGAGGCCGACTCAGGCTAACTTCCCTTGAACAAAAGCACGACTCAATGATGACTATGTGGCAGCATATGATGACTCTGTATAAGTTCGTCATGCAGGAGGCATGCAACAACTATCCATATGATTTGAAGAGATAACAAATCGGGGGAGAACTGACTCAATAACAAGGTTAAGGCATACCTAAGTCAAACTAAATCCCGCCCAAATGGAGGAGACTTTGTTTTGAGTGCTTTGTTCAAGGGCGACATGACTGACTCTAGCTGCCAACAATAAGTGGAAATATTGTCCTGTTCCCGTGCTTTTTTTTGGAATATATAATTTTTTTGTCTTTTTATTTAAGTTGGAAAAAGAATAAAAGAATGCTATAGTACAGTGGAAGGAACGAGTGTCGGTGAAACAAATAATCTAGTTCCTGGGATTGGAACAATCCTATGCTCAATGCAGGGAGGCGGAAACTGGTCAAAAACACTCAAAGGTATGTTCCTTCCACAATTCATAAGGTGTCGAGTTGCAGAATCTGAGGGATTACAAGTTTGATTTTGCAGATGACATGGTCAAAAAGTGGCTTAAACGCGAGTCCAAGTGAAGCCGACTCAAGGCCAAAAGGTGCAAATGGTCAAAATGCAATGCAGTAGTATAACTCGACACAAAGGAGCCTCTAGGGTATAAGGCTGAAACGAAGTGAAGAAGTAAAGAGGAATGAGTCTTCATCGCATAAGTCATAGCGGGACTACAAAGGACTCCTGGGCCTACTCAAATAGAAGCAGCATGGGCAACAAATGTCAGTGAGGTGCTAACTACGATGCCCATGAAAAGGATGGCTCTACCATCATGTCATGATTTAAAAATCGGCGAGTGAAGATGGTTTATGAACCATAACACGATGGGATCGACCTTATGGCAAGTGTATCGACAAATGGAGGCTAGTATGCATAATGCAACGGAAAAATTTCTTCCCTAACCTATATGCCAGTGAGAAAATGATACCTGCCATGATGAGTCAGCAGTCATGGAACCGACTCGAAACTATCGAAAAAGCGTCCAAAATGTCCGGAAAATCAAACCATTTTCGACATTCCAAGCTCCCAAGTTAAAAGTTACATGAGACAAAACAAAATCAAGTTTTGAAAAAATTTGACATTTTCAAAGCTTATAAAATATTTTTTTGACTCACCATTATTACCGTTTGAGTTGAGAGCACAAGGAGTGGAGAAAAAGAAACAAGCTTTGCCATTCGCCGAATTCGACCGTTCAAATCTTCCCAAAATCACCAGGTAACCCTTAAACTTATCTTGCATTCATTTGTGATTGGTTTTAAAAAATTTAATTCAAGTTTCACCATTGAATTTATGTCAAAAAAAAATTTGTAGCATATACGCGGGTTGGCTATATGTAACCTGTGTATATGTGGTCCCTAGACGTGATTGTGTATGAAACAGACTCGCGTATACGTCATTAAAACTTCAAAACAAAAAACTAACGGTCCAAACTTTTTTTTCCTCAGAATGCCAGTCACTTGGAGGGAAAGAGAGCATGCCATAGTAGATGATGAGGTTATGAATGATCCATAGGCCTTGGATGCCTTAAGAGGATGCGGTTTGCTAAAGTTCTTCAAAATGCCAAACATGAAGGCAAACACTTGCTTGCTCGAAATGCTCATTCACTACTAGAGCATTGAGGATGAATCATTCATGATTGATCAAATGCCACTAAAGATAGAGATTGAGGATATTTATTTCATCACAGGCCTTTCCTAGAGGGGAGAGGTAGTACATTCCACGGGCAGATCACGAGGTAGCCTCTCTATCGAGGACTATGTGCATATATATTGCCCAGGTCATCCAGAAAAGATTGGAAGCCAAATTCCAATCAAGCATGTGGAGAGTTTATCATTGAGGATCATCCTATTCACTATAGCCAGAGTGAATGAATCAGCTTCCTTACACCAGGCTTCACAGCTTGCCATGAGCTTGGTGGTAGACTGTCTCACCACAATATTTGATTGGTGTACTCCTCTTCTCACCAACTTGAAGAGCTAGCTAACATCTATCAAAAAGGGCCAGACCAAAAACTTTGGGTATGGAACAATTTTGTGCTCTTTCTTTTTTGAGAAGGTCCCTGCACTCTGCCCTAGAGTATCAGTTTCGATCAGTAGCCTGCGAGATCCATGGATGGGAAGGTGGGCTGATCTAATGAAATGACTAGGAGGTGGGGACGTACCATGGACTACTTTTGATGATGAATTTTTCTCCTGGTGGGAGCAACAGATCATCACAGTGGATGATTACCCTTATGCTAGCTTGGACTTCCAAGGAGATCCAGATCTAGCTTTACCACCAACTTTGGAATGGGGCAATATAGGTAACAAATGTTTTTTATTTTATGATTTTTATGATTTTTCAAATATGAAAATGAACTTGAAAAATATTTTTGATAGGATTCAAATGACTAATATGATGATCATGTTCCAGATATTGGGCTAGTACAATCAGATGGATTCCCATGGCATGGGCATCGCGGCCGAGGTGTCGAAGAGGCGGCTGCCAATATAGAGCAACTCCTACACACAGTTTAGCGACACTTGGTGAGATTAACTCACCGAGTACTGATGGAGGCTATAGAGGATCTCCCTATAGACATGCAGTGTCACATGGTTGGCATGCCATAGGGCTGGGTTCAGACTCTTAGGCATGTGGCCAAAGCAGTAGTCACATACTTAGCCGCTCATCCTGAGCCGGGGCATTAGATGTACTGGACATGATTATGGGCATTTGAGTCCCAATTTTTATATATTATTTTGGACACACTTATGTACACTCAGGATGTTTTATGATATATATATATATATATATATATATATATATATATATATATATATATATATATATATATATATATAGTTTTAATTTTTTGAGGCTTAATTTTATTGTGATGAATGAATGATGTGCCAGTCTAAATATTGATTAGCGATAGAATCTGCTAACCAATTATGAGATCTTGGAATGTGCAAATAATTAATGTAAGTAAATGATCTTTGCAACAATCTCACCCTTAAATATTGGCAATACAAACATGGATCCAAATGTTATTCAATTGTGACACTATCAGTTGTGAATCAAGATAGACTACCAATGAATTGATTCCATACAAAATAGCTTCGGATAGTAAATTAATGACGGCAGTATACTCAGCCATATTATTTGATGCGGGACCAATGCATACTCCCCTTGACACCATCAACTAACCAGTTGGATAGTAGATCACCCAAGCCACATAAGCAAGGTTCCGAGTGTGCCAACTAGCACCATCGGCGAATCCAAAATAGACCAAGTCATCCATCAACACCTGTCACAGCAGACAAAAAAGTGTTGATATAAAAAAACTCCCGATGAGATATGTACAAAAATACAAAATGTACAAAGAAGCCATTGCCTAGCTGCTACTTAAGCAAAGTACTTCTTAAGGTAGAGCCGATCAGGGGGCTCCACCAACTTGCTCCTAGGGATGTTTATAGGTACAGTCATTGAACCAATCAATATATTACCTTTGGCAGAAAACTGTGTTGGAGCCAAAGGAACCGTACAAACATCGCTAGTAGACAAATTGGAGGACCTAGACTCGACTTCATGCAAAGGAGGATGGAAATATGAATGATGATGTAAATCTTCCAAAGGTCGATCTACAGCCATCATTGCTTCGAATATCACTTCGTCGGATGGAAAAACAATATCTAAGCAATCTAACACAGAAGTGGAATCAAGGGTTCGAGTATGAGCCACATCACCATCTAACTCTTTCTCTGAGGAAGGAGTAGGATGATCTTCTGTAGAGTTATCGATAGATTCACATCTAGGCTTTGCTGCAGACATAGGAGATTCTATTCCACCCACCTTCCCTTCATCTGATGTGGTCGCAGATAAAGGAAAGGTACCAGGATCGAAAAATGGTGGGTTCGAACAAACTCTTTCTATAAGGCTCCTTGGAGGATGAAATTACTTCTATTCTAGCTATAGGAGGGGGAAGATCAAAAGTCCCCATAAATGAAGAGTACATCCCAATTCCTATATTCTCAGTAGGAGGATAGGGGTTATCCACCAAAGGAATAATAGAGTCCGAAGTTGCTCGAGGATCGACTGGAGAATACTCCAATTGATCAACCTTAACAATTTTCCCCTCATGAAGAAAGCAAATGACACGAAACAGAGTCGAAACAATGGCATCCATTTCATATATTCAATTTCTTCCTAAGAGGAGATTGTAATCTAGGTTAGCATCGATGATTTCTACTTCGATATTAACGACCTTTCCTCCAACACATATAGGAAAGGCCGGGATAATCCCATATGGCCTATGAGAATGACCGTCAAACACTGTCAAGAGGTTAGGTGAAGGAACAACCAAAGGCGATCCAATGGCCTTCCAACATGACATAGACATGACACACGTGGAAGCTCCCTCATCTATAACCATCCGAAAAATATTAGTTTTCCAGTAAGTAGACTTTATCTGGAAATCCATATGATGAGGAAGTCTCTTTTTGACATTATGCATATCAAAAGTGAGAGCTAAAGAATTATTTGGATCCACTGCCCCCATTGCCGAAAGCAAGGCACTTCTTTGAGCAGGACACAACGGGAGCACCTTTAAAGCAGACATATCACATGGACTCTGAGCCAGATCCTCAACAATAGAGTAATTCTAGGCTGCCTTAACATTGGGGTTGATAGTCGCACATTTAGCGGAACCTTTCGGTATCTGAGGTACAGTCTCAACAGAGGGTCACTCAATATGAAGTGGGTTGGTAGTTTCAGGAACTGTTTTATCCTTGGAAGTTTCACCTTCACCATAATCACATGACCATGTGGCCACATTAGCGTGGGAACCCATCATGAAAACATTTGATTATTTATCCCCTTCCTGGTTGCCCCCTGCAGAGGTACCAGCATTTGAATTCGCCCCAGCAAGCATCTGTTGCTCTTGGGGAAAAGGGTTGGTTAACACAGCTTGAGAGCTAGAAGTCCCTTACTACCCTAACAAGCATTGAGCATCTTGAATTTTTGGGAAGAGATGAGTCAAATGGTCTCCACTACATAGCTTGCATGGAAACTTGACTTTCTTTCTAGACTCATTTCCACCCCCACCAGCACTATTGCCGAGTTTGTTTGTGTCAGCTTTCCCGTCTTGACTCTTCTTCTTACCTCGTCCTTTCTTCTTCCCATTGAAATTTTGATTTTCTTTAGGGTTGGAAGATTGGATGGAATTAATGGAAGAGGGTTGGGAAGGCCAAGAGTTAGACAATGTGACCTGATTGGTAGGAGTAGTTTGTAAAGACAACTGCTGCAATTGGCTTAACAGGTTCATCGCATTGGTGTCTATGGGTCCAACAATACCATCCGCATGGGGACCTGGCTTCAACTTGGCTATATCAACCTTAGTCCTAGGAGCATCAGGAAAGATTTTCTGAAGAATCCCAGACTGAGAGTAAATCAATTCTAAGTGTTGGGCCCAGAAAATGGCTTGCTCTTCAGAATAGACTCCGGATAGAGAGACATCTTTAGATATCTTAGGTTGTAAGGATTTCAAAAACCATTCGAGACGGTATTCAAGAGGAATTTCGGCTTTAATGAGCCTCTTTCTTCGTCCCCATTCATGAATATGATCAGAAATGTGAGTTGTCGTATCCTAATGGAAATTGGCCATAATTTTAGTTCTGGCATCATAACGAATGGGCAACTGGAAATGGTTTAGGAAAATATTAGCTAAATTAGTAAAAAATGTAAAGCTACCCCCTCGCAACTCTATATACCACTTAGCCACATTTCCAGTTAAAGTGCGTTGAAAAAGTCTCAACCTAACCGAGTCATCTATGAGGGAGTTTGATGAGCACCACAAATGGAATGTGGTTACATGGTCACCTGGATCTTCACTGCCCTTCCCCTTGACTTTTGGAATGTCCGATGGGAGTTTGGTTGCGACCGGAGGCCAGGCCGGATTGTATTTGATTAAATCATTTGTTAATTTCGTGAGATCTGGCAAATTCAATGTTGCCAGAAAATAAAGCCTAGGAGGACCTTGGGGATTCCACCTAGACTGGGCGGAGTTCCCAAAGTTCTGAAAAGATTGGCCTGGATTTTGGAAGGCACCAGGCTGCCCAAAGTAACTAGCAGAACTAGCTAAACCAAAAGGCGAACTTTGTGATCCACCGAAACTTGGATTTTGGCCAACTCTGGCCAAAAAACCTCCATAACCAGCGAAGCTCCCTCCTAAAGCATTATAAGGAGTTGATAACCCCTGATAAGGATTCCAAGTGTTGGGCCATTAATACGTCATTATTATTATCATTTTTTAACACCTATTTCATCCATTTCTACTCTTCTTTATCATGTCATTTATCATATAATTCCATTTTATAATTATTTATGCTCTTATGGATAAATATTATTTCTTCTCCTTTATTTTTAATCAATTCATTATTATGCATGATTTTATCAATGATGGTTTATTAATAAAAAAAATTTAACATCACTCACCATTTTAGCCTCCAAGATATTTTCCATATTGCAGATTTGATCTCTAGTTCATCATTAAATATGCCAACTCAGAAATTCGTTGGAATAAGAAGTGACAGAGTTGCATTGGACATTTTGGGCAAATGGAGAAGAATCTGGAAAATCTGAAACATGGGTTTTGTCCAGAATGGACCAAATTAGTTTTTTTATGAGTTGTTTTCCCAAATTTAGTCTGTATTAAGAGAAACGGAAGGTTCTCTGAAGACATTTTTTCTTAGATTCGTTGTTCTGGCCGTTTTCCAAATTATCTCAGTTGCAATACCAAATTCGACCTGTTCTTGTTGAAAGCTGATGGAAAGATATTTCAGAGATGATCTTGTTGATCAATTTGTTGTGAACATTCCAATTTTTTAATGAGAATCATTTTTTAATCATCTTTGTTGTAACTTCTCTCTACTCTCTGTGTATTTAAATGAGGACAGACATCAAAGAAGGGGATTCGTGATGGATGATTAGAGAGAGAATTAGATGGATCATTAGATTAGAGATAGATAGGATAGGATAGGAGGAGAAGAGGAATTACTCTAGATAATTACTATTGAGAAATTGTAACTGTTATTGTTGACTCTTGCTGTTGAAGCAGAGAACGAAACTACTATAATGTTTATGCAATGATTAATATATAAAAGCAGTTGTTGTTCCTTCACATCTCCTGAAGTAATCCAACAGTATTCACTGGCGGCTAAGGGCCCGGCTGCTGGTGGATCTACTTGTTGTTTGTACCATTATTTTACAATTCCAGTCGTGTGATGGTTTGATTTACTTTCGATTTCTTTTGAATTGCATTGCTTTACAATTTCTTGTTCCTTTACATTTCCTTGAAATCATTTTATGGCATAAAATTGTAATTGAATCGCGTTGCCATTTTCTTCCATCATAACGAGAATTATTATCCTTTGCAACTTAGATTGTTATGCTATTCATTAAAGCTCCACTATTCACTTCATATTCTGTCATTCATTACAGATTGTTGTTCATTTAGCTTTGTTGTTCATTTCCATTAATTTAGCTTTGTTGTTCATTTCCATTAATTTAGTGTTGTTGTTCATTTCTGGTAAATTAGCTTTGCTGTTCAAATAGGCTTTGCTATTATCTCTTTCATGCAAGGATTTGGTTTCACCTTTTAAATGTTATTGCAACAAGTGTGTTTGTTCCATTTCTACTAGTAGCATTATTGATTGAATTGTCATTTCCAGTTAATTGTTTTGGTGTGGAGTGTAAGATCAGCAACTGTAAAGGACATTAACTATCACTGTCTAAGTTCTCAGATTGAGGATCTTGTTTATGTTTGATTTCATTTATATCAATTGATAGAGGAAAGAGTTATTACTACTGCATCATTGATTGATGATTGCTGTAGTTTCCTGAGTGAATGATTTGGTTTCAGAGCATTAAGTTTCTTGTAATTGCAATTAGACTTTATTTCAAGCATATGTTTACTCTTGTATTTGAAGCACTGTACTGCAATTTAGAAACATTACTCTTGAGTAAATAGCCGCCACAAACTGTGTACACTCTTGAAATAGAAAATCTTGCCTGAATTGATAATTAATGTGGGATAAATAGGAGTTAAAAAGACACCTTTTATCACTCAACATTCTGGCGCCATTGCCGAGGAGAGTGTAGCCATTTTTAAAAGAGTAGTGTGCATATGATGAGTGCCTGTTAGGAAAGAATTGGGTATTAAAAATGGAAGGTAAGAACCTACGTACGAAGCATGTAAAAGCCCTGCTCCCCTGCTCGCTTTCCAACAGAATTGTTAAAGAACTTAGGGTAGAAATAAATGTTTGAATTTCTATGTGAATGACTAAGAAAAAAATAGAAATTTTGAAAAACAAATCTCATGATTTCACTCAAGTGGTGATGTAAGCACCACCCATTTCACTAACCAATTGACAGGAACATTTGAAGAAGGAGCCAAAAAGAAACACATGAAGAACACCTTATATTATGTTAAGAAATGGCTCACACTGCAACTTTTTAATTTCCTATCAAAGATCTAGGAGGAGTGACACAAATGCACATAATTCCCCCATCTTCTCTACTAAATTTTCATGGCTTGACAAATGAAGATCCAGATACATTCTTATTTGAATTCGAAATAATTTGTAGAGGATATGATTATTGTACTAATGATCAAAGGTTGAAAGTGTTTCCTCTTACTCTAAAAGGAGCAGCTCTCCGATGGTTCATGAGCCTAGGTGGGAACTGCATCCAAACATGGGAGGACATGAAGAACATATTCTTGAAGAAGTACCAAGACTATTGCAAATCCAATGAAGATATTTTCGATATGATACAAGGGGAAGATGAAAGCTTGGAGGACTATGTAGAGCAATTTCAATATAACCTTCAAAAATCAAAGCATAAGTATTTGGAAAAAGAGATCTTAAAAACACTCCTACTCAAAGGAATCAAAGATGAATTTTTAGAACTCTTAAATCTGATAGGAAAAGGTGATGTTTTTCAGTTATCATATGATGATGTTTGTGAATTGTGCATAAGGTATTCAAGAGGAATCTCCAAGGCTAGTAAGAATTCTTGTTACACTAAAAAATGTCACCTTGACTACTCACAGTTAGTATGGCTCAAATCAACAGTCATGCTACCCTCTTAGGCAAGTCTCATGCCTCTGTTATCCATCTCAAACTCAAAGAAGAGAGAAAGTCTTGTAAAAACTATGTTTATCTCTGGGGTCGCAGGTTCTCTCTAGCCTTACCTGCGGGGACGCTGACCATGTTCACAAAATCTGCGTCCATGGACGCTCTGTATGTTAAGGGACAGGTGCGTCCCTCTGTAAAAGGCAAAATGCGCGAGTTTTATCTTGAAAAAGTTACTTGTGGTTACTTCTAGAACATTCTAGAGGTCGGTTTGATGAAATGGATGCGCCTCCAGTTGGTTCATGTATCTCTATTAAGGGGGAACTTATCCCATCAATAAGGGAGCTATCCCACCCAAAGAGGGGGATGATCCCATTGATAGTGGACCTGAATAACCTCTTTACAGCACTATAAATAAAGGCATTGAGCCAGAAGGAGAGGAGGTTGGAGCTATACATTTTCTTTGGGTAAATGCTGCAGGATTTAGGTCTTCCATTAGAGCCTTTGTGAGGAGAGATTGTCTTCACTTGATTCTACTTGGGAGAGGGTGAGCTTTGTCAAAGTAGAGGAAAACCCTTGATGGACCCTGGGAGGAACTTGCACAACACCAAGGCCAGGTTGTAAGAGTTTCTTTGTTTCGTTATTAATACAAACTGGTTTATTTTTCTCAATAGCTTGTGTTAATGAGTTATTTCATGTGTTCCTTGGTCTGCATGTTGAATATATGTTTTATTATATGAAATGCAAGTGCTTGGTAATTGTTTGATTGTTTGTGGTTGCAGGAATTGACTTGAAGGAGGAGCTCATCCGGATCGTCAAGAACGGACTTCAACAACAGCGTTTTGGAATAAGGTAAGCCTAAACACTTGTAGTTTTCATGTTGTAAAAGGTGTATTTAGAGAAAGATCACTCCATTTTGTCTTGTTTGTCATTAGAATGTCTTAGACTTCTAGGAAGGTCAGTCGTGTCCGCACCCTTGACAAATTCCGTGTGACAAATTGGCGACTCCGCTGGGGAATCCATTAATGAGAGAGTCTTTTCCTTTATATGAACTTTGCTTTGAGAAAATCATTTTTATTTTCTGGTTTTTGACTGTGAGAATTAGTATTTGGGTGGCTTAGCTTTAGATTTAGTTAGATTTGGTTTTTCTTCATTTTTCCAGAAGGACGCACCCTCTGAGTACTGCACAGTGCGTCTTTGGACGCGCTGTTGCCGTCTGCACAGAGCGGGGCCGCACCTGTGACAACGGGTTGCCTGCGTCTTCCTGTAAACTTTAAGAAAATTCCATTTTTGCTTTAAATTGCTTTTAGATTTTGTTTTTCCTTAGTGTTTTCTGCCCAGATCCTTTAGTACCCTGTCAAGAATTTTCACCTGAACTAGTTTTGTGAGCTTTGAGTGTTTTAGTGGTTTTCAACGAAGTTTAGACCTAGGGTTTGATTTTTGGAAAGGCTTTGTAGTGACTTTGATAGTAGAAAGTTGTCCAGCCTTAGATCTCTCTGGTTAGTCAACCTTCTTAGAAGTCGGGCCTGTCGTAAAGTCTCCTTTTGTGAGCAACTTGCCATTTGAGTTGTTTTGGGTCAAATTTCGAATTGCTTGTTTATAAAGTATTGATTTCCATTTTACAAAAAGAACAAAAAGATTAGAGTTTTGTTTTGACTAGTTTTTGGTTCTGCAATAAGCTAGTCCTTGATTTGATTGTGATCAAGTAAAACACCTTAGAAATAATCATTGTTAGTTTTGGCCTCGTTAAGATTGCTTAGAGTAAATTTGCCTTTAGTTTGCTTATGAGTGCATTTTCATAGATTTTAAGAGTTGTTAAGATTGATTTTTGGTTATATTAGATTTATTTGCTTTATTAAAAGAAAAATACAAAAACATCTTCTTTAAAAGTCTTGTTTCAAGTAGCTTTTTGTTTTTGAAAGAAGAAAAGAGTTTTTTCGTGCATGTAAAGAGAGGTTATGTTTTTATGCTTGGAAAAGAAAAACGAATTGTTTCTTTGATTGTCTTCAATTAAGAAGTTGCTTTTATAAAGATTGCATTCTCTCAACTTTTTAGTTAAGCAATTCATCGAAAAAGTAAAGTAGTGGATAAATCATTCTAGGTGCATTTTGTAGTGGTTTCGAGTCGAGTCAACACACCACTGGTTTCACTTCCATCACCTTTTGACTTAAGAAACAACCTTAAAAGTAACGCTTAAATTAAAATCAATCTAGTAATCTTTATTTTTCTAGGGCTCTGAAGCACCAACATAGCTTAGGCTAGGGTCTTGGAGTAGGTGAGTACTTAACTCTCCAAGACTACAAAACCAAACAGATAGTCTATCTTGAGTAGAACAAATCCAATTGTTTCAGTTACATTCTGGGAAAGCTCCTCTTAAAGGAGAAGCACGAGCTCGTGTCCGAACCAGTGAGGGGATCATTCCTCCCTCGTTGGGAACGACGCCAGGCAGTACGTATTACAAACGGTAAACCTCGGATTAACCATTGTCGAGGAGCCAGGGGTCACTTATCGGTAAACCTTGGATTGTTGTCAAGGAGCCGGTAAGGGGATTGGAGCTTGCTACTCTGCCCTTGCGTGCTGTCGGAGTTTAGACTGTTCCCCCAGGTGTAATTGTTGTGATTGGTAACCTTAGTGGCCATAATATCTAGGATTCTACCCAAGGTGACGGTGGAGGGAAGGTCCCACTGTACCTGGAGCAGACGTCGGTTATACTCACTTGGATTTTCTGGGGGGTTCGCTTCACTTCGAGACGGTTAAAGTGGAGGAACTTGGTCCAGTCTATTCATTAAGCAGGTTGCCGGGGTAACTGTTCCACCCACCATTTCTGTACTGAATCCTGCGAGGTTGGGCCTAATCACCAACTAGCGCTTTTGGTCCGGAAGACTACTGTTTGTGTGTGGTTTGACGCTCTAGATTATTTAGGCGTGTGCTTCAAATTTGTTTGGTTCTTTAGAAGACTTTAGGTGGTTTGATTTGAAATTTTTTACTTTGTTTTCGTGTGTTGTAGTTAAAATCTTTAATTGTGGCGGAATTACCGAGACAGTCCCGTAGACTTCGGGGCAAGTCTCCTGAGATTGTTACCGGAATAGATTTGTTAAGAAAACTCCGTAAATCGCGGGGTGAATCTCCTGAAGACATTCCGGGTCATTTAGAAGGGTTAAAGGTCCTTGTAACTCCTCCTAGTGGCAGTAGAGTAGGATCACCTGAAGAAGGAGAATTTTCCTTGGTAGTCCATCCAGATTACCAAAGTTTAGAAACAGGTTACAATCCCGAAGCTGTTACAGTTTCCGAGCTTGCTGGTAGTTTTTCATCTGCCAGTGAAACAGGCGAAGAACCTGAAATTTCCGAACCTGTTACTCCAACTCCTAGTGTTCCTGATTCACCAAGAATAGAAAGAATTATCACCGAAAATCTTCCTGTTGGATTAATTGCTATAGAAGAACTTGTTCCAGAGGAAGAAATAGGCGTTTCTGATTCTGAAGATCTAATTACCCTTGATCTAAGGGAGCGTGAATCCATCTTTTACAGTCCTCCTAGAAGTGAATCTTGGTACCTTGCATTAACCAATTTTTTAGACAACTCAGTAGGTTTTTCTACACCTCGTACTCCGGTTCCACCTAGAGGAATTCATTCTCCTGTAAATATGTCTGGTCAGTCATCTGTGTTTTCACAAAGTCCTGAATCATTTTTACATGGCGGTCCTTCTGTTCCTACTGGGTATCAATCACTTTCTGGTACCTTTGCGGGAGCATCTCCTCAACCCATTGATCATGGGTTATTAGTTGGAAACAGTGGTAATGTACCATTGAGTATAGGTGACGTTTATATGATGTCAGGTTCAACTCCCATTAACCAACCTCAAGGTGGCCAATTACCGCCTGGGGGGCAACCTTCGTTAATGCCTGGGGGGCAACCTCAAGGTACTTCATTCGTGACTGGGGGGCAACCTCAAGGGTATCAACCCCAAGGGTATCAACCCCAGCCTCAATATGTACCCCAAAGTCAACCTCAGTATCAATATCAACCTCAAGGATGGCAACCTCAAGGATGGCAACCCCAAGGGTATCAACCCCAAGGGTATCAACCTCAAGGATACCAACCTCAAGGTCAAGGTCAACCCCAGTATTCGTATTTACCTCAAGGTTATCAACCTACGGGTCAATACCCTGGTCAAGGTTATCAACCACCTCAAGGGCAATCATATGGGACTGCACCTTACAGTTATCAACCCTATCCTCAATACGGCTATGGATCTCAGTATCCTCAACCTGTTACGAGTCAATACCCTGGAATGTTAACATGGGATCCGTCACAGGGTCAACAGATGTCGCAACCAAGTATACAGTCGGTACCTCAAGCAGGACAACCTGCAGTTCCTGGTCCACCCCAGCAACCGCAACCTGTCCAGTCAAGTGTTCAGACCCCTGTAACTTCTGTAGTTACTCAGCCGCCAATTGCACCTGGTACTCCACCTCACACGGCTGCAGCAACTACCGCTTCATCTACCATGCTTACTTCTGGAGTATCGGCAGCTCCGGTTTCTACTGTCCCTGTAACCACTCCTCAGACATCTGTACCGTTGTCTGGACCCACGGTTCAAACCACAGTCCAGATGCCTGCAGGCCAACCTGGTACAAGTACGGTTGTTACTACTCAACCTCAATTTGTTCAACCTCCGTACCAGGGACAGTATCAACCTGGGCAAGCTGCCCAACAACCGGTTTACCAGTATCAACCGTATCCTGGGTACACTTATCAACAACCTCAGCAACCCCAGTACGGTCCGGTTAATCCTGGTTTTCCAGGAGGATATAATATCCCAAATGCGACTCCTGTTCCTAGTTATCCTGGATATCCTCCTCCTGGGGCTGGTATTGTGACTCAGAGTTTTAGAGATCCTAACCGGCAGTTACCGTTTATTGCGACTTTAGATTTACCCGACTTGACGCGCCTAACGAACGATCCAATTCAATATCTTCAGTTCTGGCCGCCAATGCCAAATAAGTTGCCCAGCGATATACCCAAGTTCGAAGGTAAGTCTGGAGAGGATCCGTCTAATCACGTGATGACTTACCACCTCTGGTGTGCATCAAATTCCATCTCAGATGATTCCATCCGCTTACGTCTTTTCCAGCGTACACTCATTGGTCTCGCAGCCAAGTGGTACATTGAGTTACCACGGGCCTCTTTTTACAACTTTAGCCAGTTAGCTACCTCGTTCTTAACTCATTTTCAGTTACCAGTCAGATACGATAATGGTACAGAATTATTAACTTCGCTAAAACAATCGACATCCACGTACATTTCTGATCACATCCATGAGTGGAGACGTCGAAGGAGATTAGTGAAAGTTTTTATCCCGGACCAAATCTTAGCTGAATGGTTTGTCAAATCATTATTACCAAGAATTACTGAAGATGTAGCTAAGGCCGGAGTAGTTACTGAGGAGCAAGTCATTGCTCAGGCACAATACCTTGACTTAGTTTACACTCAGTCGGGTACGTTACACGAGAAAATTCCGGATCTTCCAAAGTCAAACCAAATCGCTGCTGCTCCTTCGGGATCTCATGCCGCTGATGGTATGATTGGTATCGTGACTACGAAGAGTAAGAAGAAGTCTTCCAAGGCCTCCAATACTCCAATTATCACTTTGCCTGATTCTCCGACAGGAGAGTCTTCTCCTCCTGAACTTACCGCCGACATTCACGCTGTAGAGTCATCTACGGCCAAATCAAAAAACGGTGGAAAGAAGAAAGGAAAGAAGAAGGCTAAAGCAGACAAGGCTCCAAAGGAGAAAACGGAAAAGTCGGAAACCAATGACGAAAAACGCAAACCTCGATATCCTTGTCTCATTTGTGAAGAAGATCATTTTACGAGAGACTGCCCTCATCGGGCCGAGGTAGTGAAAATAGTCAAAGGTTCTCCCACTCCTGCTGTGTTAAAAAATCCATTTCCAGAGCAGGAGAATAAGATGATAGGTTCTTCTTCGAATGCCAGTGAAGAACCCATTTTGATGATGTCTCATGTCAGGATTGCGACTCGATCGCAAGATTATGGTAGTAAGGCTCCTGTTGATGGTAAGGAAGCAGAATCTTCTCACTCTAACCCATCAACCTCAGCTCCTGGTTCCGATCCACTACAGATCGAAAAACCTAACCCAGACTTAGTGATTAAGCCGCCCGCCAAGGGTGTACTTCGAAGGTCTGCTTTCAATCCACATGCGAGAGCAGCCCAGAATTACAACATTGTTGAAGACTTAGCTGTTTCACCTTCAGCAATGTCGGCACTCGAAGTGCTGCAATCATGTCCAGCGCAACGAAAATTGCTTTTGTCGGCTATTGGAGCTGTCGATGTTCAGGACCCGAACCTAATGATCTTTGATCTAGAAAATAGTACACCGCGTCTCCCCCATCAAATGGCTTTCCAAATTCCAGTGATAGTCAAAAACAGGCCTATTCATCGGACTGTGATTGATGAGGGAGCTTCTACGTGTATTATGTCGATTCAATGTTGGAGATCGCTTGGTTCTCCTTCGTTGAACCAATCCCCCACCATCCTTAAGGCCTTTGATGGCCGTGGGTTCCGTCCGTTTGGTATTCTACAAGAATTGCCTATAGGGGTCGAAGGTAAAACCGTTAGTCTGGATGTGGAAGTGGTTGATGCCCCTCTAGACTACAACCTTCTTTTGGGTCGAAGTTGGTCATATGCTATGACAGCGGTCGTTTCATCGGTCTTCAGAGTCATTAAGTTTCCACATAACGGTAAGATCGTGACTATTGATCAGCTGACATACTTTTCATCCGACCCAACCTCTTCAGAAACTATCCAGCATGTTGGTAAAACGACAATCCCTTATAGGGACATTGGTGTAGGTTTAGTTAAGGATTCCGGTTTACTGGGAACTTTTCCTCTCCCTCCACTCAATGCAGACCCTTCGTTTGCAACAATTCATATGATCACGTCAGAAAACATTATTTATGATGATCCTTGGTATGTTCCATCTGACTCTGAGCTAGACTCACTCGGTGATGTTATGCCGTTGAGTCCGTATGAGATTGCTTATGAAGCTCTTATGTCTTTTACCGACTTTCATTCAACCGAAACCGACCAAATGAATGTGGTCAGTGAAGAGTCACTTTTCACCTCACCCTTAGAACGGATAACGTTTCCCGAAGAAGTGTCATCTGACGAACAACTTCGCGAAATCCTAAGTGTAGATGATCTACCATGGGAAGATCTCCATCACAGATCTTCGTTTTTACCTAAGGATGATGCATTTGAAAATGATTTTTCATCTATCTTTACCGCTGAATATGTCAAAGACGCTCAGGATCCAACGAAACATTCTGATTCAGAGCTGAATTTAGGGAATATTTCTCGTACTATTCCCATTGATATTTCAGTGAAGCCCGGAATCGAGGAGAACATTCATATAGGTGCCGCATGTACTGAAGAAGAAATCCAAACTTACAAGGCCCTATTCCAAGAATTCCGCGACGTGTTTGCCTGGTCTTACGAGGAAATGCCGGGAATTGATCCTGCCATTGTTGTTCATGAAATCAAAACCTACCCGGATGCTAAACCCATTCGGCAACGGTTGCGTCAGATTCACCCTCGAAAAGCGGCTGCGATTAAAGCAGAAGTCGAAAAGCTGTTGAAAGCAGGTTTCATTTATCCGATCCCGTTAACGGATTGGGTATCGAATATTGTTCCCGTCAATAAAAAACAAGGAACAATAAGAATCTGTATCGACTATAGGGATATCAATCGAGCTTGTCCAAAAGACAACTATCCTACGCCTTATATCGATCAAATTATTGATGATTGTGCCGGAAGTGAGATGTTTTCCTTCATGGATGGTTTCTCAGGCTATAATCAAATCAATATTCTACCTGCCGATCAACCAAAAACGGCATTCATTTGTCCATGGGGGACATTTGCTTATTGCAAATTACCTTTTGGACTTAAGAATGCCGGGGCCACTTTTCAACGGGCGATGTCTTATGCATTTCATGACATCAAGCACATTGTGCAACCCTATCTCGATGATTTGCCTGCTCATTCTTTACATCGAGCTGATCACCTTGTCCACCTACGAGCAATCTTTATGAGGTGTAGGCATTATCGAATTCGGTTGAATCCCCACAAGTGTGTTTTCTGTATAGAAACAGGTCGATTGCTGGGATTTGTTGTTTCAAAAGCCGGCATTCGCGTCGATCCCTCGAAAGTCGAGGCTATCATCAAATTGCCTCCTCCTTCGAGTTTGCGCCAACTCCAAAGTTTGCAAGGGAAAGCGAACTTTTTACGCCGATTCATCCCAAACTACGCCGAGGTCACTAAAGGTTTTACACGGTTGTTGAAACAGAACGCACAATTCTTTTGGGACGAGATTGCCCAACAATCTTTTGATGCATTAAAACACGCGTTGACCCATGCACCGTTATTGCATCCTCCCAACTACAACCAGGACTACTTCTTATACCTCGCAGCTTCGCATTCCACCATTGGAATGGTGTTAGTTCAAGAAGATGAATTCAAAGCAGAGCATGTGATATATTATCTTAGTAGAACCTTAAATCCCACTGAGTTAAAATATTCGCATGTGGAGAAATTGGCCCTGGCAGCCGTTCAAGCTGTCCAGCGTTTTCGTCACTACATTCTTCTCCGCAAAACTACAGTTATTTCGGATTGCAACCCTATGATTTATATTTTGACAAAACAACTGCTAGGGGGCAAGTACTCTAAATGGATTGTTATCCTGCAAGAGTTCGACTTGGAGTTCGAGAAGTCCAAGTCTAAGAAATCTTTAGTTTTTGCGGAATTGATGTGTGATTTCCCGAGTGCTGACACAGAGACTGTGGCAGAGGAGTCCATTGCGGACGAATCTTTGTTTCTTATTAGCACTTTAGATCCGTGGTATGGGGATATAATCATCTATCTCCAAACCCAAACCTTTCGGCCTGAAGCTTCCAAGGAAGACCGTCGAAAAATTCGGTTTCGATCCCAGCAATACAGAATTATTGGAGATACACTTTATCGCCGGGGGGCAGACTTAGTTTTTCGACGTTGTTTAACTCACGAAGAGGCTGAGAGAGTTTTGAATGATTGTCACTCTGGAGCATGTGGCGGTCATATGTCTGGGTATGCCACAGCTCAGAAGGTGTTGCGCGCTGGCTATTTCTGGCCGTCTATGTTTAAAGATTGTATCCTTGCTGTCAGAACATGCCACAACTGTCAAGTGTTTGATCGAAAGATGCGCGCTCCACCTGCTCCTCTCCACCCTATAATTGCCGCTGGTCCATTCGCCAAATGGGGCATTGACTTTATTACTTGTAACCCTCACTCGGCCGGGGGGCATGCGTATATCATCCTCGCGGTTGATTATTTTACAAAATGGGCCGAGGCGATGCCTACATTCGACGCAAGCGGCAAGACAGCTGCAGTTTTCGTATTCAATCATATCATAACTAGGTTTGGTGTCCCACAAGCAATCATTACTGACCATGGGAGCCATTTTCGAAACGTCATGATGACTGAGCTTACAAGCCAGCTTGGTTTGCGCCACGATAGCTCTACTCCTTATTATCCGCAAGCCAACGGTTTGGTTGAGTCAATCAACAAAGTTCTAGTCATCATGATTCGACGGATCATTGGTATCCATCGAACGAATTGGCATAACATGTTATTTTCGGCGCTATGGGCATATCGAACTTCAGTGAAAAATTCAACAGGTTTCACCCCTTTCCAGCTAGTTTATGGCTTAGAAGCTGTGTTACCTATTGAATGCGAAATCCCATCACTTCAAATGGCTGTCGAATTACTTCCAGCTACTTCCGAAGAGGAGAAACGGTTATTATACTTGGCTAAATTAGATGAGACTCGACGTGACGCTACTTTAGCTATCGAGACTCACGCGAAACGAATGAAAGCTCAGTACGATAAAAATGTAACCCCTCGAAGTTTTTCGGAAGGAGACCTAGTACTATTATATGATCAAGCTAACGATAAGCTAGGTGCCGGAAAATTCGTTCCCATGTGGCATGGGCCCTACATTGTAAAGCGAAAGCTAGCAAAAGGGGCTTATGAGTTAGTTGATTTTGATGGGGACTCTTTGGGTAAACCCAGAAATGGACTTTACCTAAAGAGGTATTATGCTTAAAATGATGGGTATGGAGAAATTTTTAGATAGGTTAGATTTCCTTTCTAGCTAGCAAGTGTGTTAGTTTAGTCAGTGTGCTTAGCTTAGCGAGTGTGGTTTTTCGTCATTATTCTGGCTTATCTTGGTTTTACTCTTGATATTGTAGATGTCGACGCCTCTCCAAACATACATTGGATTTGCTGATGGTGCTTGTCGTAATACACGGAATATCTCTTCCGCAGCTTGGGTTATCTATTCGCCCTCTGACGAGTTAGTTTCTATGCATGGGGTA
Source organism: Pinus tabuliformis (assembly GCA_031772625.1). Taxonomy (NCBI): domain Eukaryota; kingdom Viridiplantae; phylum Streptophyta; class Pinopsida; order Pinales; family Pinaceae; genus Pinus; species Pinus tabuliformis. The sequence goes on along the minus strand of CM062818.1, from coordinate 865,998,205 downwards.
AGCCTCGGTCAAACAACGAATAACATTGCAGAATACAGTGCAGTGGTTGAATTATTATCCGAATCTATTTCATTTGGAATTCGACGTTTGATAGTGAGGTTAGATTCTGAACTTGTTGTATTACAGCTTAATAGAGTTTATGCCATTAGAAATCCTGTGTTATTAAGGTTGTTTTTGAGAGTGCGTCTCTTGGAACGTGAATTTGATTACATTGAATATCAACATATTCCAAGGTCTTTGAATACATTAGCAGATGCAATTGCTTCTCGAATGTTGGACAGACATTTACGATAATCATGCAAGTAAATTTAAAAACATTTCATCACATATGTTAAACAAGATAAGCCGGTAATAGTGATATATATAGATAGAAGTGTGTCAAAAAATATATACATCGTCTTCGATCATAGGTTTAAAACACCTTATGATCGGCAAAATGATAGTACAAAAAGTCAAAAATGTCACATGTGACTACAAAAGTGACTAGTCAATCACTGGTGGTGCTCTCTGTACGACACCACTGCGCGGGCTACCTTACGCAAAAATCTCCTAAACGGTCCAGGGACCGCGACTACGAAGCGCTGAAGCCTGATAGGAATGTCGTCCATAGTAGTCTCAGGTATATCTGCCGTGAGACGCTCTAGATCATGCTCCAACTCAGCTAGTACTTCTGCTGTCGCATCCTGTGGGGCCGGTACCGGTGCAGCTGGATGTAGTCTATCATAAGGCCGGAGGTTGGCTGGACGCTGTGGACCAACATCTGCATTTTGAAAGATTTACTATTAGTTTTGAGACGATATATATAAAAAATACAAAAAATACATAACTAGAAAACTTGTGAAAATAAAAAGTACCTCTGTCGTCCCATTGTTCTCCCTGTGGAAGAACCATGTCCGGATCACCTCTGAAATCCATTCCGGCATACGGAAAGTCCTGTATCACAAAAAGCTGGCCCTCTAACCAGTCAAAATAACTATCTGAGAATCGAACTACTGTCGCGCCCTCGTCAGGATGCCGGGCCATCACCGCAACCCATCGTATCAGCTTTGGCTGCCGAGGACCCAAGATATCAACAGTGAGTTGCTGAGGGATCAGCATTGGAATTCTCTCCAAGGCAAAGCTCACGACTATAGGCCCATATCCAAAAGTCTTTAGTCGTCCGTTCTTTGCCTTGGTCAGTTGGCTCTTCATATGAGCCGACACAGCTTCACACCAGTTGAAAATGGTGCCTTGGTAACAGTCAATTGCCATCCGCATTTGGGATCCGGAAGCAATGTGTAAAGCGGCCGCGCCGCAAATTCTGGTAACCGTGAACGCTATGACTTTGAGTTCCGGTAGAGTGATGTGTTTTATCTCTATGCCTTTTGAATGGTGAGCCCCACGTGTGCACCAATCCTCGCGGAGACTATCAAGGGATTGGCCACCCGGCCTAGTCCCCGCAAGACTGAGTTGCTCACCTCTGTTTGGCAAGCCAGTGAGAAAGTATACATCCGAGGGCTCTATCTCGAGCTGGTGCCCTCCTATGTAAAAGCATTGTTCTTGTACGTTCCATCGCTCAACCAGCCATTCCAAGAATCTTACCTGGCCCCTCATGCCCGGTATGGTCCAATATTTGTATAATCCGCATGCTCTTAGGGCATCCAGGGAAGGTTGATGATTTATTGCAGCTTCATCTTCCTCTACATGCTCTCTTTCTCTCCAGTCTAACATGATTAATGCCCTGCATATCAAAAATAGCAATTAGAAATTGATTTGGGAATTTTTGGTGGTTTTTTGAGAGAGTTGGGGTTTTGAAATGCGCGTTTCTCGGAGGACGCACCCCGGCTTTGTAGCACAGGGCGCCCGGACGCAGCTGGCCTGAAGGCGGGCTGCGTCTTCCGACCGTTTTCCCGTATGAGAAAAAGTCGGGGGACGCAGGTCACCCGAAGGGCACCTGCGTCCGCCGAGAGGCGCATTCCAAAACCAAAACCCCCCCAAAAAATGAAACTAAAACCTAAAAATTGATTCTAAACGGATAGAAATGCAGAGTAGGATGTGTAAAATACCTGGATGAGACGGCGTTCGATTCCGACGGTCAGATTTTCCGCAGCGACCACGGGAAGTTTCTTGTCAAAAGCTCCTTTTTCAACCTCAACAGTGAAACGGTAAAAATGACATGGTAAAAGGTCTTTTTATAGGTTTTTTGGATGAATTAGTTCATTTTTTACCATGAAAAGATGTTTTTGAATGTATTTTTGCCTATTTTAAACAGGTATGAGTAATGTGTTGCTTTTGTGCAGGACAAAGGGATTTCGAGGGAAATTGTAATTTTTCACAAACAAAAATATCAGAGTCATCTTTTAAGCCCTTTTCTGACTCCTAAAACATGAAAAGATCGCCGAGTGTTTCTTTTTCACTCGTTAAAACGGAATTAAAAGACGGTCCCCTTTTAGCTCTTTTCTGACCGCAAAATCAGGAAAAGATTGCCGGGTTTTTGTCGTTTCGAACTCGATAAGGAAATAAAACGACGTGTCCTTGATCGCTTTTTACTTTTCAGGTCAACGACACTATTATGAAAGTACTCCTTGGTCGCAAGATCAAGCGGTTCCCCCAGGTATTATTTTATACTTTTTCGGGCTTGAGGGACACAAATATACGAAAAAGTTCAACGTGGAGTCTCCTTTAGTTTTTTCAGACTCTCTAAAATTGAAAAACGCCGAGTTTCTCCTATACTGGGCTCGTTAAACTTTTACAGTAGAGGACCTGTTCAATTACAAACAGGAACGAACCACTCCTTCCTAGGGTTCGAATTTAAACTAGGTTGGACTCGTCCGAAGGATGAGCTTATAATCAAGCATATGTTATCCTCCTCAAGCTTGTTAAAAATAAAGAGGTACTTGCCAGAAATGGTGGGGGAAAAGAGAGAAGAATGAACCTGTTTGTCACCTTTTGTCTCAGAAGAAACTTTATTACCACTCTTGAACACGACACTTTTCATTCACCTGGGTTGGGAAATCTTTTACCTCACAGTTGACCAAATCACTTTGAAAGTCTTTAACCGGGTTTCGGGGATTAACTTTGAGTTATTCGTCACCAAGCCATCTGTTGTGTCGTTATGTGTTCAAGAGGTCTGCAAGAAAAACTTTCATCTGCAAAATACTTGTCATCCATTTGACCATCCCTGAGTCAGTCCTTACAGCAACATTTCTTCAACTTGAACAATGATTTCGTGTTGCGGGCTTGCCTGCAACGGGTCGCTTTCTATCGACATCGACACATTATCTAGAAAGATGACTTAGGAATCGACAGTACCTTGAAGTCTGCATGCATCAATGGCAGGTTTCTCGCCTTTGACGTCAGTTTACATCATTGACTTTCGATCAAAGGATTCCGTGAAGTGTTCGACATCAAAACATCTATTCACATTTCACGGGTTGTGCTTGGTACTTTGAGAACCATTGACATTACTGGTGGTTTCTCTCACGCTTGTTAACAGTTTACATCATTGACTGGTAATCAAGTGGTTTCTACCATGTTCGACATCGAATCATTTAATCACATGGCTAGAATCGTACCAATTCGGGAAGTAGAAGTGAAGACCCTGGATCTAGTTTCTACCATCCAGGCTGCGAGGAGTTTTGTATTCATTATCTATGTAGACTAATCATAAACAGATGGCTGCGTCCATACTGTGTCTACAAAAGTCTATAAAAATGATGTACTGCAAGATCATTCCTGTATCAGAATAGTTAGTCCATTAGTTAAAGTTTTGAATCTGAGTATGGGAATGCCTACCTCAGTGATGATATAATCTTATCCATGTATTTTGTGTTGAAAATTGCAGGTTCCAACCAGGCCATCCACAAGACAATCCTTGAAATGATAAAGCGCTTCACCCTTCCTAGAATTACAAAACCCTATTCTATTCCAGGCTTCGCACTTTAGGGGGCAATCTGTTACACTAAAAAATGTCACCTTGACTACTTACAGTTAGTATGGCTCAAATCAACAGTCATGCTACCCTCTTAGGCAAGTCTCATGCCTCTGTTATCCATCTCAAACTCAAAGAAGAGAGAAAGTCTTGTAAAAACTATGTTTATCTCTGGGGTCGCAGGTTCTCTCTAGCCTTACCTGCGGGGACGCTGACCATGTTCACAAAATCTGCGTCCATGGACGCTCTGTATGTTAAGGGACAGGTGCGTCCCTCTGTAAAAGGCAAAATGCGCGAGTTTTATCTTGAAAAAGTTACTTGTGGTTACTTCTAGAACATTCTAGAGGTCGGTTTGATGAAATGGATGCGCCTCCAGTTGGTTCATGTATCTCTATTAAGGGGAACTTATCCCATCAATAAGGGAGCTATCCCACCCAAAGAGGGGGATGATCCCATTGATAGTGGACCTGAATAACCTCTTTACAGCACTATAAATAAAGGCATTGAGCCAGAAGGAGAGGAGGTTGGAGCTATACATTTTCTTTGGGTAAATGCTGCAGGATTTAGGTCTTCCATTAGAGCCTTTGTGAGGAGAGATTGTCTTTACTTGATTCTACTTGGAAGAGGGTGAGCTTTGTCAAAGTAGAGGAAAACCCTTGATGGACCCTGGGAGGAACTTGCACAACACCAAGGCCAGGTTGTAAGAGTTTCTTTGTTTCGTTATTAATACAAACTGGTTTATTTTTCTCAATAGCTTGTGTTAATGAGTTATTTCATGTGTTCCTTGGTCTGCATGTTGAATATATGTTTTATTATATGAAATGCAAGTGCTTGGTAATTGTTTGATTGTTTGTGGTTGCAGGAATTGACTTGAAGGAGGAGCTCATCCGGATCGTCAAGAACGGACTTCAACAACAGCGTTTTGGAATAAGGTAAGCCTAAACACTTGTAGTTTTCATGTTGTAAAAGGTGTATTTAGAGAAAGATCACTCCATTTTGTCTTGTTTGTCATTAGAATGTCTTAGACTTCTAGGAAGGTCAGTCGTGTCCGCACCCTTGACAAATTCCGTGTGACAATTCTAGAGAATTTTCTTCTTTCTTTTCCAAATCTGCTACTAGAACAGGAGACATAAGAGCTGAAATCAATGTTTTATTTTAAAATTTTAAAGTTGATTTTATTAGCTCTCTAAATTCAAAATTGGATGTTTTTCAAGTTCAGAAAAATCAAGAAATTGAAGAAGTATTTTTCTCTCATTACCGAAAGGAGCATCCCATAGATAGTTGTTCTTCCTTATCTAGGATGGAAGTAGCATATCAAAGAGATGAGGAAGCTACAACAAGGTCAAAACCATGGAAATCATGGCCTACAGGTATGGTTCAAAACACTTCTTCTCCATTCTCTTACTTGCATAATCCATTATGGAATACTAATGTGTTAGGGCAGCCATGTCAATCTCAATATAACCACCACCAATCTTGTCTACAAATTTGGCATGGTTCATATTATGATTGCATGACTACTCTCCCTCATCTTGTAGCACAAACACATCCTCCATATTCTTCACCAACTCTTCCACAACATCCTGCTTGCCTATCAAAATCATCCACTCAACCCAATCAACTACATCATCAAAATGCTCCATTCTGTAAACAATTTCCTGTTCAACTCATTCCACACCCTCACCATAATAAACCAATACAACATGCTTACAGTGTTGAACTGCAAAATTTACCCACCCTTCCCACCCATTCTATCTCACATACGCCATTGGAGAAAACTTACAATGAAATTCAGAATGTTTCAAATTCTAAAATTGTAGAAGTTATGGAAGAAAATGAGGTTTCTTCTAGTTTGCATTAACAAGCCATTATAAAAGTTCAAGAACATTGTTATATGATGGCTATGGAAAATCAAGAAAGTAAAGGATATATTGAAGATTGGTTTCACTCCGTCATTTGTTTGCAACATCACTCCATACTTCAACAATTTTTGACACCATTTTTTCAAGGGAAGTTGGCTTCTTATACCCTAATATTTACTAACATGCATTTTGCAAATTTGGGTATGTACATACTTGAAGTCCTATTTCAAAAATGGCTCCACTGGAAGTACTCTTATATGTAATCATATTCATTCTTCAAATCATAGTAGGTTAGTGTAAAAAAATAAAATAAATAAATAAATAAGGACATAAATAAATACATTTTGTTTTTATAAAAATAGTTGTTTTTGTTGCAACACGCCGTGGAAAGCAACATCGGTGATAAATGTTTTAATTCATTTGTGTATTTAAATGAATTATAATGGAAATAAAATTTCTACAAACACTCATATTCATTTTTATCACCAATTTGGAAAAAATGCTTGAATATCATATTTTTTGGCTTGTGGGCTTGATGAAATTTCAGAAGACACAGCCGGGACAGTCATGTTTTGAGGGACCAAAAGGGAATATTTTTAAAATATGTTTATATCTTAAGTATCCCTTGATGTATACTTTCCAACCCAATTTGAATCACTCAATTTGGATTTGAAATGAAAAAGTTAGAACCAAAACATTAACAAGGTGTCTAGCATGCAGCTCAGGAACAGAGTTGGGACAATCCATTTTTGGAGGCCTAAATGACTATATTTTTAAAAACTATTTCTATCCTAAGTATCCATTGATGTCTATTTTCCAACCCAATTTGAATCACTCAATTTTGATTTAAAACGAAAAAGTTAGAACCAAAACATTGACAAGGTGTCTAACAGGAAGCTCAGGAATAGAGTTGGGACAATCCATTTTTGAAGACCTAAATGACTATATTTTGAAAATATGTTTCTATGGCATATTTCCCTATAGATCTAGTTTACAAAGCAATTTGAATCACTCATTTTTGATATCGTATGAGAAAGTTATGACCAAAATACTCACTGTCTATCATAAATCACACTCTTAAAACTATATTTTTTTGGCTGGTCCTTAGAGTATTTGACCTATCAATTATTATTTTCTTCAAAATATGTTTCTATTGGATATAAATAAATGAATCTACTTTCATTTCCAATTTTAATCATTTGAATCCCACATCAAACAAAAAATATATGCTTAAAATATCCATTGTTGCTCTATATGGGGAAATCGAAAATGACTCTGTTATGCAGGTTGTTCTAAGTAAAATTGACATATCATATCATTGAATTTCTAAAACTTGTTTCTATTGGAGATATAACTTTGAATTAGCTCTCATTTGGATTTGGAATCACTCAATTTGGACGAAAAACAAAGAATTTGTGATTAAAACACTGCAGGTTAGCATGATTGGCCATTGCTCTCCCGCAAGTAACAAATAAATTTTACTTTGTTATTTTTCTCCATGGATTTGTTATACAGAGTAACTACTTGTTGCTTTTTTGCATAATTCTTGGATTAGGGGAGCTCGATCACCTCTCTTTCTCCATGATTTAATGTTTTATTGCAGGTAGACACTCGTTTTTTGCAGGTCTTAGGAGAATAAAGAAGGTCAATTTATGGACGAGCGATTCTTGAAAGAAATTTTAATGAAACAAGAGAATTTCATTCAATTCATTACCCAATGGATTCATAATAGAAGAAACGAAGAATTGATTTCCATTTGAGGATTCATGTCATGTCACTGCTGCAAAAGCATTTTTCAAAGAGATCGTTTTTTCCTTGCCTAAGGAAATAACATCATAACTGTTGTAACTTCATAAAGTGTTGTTTATTTTTTTATTTCTTTTATGTTTTTGGGTTTCAGGTGTTGCTCCCTTCAAATTGTAGTTTTCACTCCATTGGCGGTTGAACAATGAGGACCCCACAATACAAATTCTTGCTGCAGAAGGAAACTCTTCGACAACACCAGTCCACTAAACAATTTATTCTCTTGAAACTTGTACATAAGTTTACTTTTTTGTTGTTTTCTTTTTATTTGATTGGATTTTCTTGGATAATAGATTGTACATTAGTTTCTTTTTTCTATTTTTCCCTTGCTGTTCCAATTTTCATATGAATTTTTTTTACTATTCCTCTTAAGGAACAGCAGCCGTTCCATTTAAGGAACAATAGTTTCGTATGTTTGTTTTTTTGTTGTTCCTCTTAAGGAACAGCAGCCATTCCATTTAAGGAACAACAATTTTGTATGTTTGTCTTTTTGTTGTTCCATTTAAGGAACAGTTGTTGTTCCTCTTAAGGAACAACAGCCGTTCCATTTAAGGAACAGCTGTTGTTCCTCTTAAGGAACAGCTATTGTTCCTCTTAAGGAACAACAGCCGTTCCATTTAAGGAACAACAGTTTCGCGCGTTTGTGTTTTTGTTGTTCCATTTAAGGAACAGCTGTTGTTCCTTAAGAGGAATATGAGCCATTCCATTTAAGGAACAACAGTTTCACGTGTTTGTGTTTTTTCTGTTCCATTTAATGAATAGCCGTTGTTCCTCTTAAAGAACAACAGCCATTCATTTTAAAGAACAACGATTTTTGGGCAAACTGGTCAAAAGCATAGCGCTGCTTTCCACCCACGTTTGGAGGCCTTCCCCTTAGCCAAATTGAGTGTGAAATAGCTCGTTGGAAAGCTTGTCGAGTCTACTTTCTAGAACATCTTTAATTTTTCAATTTGGAGTTCATTTGACCTATCAAAAGTCCAATCTCCCAATACTGGTCAAAATGTGCAGAATGAGGCTGCCAAAATGCATAGTGATGTTGCAGTCAACCTTTGAAGGCCTTCCTCAACTCCAAATTGAGCTCATGATAGCTCATTGGAAAGCTATTTGTGTCTACTTATTAATTGAATCATCAAGCAAGTAATTTGGTCATTTCATATAGGAGAAAAATTGATTTTACCAAGGTCACTCTAGAGGTGCACTAACCCTCCTGAGGCAAATGATGTTTTCAACATTTCTCCCAAACCATGAAACCTATGTAAAAAATAAAAGAGGTTTTTCTTCTTAAGTCAATGATGAACAAAAAAATCTCTCACTTTTCTCAAATTCATCTTTTCTTTCCCAAAAACATAGTTTGAAGAAAAATCGTCCCTTATGTGTGGTGAATGGCTTGTTCCTTGGAATGACTTCTTGACAAATGATGAAGACCTGATGTTTGATGATATGAAATGGCCTCACACCTTCTGATATCCAGCATACCTCCTCTACACAGGTATATCTGAGCAACACTTTTGTGTGTATTTTCCTTTGTTGTTCCCTACAAGGAACAACACTTTTTTGAGTGTTTTTGTTGTTCCTTCAAAGGAACAACACTTTGGGAGTATTTTCGAGAACAACCCTTCTTTCCTCTTGTGGGATTATTCCTAGTTCATCTCAACCACATTTTACTGATTCCCTTTTATGGCATGAAGTACAATACTTTTATGAGGACAAGAATTATGGAGTCTATTGAGGCAGGTCAATACCCTTAATGTTATGATCTTTAATAGGATAACTCCTTGATGATAGATTATTTTCAAAAGGGACACAATTATTTATATACTACTTTACTACATTGTTTTCTGTTGAACATGATATTGATTGATCATCTTAATACCATGTTGGTTCCACCCTTCCTAGTTATAATCTTCTCTATCTGTAATAAACGAGATTATGGGTATATTTTTTTCTATTGACATGTTCAACTTCTTCCACCATCCCTACTCTTAAGGAGTACTGAGCCTCCATCTTTTTATCATAAAAATGTGTAATAACAACAAAATTTTGTTAGGAGATGGAGGATAAGGGGTCTCATTACGAGCCAACCTACCATGTTCATAACGTTGTAACGAAGTGACATTCCCACTATGGCCACCACAGCAGGGTTATGATCCATTGGATAGCCAAAATATCCTTGGAACAGAAGGTCCCATCACGATCCGGCCTGATCACTTTTGCTACATCCCAGTGAATGGCAGTATGATTATCTGGTTACCACGCCAGCACACTGATCTCTTCTGTTGAACAACACTGGAACTCTCCATTTATAAATTGAGGATCCTGGCTCATATGGGTTAAAAAGCAACCCTGTCGAGGCTATGGACGCTTGCTAGCAGCAGAGGCTCTGCTTATGGTATTGAAGTTATATCTTATCGTAAATTATTATTATAATACCCTTTTCTTATTCTCTCTTTTTATCAGAGAAGTTATTTCCTTAATTTTTTCCTGTTTTGAACCTTTACGCATGAGAAATTGTTTTCAGATCAATCGCATCATTTTCAGTTAGAATACCACCGTCAGCAAAGCATATTTTTGGCATATTGTTGTCATAACTTATCATAAATCCAAAGCATCCTATCTCTTATTCATAACTATGCTTACACACTCTTCTCTCATTATAACCATACCTCTTGCCATCCTATTATTGATATGTGTACTCTACTTCATTTACTGTTGTGTTGTTCATTCCCTTACCTTGCCGTCGCCATAACACCTTTCATATGCTTTATGGTCATGGAATTCCTTTTCCAATTTGGGGGGGAATGTATGCATTATGGGATAGCATGCGATATGATTTCTACACTCTGCCATAACTTGTTGATTTGACAAAATTGCATGTATACAAAAGTTTTTCTGATTGAAATTTTTTCATGCATCTTATCTATTGCTATTCAAAACTAACATTGTGGATTCAAGAACATTACATGTAGAATAGTGAATTGTTTACAGGAGAACAACAATTATGGGCAGAATTCTATTCGTAGCACGACAACACTATTGCAACTAAAAAATGAGGCTCGAGTAACTCGTGAACGCGAACAATTGTTCAGACATGTTGTGCTTGCCTCGATTCCACCTTTTGCATCACTTTCAGTATCAATTCTACCTACATCAGCTTTAACAAATGCCAGTCCATACATGTCATTCTACATTTTTTTTCAAAGGTAAAATAGCATAATTTTATGATTTATTACTAATTTAGGAGAATTTCATGAAAATCCATTAAGCATTATTTATCATCATTCATTCCACATCTTTACCACTTCCCATTTTTCAGAGACATATCATCTTTCAGTTTGGGGGAGTGTTGCTTTCATTCATTTCTTTCTTATGACCATGTCATTAATATTCTTTATCATCTATTGATATTCTTATTCATTCTCAACACCTCTCTTATTCCATGTTTTACACCAAACATAGATTTCAACAGATGGTAGCGACCACCTCAATTTGTTTTCTAGCATTACATGGGGGCATGCTAATTCTTCAGTTTGGGGAAGGAATTTCTACACATGATGGATGTTTTCTACTTTCTTTCTCATTTAAAGACATACAATTTCATTTTTATAAAGTACAGAAATTGATTTTCATACATCTTTAAAATTATGAACTGAATTCTTGTGATTTCTGGATAACAAAGAGGTATCACTAAAATACACAAACCTAGATAATTTCAAGTCAAATCAGCTCACAAAATTTCGAAAATCATGCATTATCACCTACATCCATTTTGTTTATATCTCATGATCTGTGCATCAAAACGATCTGATTTTTGGATCATAGAAGCATTAATATATTATAAATCTACTTACAAAATTTCAGCAAAATATGGTTTGTAGTTTTTTAGAAAATGGTTAATGAAGTTTGTTGTTACTTATATCATATTTTGTTGCAACTTCATATACACATAAGTTGAACGTCAATGTAAAAATTGTTACGCCTTCATCAAGATTGCTAAAATTGAATATTCATTATTTGAGGAAGAATTCATTTGTTCCATCCATTTCATGAGTTGGGATGACCAATTTTTTTATTGCTTGGTTAACACAAAGTCTTTGGGTTGCATGAGGACATGCAATATATTCAGTTTTGGGTTGCATGAGGACATGCAATATATTTAGTTTGGGGGTATGTTGGGCCATTAATATGTCATTATTATTATCACTTTTTAACACCTATTTCATCCATTTCTACTCTTCTTTATCATGTCATTTATCATGATTTATCATATAATTCCATTTTATAATTATTTATGCTCTTATGGATAAATATTATTTATTCTCATTTATTTTTAATAAATTGATTATTATATTTGATTTTACCAATGATGGTTTATTAATAAATTTGTTGTAACATCACTCACCATTTTAGCCTCCAAGATATTTTCCATATTGCAGATTTGATCTCCAACTCATCATTAAATGTGCCAACTCAGAAATTCGTTGGAATAAGAAGTGACAGTTTTGCATTGGACGTTTTGGGCAAATGGAGAAGAATCTGGAAAATATGAAACCTGAGTTTTGTCCAGAACGGACCAAATTATTTTTGTTATGAGCCGTTTTCCCAAATTCGATCTGTATTAAGAGAAACGAAAAGTTCTCTGAAGATGTTTTTCTCAGATTCGTTGTTGTGGCCGTTTTCCAAATTATCTTAGTTGCAATACCAAATTCGACATGTTCCTGTTGAATGCTGATGGAAAGATATTTCAGAGATGATCTTGTTGATCAATTTGTTGTGAACAATCCAATTTTGTAATGAGAATCATTTTGTAATCATCTTTGTTGTAACTTCTCTCTGCTCTCTATGTATTTAAATGATGATAGAGATCAAAGAAGGGGATTCATGATGGATGATTAGAGAGAGAATTAGATGGATCCGTAGATTAGAGATAAATAAGATAGGATGGGAGGAGAGGAGGAATTACTCTGGAGAATTACTATTGAGAAATTGTAATTGTTATTGTTGACTCTCGCTGTTGAAGCAGAGAACGAAACTATTGTAATGTTTATGCAATGATTATTATATAAAAGTAGTTGTTGTTCCTTCGCATCTCCTGAAGTAATCCGACGGCATTCATCGGCGGCTAAGGGCCCGGCTCCTGGTGGATCTACTTGCTATTTGTACCATTACTTTACAATTCCAGTCATGTGATGGTTTGATTTACTTTTAATTTCTTTTGAATTGCATTGCTTTACAATTTCTAGTTCCTTTACATTTCCTTGAAATCATTTTATGGCATAAAATTGTAATTGAATCGCATTGCCATTTTCTTCCATCATAACGAGAATTATTATCCTTTGCAACTTAAATTGTTATGCTATTCATTAAAGCTCCGCTGTTCACTTCATATTCTGTCGTTCATTACAGATTGTTGTTCATTTTTTTTTTGCTAAGTAAATTTAATCTATTATATACAAGAAAGAGAACAATTACATCCTTGGATAAAAGAGAGCCATCAAGCCTGTGGATTAGGCCGTTTGTTCATGACAGATTCAGAAACAGAGAGATTGAACCTTACTTCCTGCGCAGGGGCGACAAAGTGATACACATAACCAACACTAGACATTCCCTGTGAAGGGTATACAGACACAAGTAACAACGCCACATCAGACACTAGACAGTAGAAAACGGTACAGAAAACATGAAGAAAGATTGACAGATAGAACCATAGATAACCTGTCCTCCTTTTCGTTGGGCATCCAAAAAAAGGTGAGAGCTGGAGCCTGGATTACTCATCGGGCTCCTCCTCTACGATCCTACACCAACCCATTTCCAGTTCCTGCATGTCTGGCTGCGCATGGGCCTCCATCATGGAGCTGATGGTGCTGGCTGGATGGAGCTCCTCCTTTTGAATTTATGAGGTGGGCTTTGGAGAGCTGGGATTATGGACTTCCTCAGAATGAGGAATTGGAGTGCTGGATTCTCCCTCGTGCTGAGCTTCCTCGATGAAGAGAACAGAGACATGAGTCGTTATTCAAGGGTGCGTTAGAGAGCAGTTGAATGAGAAAGTGGATGAACCAAATGAAGATGAACTGGCCGAGTCTGGAGAATTTGGGTCCAGGTAGTTGCTAGGGGTCAGAATGCGCTCTGTTCCCCGATGATGAAAGGAAATCCCCAAGGAACCTGAATCAGCAGGGGGCCGTGAGGGGGTTCCTCTTCCAGAGCCTCTGCGACTCAGCATACGCTGGTGGGGTCTCGTCATCACGCAATGACGAACACGAACAACAGCAAGAAAGTCTCCAAAAGCCGAGCTGCCTTGACCAGTATTGACACCACAGGGGTTGTTGCTTGTCTTTGTGAGAGAATTACACCACCAGAGCGTAGCCTCAGGCTCAAATCAAAACCAGCCCCCGACATCAGACCTTCCCCAGACCCATTCTTTCTCACAGCTCCGAATCTTACCGAACTGAATCAAGCATAGATGCAGATTACTGGCATTGAGGTCACTTAAAATGCAGGTGCCCTTCCCTCGATCCTCACCCGCCATTACTATGGCAATTAAATTTACTGCAGACCGATATTCTCCTGAACAGGTGTGAATGGACAGTGTTGTAATTCCAAGGCCAAACATTCGAGCTCCCGTATTGTTAATCAACCTCGCATTTATGTCTTCCCACCTGAAGTTCTGTCCGGCGAGCATGCTGGACAAGTGCCAACCATGCTCCGCCCTCCTCCATCCCATCGTGGGTATTGTGCTACAGGTCACCCACATCTGGGGAGATTGTTGTTCATTTAGCTTTGCTATTCATTTCCATTATTTTAGCTTTGATGTTATCTCTTTCATGCAAGGATTTGGTTTCACCTTTTAAATGTTATTGCAGAAAGTGTGTTTGATCCATTTCTACAAGCAGCATTATTGATTGAATTGTCATTTCCAGTTAATTGTTTTGGTGTGGAGTGTAAGATCAACAACTGTAAAGGACATTGACTATCACTGTCTAAGTTCTCAGATCGAGGATCTTGTTTATGTTTGATTTCATTTACATTAGTTGACAGTGGAAAGAGTTATTACTACTGCATCCTTGACTAATGATTGTTGTAGTTTCCTGAGTGAATGATTTAGTTTCAGATCATTAAGTTTCTTGTAATTGCAACTAGACTTTATTTCAAGCATCCGTTTACTCTTGTATTTTAAGCACTATTTGCAATTTAGAAACATTACTCTTGATAAATAGCTGCCACAAACTATGTACACTCTTGAAATAGAAAATCTTGCCTGGATTGATAATTAATGTGGGATAAATAGGAGTTAAAAAGACACCTTTTATCACTCAACACCAAGCAGAAGCTAAGGGATGAATACTTCAAAATGAACTAATTGTGGAATACAACCTATTCCCTTGTTGGCCGAAAAATGGATTCTCAGTTCCTATGCCACTAACCGCAAGGTTAGTCCAACCTTGAAAGGGATTACTACCTTAACCTGTAGAAGAAAAAGGCATAGATCCTATCATTGGATTGGAATGTGGTATGTGACCACTCCCAAAAGGAAAACCCTGAAATGAAGCCGATCCACCCATCATGGATGTGGAGGCACTAAATGGAACTGATGGAATACCCTATGAATGGGTGCCAAAAGGGAAAAGTCCAGAACTAGATGCATTGGCTTGGGAATCTCCACTCGAAAGAATGGAGGTAGACTCATCTAAGGATGTGTTAGCAAAAGACCCAAATAAAGATGTAGAGGGGATGGAAATAGTTCCTCCCCTTTGTACTGATGTTGGTCTTTGCATGGTTGTAGCACTTGTGGTAGAATCCATGCTTCTAGTGGTGGTCATCGAAGGTAAGTGCGTAATATGACCTGGACTTGATGGTCTATGCGTCGGAGTCCCAACGTATTGTAATATGTCTGGATGACTAGAAGGTAGAGGAGAATTCGGAGCCGCTAATGACTCTAGGAGTTCTTCTACCTCAATGTTATCTTCCGATTGAAAGAGAACTCGAGAAAGAACTAGGGTGTTCCTCTCTAGTTCTACGGAAGTACCAGGCCTATCCTGAACACTAATGCCCCCGGGGGAGGATCAATCCCCAATGCGTCAGCTGCCACAGGATGAAACCCACTGGCAATATTACCTCTGCGCCTTCTAGGAGAAGGCTCTAAACTTGGTGGTGAAAGACCACAAAGTCTTTGAGACCGTCTAGGTGATCGGTCAGCCACTTTGAATTTTTTATTAAGATCTAATTAAAGACTCAAGAAAAAATGAAAGCTAGGCCAACTAAGATCACAGAGCACACACTAAAAAGTCCCTAAAATATGTCAACAAGTCAAACAACTTTCAAGTATTTCCACTCCGGGTGATGAGGACCGGACACCAAAATACAGGAAAGTGAAGTAAGGCGCCTTTCGAAGATAGTCTGGGATAATGACGGCCCAGTCCTACTAGCGAAGGTAACAGAGGAAGTTACGTTGACCTCCTAACAACAGCCTGTGTCGGTGCAAGCCCCCAAGCTTCACAAGGGTTCCCTCCAAAAGTACTGCTGAGAGTGATACAACGTCGACCTCAGGTGCCACAGGATTCCCCTCTACAGCCACCTGTGTAGATCCCTAGGAGAAGCAACTAAGGTTACCAACTCATGTCAGAAGCCAAGTGGAACAGTCTTGAGGTAAGATCTGACAAGTAGGAGAGGGGGTATCCCTCTTCCTTATCTTCAAAAACCCTCGTGCTTAACTCCCAAATCCGAAGCTTTCCTGGTCTCCCTAATGCTATTGGATTTGCACTCGTTATTCAAACTTCTATGTTTGACAGTTTAAAGTGGCCTTCAAGAGTTTTCTCTCCACACACCTAATCCAAGGCCCTAAAATATCCTAAAACTTGTTGGTGTGTCTAAATTGACAATATAAAAAAGTTCTAGTATATTTTAATTAGCACTTGTTTTTAAATGGGTTGTTCTTAAGTCAAGAGATAAGCGGAAATAAAACTTGTAGTATTTTTCAACACAAAAGAAATTAATAAAAACCAAACTATATGCAAATGCACTCATTTCGTTCTTCGATGAAAGAAATTTCTTCCAGGTTCTAAGGAACTTCTAAGAAAGAAATAAATTTTTCTTTTATTTTCTTTTAATAAGCTTCACACTCACAAAAACTAACAAAAACTATTGGATGCCCTACAAGATGCATAAACTATCCTAATGAAATGAGTATATGTTGATGCAAAAAACTTAAGACTACTCTAAAGCAAAGAATGAAAGTAACTTGTTTATCGCTTCTTAAATAGCCACTTAAAATGTTTAGATAGAATATAAGTTGCTAATGCTCATTTTCGTCCAAACACTAAAAGCAAATCTCAAGACAAACAAAAATGCACTTTCACTCGCAAAAAGAAACCAAATCAAAACAAGGCAAAAGAAAGCAAAAACCAAATTTTCAAGAAGTTTTCTTCAAAAGCAAAAGCAAAAACAACTTTTCAAAAGTGCTCCAAATACTATTGAAAACTTTGAGACTGAAAGATAGGCAACAAAAACACTTTGCAAGTTATCAACTCAAAATGGGAGAAAACTCAACAAAATAGGTGTTTCAAGATGCTCTTAACGACCAAAAAGTAGCATTGAAAAAGAGCTTGGTGATAATGATAAAAAAATCAAGAAAGACAACTTTCAAAATCGTCACTCAACAACGTTCAAAAAGCGAGAAAAGCAAATGGCCACAAGATGCAGTTTTGACACAAAGCAAGAAGATCACAAAGATAAAGTTTGCCACAAAGATTGAAACCAATCTTTCTGCCCTAGAAAACCAGAACAACCAAGATTCTCAAAAAGAAATCTCGTGTGCTCAAACACAAATTATGACACTTGCAACAAAAAAAAACAAGACCAAAACTTTCCACAACCAGAGAGAATTCAAAACCGGAAACTTGCTGTAAAAACACAGACTGACAACCAAACTTGACTGCTTAGGAAACTCTCAGACCAACAAACAACTTTACTGAACAAGAAATATTTGTAAAAATCTTGGAAAATTACGGTATATGCGACTCTATCAATGCACAGTTGTGTGTATACGCGATTCAACCCAAAGAAACCTGCATATACGTGGGTTCATATGGGGAAACTTGCGTACATACACTTCCGTAACCTGACAAAACTACGTATATAACAGTTCACAAGAAAAAAGTAAAAAATGGGTATGAAGAAACTTCTCAAACTTAAAGTATGAGTTCCTATAGGAATAGACAACTCAGTTATAGCAAGAAAATCAAAGGCTGAGCCCTGATTGCCTTAAATTAACCCAAACTAGAAACAACAATACTATTGTCCCCTGCAAAGTTGCTAATTCTGTTGAGGGACAAAGTCCCCTAGGGTTTTGGGTCAACACCCTAGCAGAGTAGGGACTATCTACAGTAAAAAACAAGCATTCCACACAGCCATGATACTTAAATATGCAAACTACGTGAAGAGAGGTGCACTTGGGGGTCCTTCGTTCGGGTAGATCCAGCCAGGGTCCAAACCCTCTTGGAGTTCCTTTCGATCCTTAGACATGCAAAACAACCAATTGAAAGGAGCATAGCAATATATGGACCAAGTATCATATAGAAATCAACTTCATAACATATTGAAAGGTAGTTAGTTATACAATTGAAACACTATTCATATGCAAACCATAACAACAACATCATAAGCATGAAGAAGATTGATTTCGGAAACAAGATAAATGTTTCTTTATTGCAAATAACTAAAACAAAGCAAGGAATGATATCACCTGAATCTTCCTCTTGCAGGCTCCAAGCAGAACCGTCCTCTGGATTCGTCCAATCCCAAGTCTTCAAAAGGCTCCTTCCATGACTCACACAAGGATATCTCAACTAGTGAAAAGACATCATAACTCAAGGAAACAAGGGTTCCATGTAATGGGGGAAGTGTTGGAAGCACAAGGATCTTCAGACCTAATTAGGGATAATCTCAGCAAAGTGATTTTTCTCTCTATTCTCTCCTCCCTTAGGCCTTCCCATTGAAGCTTTTTTATACTTCTCCAAAATTATTTTTTTAGTTGGGAATTCGTTGGGAACAGTTGGGCCATGGGCACTAATAGGTAATCAACAGGTAAAACCCATGACTTCCACCCGAAAATAAGGAGCTTTAATTTTTTGAAGTGTTTTAAGACATATATGCGGGTTGGGTATACACAGACCGGCGTACACATGCATTTAGCTCAGGGCAATGTCACGTATAGGGAGTAAACACTATTTTTTAAGTATTTGGACCAGATCTGGAAGGAGGGGTTTCCCTAGGCCATGAATGCAGCATCACAAACATCAAGAATGAGATTTGGAGCTATAACAGATACCGGGAAACCATGACTCGAGGTGGATTTGAAACAATGATTGGACTACTAGGGGTTGATGGAGTGGTTGATGGAGAAGTAGGGGTAATAGGTGTTTGATGGGATATGATAGGTTGGAGGGGAAGTGTAGATATAAACAGAGGTTGGGAATGAACTTCAGAGGTTGGTGGGAATAATGATGAACTGAGGGTAGTGGACATTGGTTCAGAAAACTCAGGGATCTTGGCAGTAGTAAGGGATGATTGAGGATAATTTAGGATATACTCATCAATTGACTGGTTCACCTTTTGAATTTCAAGATCTGCAATAAACTCTGGGTCTATAACTATATCGTCAAGTGCACTTTCAGATTTGGTTCTAAATAAAGAAAGGTCAAATGACAAATCAAAAGAGAGATATTCTAAGAACAACCACTCATCCGGGCAGGAATCTACTTTTATCGAAGGTGTTAAGCTGATTGTACTTTCTTGTCTCTTGAGTCTTCTTGAAATCAAGTTAGGATTATCCACTACTGGGGTGGGATTTGGATCTGGATTGGCCCTAGTGTACTTTCTCGAAGCCAGTGTGCTCAAATTTCGAAGTTTTCTATATTGCTTTACAACTTTCTATTTCAGCCTAGTAAATTCTAAAACTCATCATCCAAAGTTCAAGAATTTAAATTAAAGATATTACCGGGGTGATTAGTCTTTCATTTCCCCAGTATGGTCACCACTATGTTATCAGTTGGATTGAACCTTAGGCTGAAGGAAGGCAATGCCAGGGTAACCAAAAACCACACTAAGCCAAGTAGCTAACCCTACTAGGCCAGGAGAGGTCTCTCTCCTTATGGATCTCAGTCAAGGTGATTGGATCAGGTAAAGGATTTTAGGCTAGGTATAGTAGCTCGAAAGTTTTGATTGGATTTTGTAGGGGTTTTGCTAGATCAGGAGGAGCTGGGCAGTTTAGGTTTGGGAAATTAGGTCAAAATGCAGGGTGTTCTATCGGGAAAGGTAGGCATAGGCTTTAGCACTCTAGGGTTTGATGAGGTGATATGTTTAAGACTGGTGAGAAGCTAAGAAGGGCACATGACAATCATGGATCCTTCTTAAATAGTAGAAAACATATAAATGTGAATTTTTACCCAAAGCAGAGCAGTGTTGTGATGGATTCTGCCTATCAACTTGAAAACATTCAGTAAGAAGCAATGGAATGATTAATGAAACATAAAAAACATTCTAACATATGATCACAAAAGAAGAACTGTACTAAAACTCCATACCACATGGATCCCATAAAAATAGCTGCAATTCTTATTAGTCTCCTGCCAAACTGCTTAAAAAGATGTACAATCATGGTCTGAGCATCCAACTAAGTCTAACCTTTTACAATGAGAAAGAAGAAGAAGATATAGACATTGTTTCAACCTCCTCCCATCCTCAGGGGTCGAATCCCCAAGATGAGGAGCTAATCTATCCAACACTAAACAAGAAAACAAGAATATAGGCATCTCAACAACTTGCCTCTAAAAGTGAAAAATTGATTCATTTGAGCTCAAACTAACATGAATCTAATTTCTATTACTATTTATCCATCATATTTACAAGCCATGACATAATGTACATAGGTAAATTATCCACCATGAGAGATAATCCATGAAAAATAGTCAAGAATTCAAAAAATGATCATCCTGAGCAAAATTGCCCAACGTGCAACGCCACTAGCCCAATGGGCAGCGCCATTTTCAGGTTCCTTTTGGAGACCTTCTCGGCATCCAAATTGAGCCCATGAAAGCTCATTGGAAATGCCTTCAAGTCTACTATCCAAAACACCTGGAATTTCTACATTTGGAGTTACTTTGACCACTCAAAACTTGATTCTCCCAAGATTGCTTATGTGTGTCCAAAAAGTGGCAAAAAGTCATTTTTAGGGTGTTTTTTTACCTTTTGGTGGACCCGTTCTGCCCCAAAAACTTTGAAACTTTCTAGGGTGCATGTCCTCATCACTTTGAATCCAAAAATTCAAACCATTTATTCAATGGGTGCCCCTAGGAAAAGCATAGCGCCGCTTCTAGGCAGTTTTCCTGTGTGTGCAATTTTCAAAAATTGCAAATGACAAAAATTGCTCAAAACTTGTCTAAAGTTGGTGAGAAGCACCACCATCAAGCATCTTGATGAGCCAAGGAAGCTTAAGTAAGAAACCTAAGCTTATCCTCCTCTTTTTTTCCCTTTAGGGCCCGCCTTAACCTAGATTTCATTTTCTTGACCCTCATGTTGCAAATTTTGTTGTGGGTCTTGTAATGATAAGCGATGTGTCTGATCATCTGATTGTCTTCTTTGGCCTTCCATAGGAGCTTCTCAAGGTGTAAGTTGACTCTCTCAAGCCAAGTATCTCTATCATTTTCAATTTCTTGCTCAGTAGGGGTCAAAGTGACTTATGTTTCTTTGCCACTTTGTCGTTTTTCCTTGAGCACTTTTAGCTCCTTGAGGACTTGCTTTTCACTCAACTGTTTGTTTTCTTGCTCCGAGTATGTGATGACATACTTAGCCCTCTCTAAATTGTCCATCAATGCTTGGACTTGAGCCTCCTTTTCCTATATGATGATGTCTTTGATTATTTCTTCATCATGAGTCTCTAAATCAATGGTTTGAGTGTGATGCTTCTCAAACTCATCATGCTCTACTAGATCAAAGTCTCTTTCCTCCTCATCATCAAGATCTTCCTCCTGCACCTTTTCCTTCCCTTTGTGTAGTTGTTGTACCTGTGCCTGATGTGTCGATGAAGAAGGCAAAGCCCCTTCCACATCCTATGGAGCAAACATTTTCCTATGGGTTAATGAAGAAGGCAAGGCCCCTTCCACATCCTATGGAGAAAACACTTGTCTATCTACTGCAAATAATCTCCTAGTGCCTTTCTGATATGTCATATAAACGGGCACCTTAGTAGTTCTTGTCTCCTTGGCCTCCTCATCTGTTTTCACTTGGCTAGAAGGTCCTCCTGCTTTTTGAGACACTGGTGAAGGAATTTGAGAACCCCTGAATATGTCATGAGCAATAAATGTCTCCCAAGAGATGTTGAGGAGACTAAGATGATGGAGAACAATGATCTTGATCAGAGAGTAATGATAAAGACTGCTCATCTGCTGAGGGTATGGCTTCTTCTGCACAAAATGAGCCATCTTCTCAATGTTCCTGAATAAGAAATAATGGAGGTTCAACATCCTCACCCTGGAAAAATGCATGAGAATCCTGATGTGATATGTGTACAACTTGGAGAATCTGCCCTCACAAGTGAAATATTTCATGATGATTTTTATCATGAGGACATACTTGTTTTCAAGAAATCTGAAAGGAAAAAGTCTCTTCACCTTGTTTCTGTACTAGGGTTTGATATAAGGCTCATAATAGTGTTCATCTAGGTCTTGGGTCTTGTACCACTTCTCACCAATATTAGGAATCGTGGTTGCATCTGAAGTGATAGAAGGTTAGATTGTGAATGTCACCCCAGCAAGAGTGACTTTGTTGTTCTGAAGATGAGGTACAAAGAGTCTGGTGAGCTCTGGGTGGTATTGGACTCTTTCTACTTGTTCACAAAACCCATAGCAGCCAAGATATCTAAAACATGAAACAACCAACTAAGAAGCCTGCAATTCCCTAAGGTTTGATGGCTCTTCTTTGATAATCCTGCCTCCCTTATGAGGTTTTCTCTGTTGTCTATCTCTCTCTGCTGAGGTATCACTGTCTGTATTCTCCTCCTCATAGTCCTGATCTTCTTTGTCCATGTTTGCAAGGTCTAAGGTTGTACACTCCTAGAAAAGGGATAAGGGTAATGAATAGGATCGTTTTAGGAGTGAAGAGATGTGTTAGGGTAGACTAGAAAATGAAGGGTAAGATGTGAATTATAAGAGTGAGGGGGAGGGGTTTTAGGATGAGAGGATATAATGAGGGGATATAGATGAGGGGATATATAGTGATGTAGAGAGGAGCTTTAAGTTTTAATGATAGGTGATGGGAACAAACAAAGGGGGTTAGGGTTTTTAGGATGATATGGAGTGAAACTAGCGTTTGATTTTTAGCATGGAGAATGATGCTTATGATTTCAATATGTAAACCAAAAATGAAGCAAAGGAGGTCAACTTACTTGAAATAAGGGTAAGAGAGAGAAATTTGGAAATTTCTTGAAGTTTTGAGGGCTTTAAAACCCTTCTCCTCAACGCGCAACGCCAATACACAAACGCGTAGCGCTGGCCTCAACGTGCAGTGCCAGTGTAAAAATACACTGCGAAAATCTCCTGGACGCGTAGCACCAGCCTCTACACGTAGCACCAAGTCCTCAACGTGCAGCGCCAACCTGCCTTGCCCAAAAGCACAACGCCACTCTGCCAACGCGCAACGCCAAGCTTCCAATGCCCAAAAATCCCTCAAGCTTGCCTCTTCTTCTCAGTTTTTGACTTCTTGCTTGCTAAATGAGAAAAATTATCTTTGAAAATGAAATGTGAGGGCTTAAATAGGAGAAGATTTTGACTTTTTCACTTGAAAATCCCACTTTCTAATGTTTCTTGTTCTTTTTCAAAACTCTGTTTTAATGCCTTTTCTTTCTTGTATCTTTGCAGGTGGATAAATGCTCAATTTGACTTGAATTTTTCAGTGTTTCTTTGTCTTGCAACAAGGAGAGATGCTCTGGTGCAACTAAGATCAATTATTACATATAGTGACTTAAAATTACATATGAAATACAAATAAACTTAAAATACTCTGTTTTCACCTCAAAACCATGTTTTTGAGGTGAAAATTACATTAGGTTAAAAGATAATAATTTCAGTAGCTATGACTTACAAGCCATCATGCTTGATTTATTGATCCTCATACCCTTGTTGACCTTTATTTACATTTTAAAATCAGGTTCTTGACCTTGGTGATGAAACCCTAAGACCTAATGAAATCATGCCCTATGACCTAATGAAATGGACTGCAGATTAATTATGAAACCATAACTGAAGACAATCTGAAGAAGGATCAGCAAGTATAGTTTATGAGGGAAGAATTTAGATTTGCTGAAGAGAAAACAACCATCAGTGGATTAGTATATCATGACCTAATGGAATGATGCAAAATTTTCAGTATGGGACTCCTAAAATGAAAATGGTAAGAGTGAATTTTGATCCCTAATGGAAGTATGCAGATACTGACACTAACAGCTATCAATAAGGACTCGTGCTTACATCAATTACCGAAAACAATGGGTTACATATTTGACTCACCATTACATCAATTCCTTAGAATAATGGGATTACATACATAAATTACTTGACCCCAATAGTCCATATTGGACTGAATTTTACAATGATTTA
This sequence comes from Pinus tabuliformis, assembly GCA_031772625.1. Classification (NCBI taxonomy): domain Eukaryota; kingdom Viridiplantae; phylum Streptophyta; class Pinopsida; order Pinales; family Pinaceae; genus Pinus; species Pinus tabuliformis. The sequence continues at coordinate 865,973,987 of CM062818.1, read as the reverse complement.
CAACATGGGTCTTTACATGACCTTTACATCAAGAGACATATATGACATTTATGACCAAACCAAATACCTCAATAGTGAGGTAGCAAGACCATGATAGTCATCAACAACCATCAGACACCATATGGGATCCTACAACATGAACATCTTTATTATGATCATGAATTAATAAAGGGAAACATAGTATCAATCTTTAACAACATCAACACATGACAAAAAATGCAATGATTTCAAGCATCACCAAGCAGTTATAGCAGGAGTATATTAATAACCATCCTCTTAACTTCATGTATTTTTCTCGTATATGGAGAGTTATAATTCATAAGCAACAATGTCATTCTCTTGGACCATTATCTTGATGCAAGAAGAATTATCACACCATAAACAACTTCACCAATATGCAACTCAAGTAATCATCCATAAGGTCCATGACTGTAATTCACCCATCAATGATATCTTATGACATATAGATGTAGTATGTATATAGCTTCTTGTTGATGAGAGAAGCCAACAATAGTAAACCATGAACTCGCCATCATCAATCAATCTTTGTTAGTAACCCATCTCCTTAATATTATATCATCAAGATCAACATGCTCTAAATATGAAGAACCAAAATCCTCAAGCAACATATCATATGTAGCATAGAATGTATATGAATCATCACGAGGTGTGAAATCAAAGAGAAACTTCTAAATCTGATCAACGACATCATTGACCAATGTCATATGCATACATAAGCATCATCTATAACTTCACCGTATGTAACTTGTGCATTATTGGAGACATAATGACAACAACATATAATTAGTGAGTTAATCATAAATTCATCATCATCAACCAATGTCAATAAGGACCATAGCATGCAAATCCTCTTCACGTATAATTAAATTCACTAGGTGCAACTTTAACCAACATCCAAGACTTCATCATCACTAACAGCAACATATGTGTCTTCAAAAACAACAACTATACATCATCGACGATCTATATAATTATCATGAACATTATCATGCAATAGGGAATGCTCAAGAAACCATAATGCCAACAATACACTATTAGAAGCATAGGAAATGCTCCCGCTGAACTTGTGTCAACTACTCACTATCAAGTATGATCATATCCATCTCATCAGTCATAAAAGCCATCGAAAGAACTAAAAAAACCACGACATATTGTATAAAATCATGAAACGACATCATTTCTAAGTAACATCTGAGCATCTCAACAAACTATAACTAATCAATGTTAGAACTAGAAACCAATAAGGACATTAGAAACTCTCCCTAAGTCTACCACATTGTTTATTAATCTCGAAGATACATACGCAAATGTTTAAATAAAAAACTCATGTATATATGCGACTTATTTCACGAGATCCGCATACAAAAATTAAAATGCTAAACTTTCATAACCACAACTTCCTCTCCACATATCATACCTATTCCTCTTCACTGTTATATCATCAATGCAATATTAGGATTATAAGAATATCAAATCAAACTATAGAATTATCACCAAGATACTCATGCATAGATCCCCCTTAGATCATATACTATTTATCCTGTGCACTTGATAATGATTGCTTGTTCTCCATTCACATTACTTTTGCAGTGACTGTTAGATGTATTCTTTTAAGAATAATGTACTCCAGTAGAGACCATCTTCTTTTATTCTAAATCTGAGGAAGTGGAATTATCCTTGTCATTTCTTCTTGAATTATTCTCTATAAACACATATAATTTGTTTGGATTTCTATATCCTCTTGCTATGACCTTTCTAGTTTCTTCATCTATAACTTTGCATTTGGTTGATGTAAACACAATTATATTTCCTTTATCTACCATTTGACCTACACTTGGGATATTTTGTTTTAACCCTTGAACTAATAATGTATCAACTACTCTTCTATACTTATTAATTTTTTCTACACATTTTCCCAAAACTTTTGTTGGAGCACTATTTCCAAGTATAACCTTACTGTCTTCATTTTTCTTGAGAGAATCGAACTTGTTCTTATATTTAGTCATGTGATAAGAGAATTCTTTTTCTATGCACAATTCATATTCATCTTCAAATGAGCAAAGAGAAGGACCACACCTTATCTATTCTTCTTCTTTCTGGTTATTATGTGAACTGTTGATGGATCCATTTTTATCAGGTCTTTTGGTAACAATATTCTTATTTGGTTGTTTGTCGTGTTGTCTGTGGAGGTTCATTGATTTGTTATTGCATTATTTTGCTACATGCCAAAACTTGTTACAAACATAACATCTTATATGACCAGAAAATGGTGGACAAGAATCATAATATTTCTGTTTCGTATTCCTTCTATTGTAATCAATAGCTTTGAGAACAAATATGTTGCAAGAAAAGCAATATCCCTTAAAGAAACCTAAGGACCTGGGAGTTGGTGATCTTCTTGTGAAGTGGCTATTTTCTTGAGATGGAAACATTCTGCTTCTGCATTTGGCTGCAACATGTCCATAATTGTGACATATAAAACATTTGACATTATTGATCAGAGAAGAGAATTGATTAATGTTTCAATTATTGGGAGCAAATGATTTATTTTGAAAATTCATCTTCCTTGGATGTTGATTTGGTTGACTTCTTATCTCTTTGACATGAATTTTAGATTTCGTATTGTTATCCTTCAAGATCCTTCTAAAAGCCTGTGAAATAGATTCTCCTTTTATAGTTTCATAAAAAAGAAGACCGGATGTAATAGAAGGAGACTTTTGATTACTAAGGATGTTATCCAAAATATTATTTCTTATTCTGCATTCTGTATGTTATTGTCATTTACGCAACCCACATATGTACGTGACTTATGTGAAGTAAAACCACATATATTAAGCTAACTAACTTTTCATATGTTCCATCAACTATTCATCTTTAACCAGTGCATCATTATGTCATTATTCAATTATTAAGAAAAAAATATGAGAATTAAGTAATAGATACATCATCAACACATAAGGAACATATCAGAACACATGAATACCAAGATTTTTATGTAGAAACCCAATTTGGGAGAAAACCATTGTTGTTTTTGTCTTTGTCTTATTATTTTATTATAAAGGAAACCATCTTACAATCTTGTACTAATGCAGACTCATACCATTACGTAGGCACCCACCTACAAAAGGATACAACATTCTCTCTTTCTCCAACACCCACTGGAAGGGAGCTCCAACCCCTAGATCTCATTTACGAGCTCCTACCTGAAGCGAGATCCTACCCCCTACACAAATTCTCTAGCTACTATTGGAAGGAATCTTAGACTTCCTAATTGAAGGCTTCAACCCTTAGCACCTTTGTGGACCACGTTTCATATAGGATCCACCTGACTCAAAACATCAAACCTGTAGGCCACCTTTCATTATATTTTTTTACTGGACCCACTTCCAACATTAAACCAAATATAAAATAAAAATTTTGAAACCAATTAATCATCCAATCATTGAACCTAATGAAACATTATAGCATCAACAAACCAATCAATGAATCTCAAACATATATTGCAACCGGATCAAACCAACTCATATCAAATTAAATCAATGCAAAACCACTTATATGAAACCAAATTATATCAATGCAAAACCTCATATATCAAACTAGATCATACCAATATACCAAGCAATACTTTGTTCATCACATAAACATAGTGTTGTTACAACAAACTATGATCAAACATATCTTAGAATGTATATGCTATTCTTATAAATCATACTGTTATAGACATATTTGGGCACTGCAACCCCAATCACATATGTCCATAAGCCAAGGGCTTCCAAGTCCCTAAAAGTGTTGTTTCATACCCTAAAGGAGCAAGGTCAGCTGATTACATCATCTCCCAGAAGTTTTCCCTGAAAAACTACTCAGAACTGGTCAAAACTAGACCATACAGACTGCTCAGTGCTAAGGGTGCGATGCATCTCACCTTCCACATGCAAAAAGTGCGATGCATACTGGAAATCCCTTCTGTAGGGTGCAATGAGCGAGAGTGGGCAAATGGAAGAAGCAGTTTTCTAGGTGGAGACCCTGAGAATCTTCTAGAAGCTTCTCATTTGACACTTGCCTCTCTGAATTCACCCAGGGATGAGTAAGAGATCATGAAATATCCAAGTGGAACCAAGAACTATCAGAGAGATGACACTAATCAAAATCCTAGAAGCTAACTCACCCCCCTGCAAACATCGATATATGGATCCCTCATCCTAGATATCTAAAGGCTGGAATCTTGTATTTTGTAAGGAAGTGTTGTTGGTTTCTCTGTGTAACATTGTATTGTTGGGTGATCTAAGCTTTTCATGAGGTGAAGAGGGCTTTCATGCTAGGAGGATGGCGTTGGGTCAGACCAATGGGTTGTAATCTTCTCTTCTACTACTTCTATCAATAAATCTATTTGAGTTTTCCTCCATATTCTTGTATATCTCTGAATCTTGTATTGATATATGCATTTGTATGGTTAATATATATATATCTGATCCTATATTGTTTATGGTTATAGATCTCTATGTTTTGATGGTATTATGCTGCTTTGACTCCACAGGTGTCTTTTGAAGTGGGACAAGCGAGGAAAGAGTGGTGAATTTCTGTCAAAGGGGAAAGGAAACAAGCAAGGAGCCAAGCAAAAGACTGAGGTTGGTACTCTCTACTTCTTTCTCATCTATCCCTTATAAAGGAAAACACAAGTGACTTTAGTTTGTTTGTTTCTAAGATAGCTACCCATCTTAGTCGGACTAGTAGCTCTGAATGGACACTAGTTTTCCCGATAACAAAATGGTGACTCCACTGGGGAACGGATAGTTTGATTGCTTGTCTCTATTTGTTTGCTTCATAAACTACAAACAGAGCCTGATGTTAAGCCAACTAGCCTTCGAACTGCATATGTTATGCAAGTGCAAAGTAGATCAACGTTGCTTCAGTCAATCTCCGGGTTTGTTGATGAACTGAACAACTAACTTGTAAACATCCTAAGTGCCCTGGTGGTAGCTCAAGTAACCTCATTAGATCAACCCCTACACTTTGTGTTTACTGACTATCATTAGCTCAGCCTAAATCCCTGAACTAAGCTGCAAACTGTGACCAAAAACCAAGTTAATGTCTTGTCCCTGGACCATTGCACTATCTCCTTTTGGTAGACTGGATGCATCGCACCTCTCATGTGTAGTAGGTGAGATGCATACCTGTTTCCCTGTGTTACAGGTGCGATGATCAGATAAGACTGTTTCTGCCTCCACATTTTGTTTTTTTCTTCATTGTCTTTAGCTTTATTCAGGAGTTTTGCTGTCTGTGATCAGTATACCACTATTGAAACCCCCTTCCTTTGCATTATTCAGCCTCCATTGTACAAAGAATTATGAATTTTTTTATGTATTTTTCGCCATTTACAGTTCTCTTTTATAAAAAGTAGCTTAATCGAACTGTCGTCTTTTGATTTGAAAGTGTCGCAAGTGTCGTTTTCAGTCAAAGAAAAGAATCCTACTCTTTTTGATGGTCGATTACACTGTTACTCTTGTATTTGATCTGAATTAATAGTATTTCAAGTGTCAAAAGTAGTTTTTCAATTCAAAATCACAAAGTGTCATCCTTGTCTTTCTTTCTTTTTTTGAAAAGAAAATTGTTAGTACTGTCGCTTTGAAAGAAAAGATAATTCAGATTTGTACTTAGAATTCTTTTTGTCATTCACACATTAAGAAAGCGGAAAACAAATACATGCATGTGCATTTTCATTTAGATTGCTTGTTGATTTTGATTTAGGACAGTGCATCTAGTGTGTGCTTTCTGCTCTATGTTGAAAGAATTTCGCTTCTCTTTCCTTAGTAGCTAGGATTTTCATTGCAAAAATAAGAGTAAACGATTTTTTATCATCTTAGATTGCATATTTAGGAGTTGTATATCTACATCACACGATGAACCTTAAATGAAAACTTCTTAAGAAACATCAACTGTAAAATAAATTCAATGAACATAAAAACGCTTTGGAACCTAATGCACAACATCTAGAAGTCTAGGCTAGAGACATATTCCGGCGTCGTAAAGCCTCGTAACTGTCGCTTTCATCATAGGTTGGGTGATTCCTCCTCTTTGAGACGACAAGTGCCAGTACGGACTTGTGCTCCCACATACCGTCGAGTATATATTGGGAGACCACAATAGGCTATATCCTTTATCCTTAGGAAGATGTGTCTGCCACCTTATTGATCGCAATGCACTAAACACGGCATTTGGGAAGATTGACTGTCGTACCATAAAAAGTATTCTGCAGTTTTGCGATTGGTTTGGTAATCCCTCTGTCTAGATTTCCAGAGTAGTCTCTTTCATTCCTTTTTAGACTCCTTAAAAGAAAAGGTCCATCTGAGCACTTGTCACTTCAGGCTCATTAAAAATCAAAGGCGACTAGAGTCATCTTTATCTTTTTCTCGACTCTTAAAAACTGAAAAAGAAAGTTGTGTCAAAGCTGTTGAGTCCCAAACTTGCACTTCCCTATATACCCTTTCAGCCTTCTTTTTCCATTTACTTCATCCACCAAGCTGTCAAATCATTGCATAATAGTCTAAAAAGAGCTTATGGAATGGTTTCCTAACTATGTTTATGACTGTTGTTTGATTTAGATTTTTGATCAAGCAGCTGCGGAAACTTGTCACTTTCCGCAGCCAGCCCAAGTTTCCACAGCCATTTTGTTAAAGGCTATGCTACAGGTGTCCAATGGAGAAACCAACCACATGGGTAAGCTGCACATGATGTGTACATGGGGTGTGTCCCTTCAGATCAGCCAAATCACTCATAAACAGTCGTGGTCAACGATGGTCAAAGGAAGGGCGAAATGAAGAATTTTGCCATGGCATGGCTCTGTTTTGCCCACGTGAAGGTTTGCCTGGCACGATCCTTAGTTTTCGGAGGTACTGGCACACCTGGAGAGCAGCCCGTGAACTGAACCAAGCAGCCACCACTCCATGAATTCATGACCATCACGTTAGATCTTGGCTCAAGGAGATTTACGTGTCTTTTAACAGCATAAATCTAGGAATTAGTTGCAGCATCTTTTTCTTATAAATATCGCGTTGATATACACTGAAGGGATTAGCTTTGGTATTGTAATTTCGACTGTTGTCACCCACTGTACTACATTTCACTTTGCTTTAAATACATCAGAAGACAATTTTTCTGAATCGGATTTGTGACTAAGTGATTCACTGGCCGAGGTTGCAGAGAGCCCCTGTACACCAGATCTTTGTATAGTTTCTTACTTGCTTTCATTTACTGTTTTTTTTATTATTGCTTGTATATATAGTGTGTTGTTCTGATGATCATTTTCTGTCTATATTTCCTTTATGTTTCTTTTCTAACTGTTAGCTGATCAGTGCTTCTTTTACAGGTTTTGTTGTAGGTAGCCCGGGCAGATTTACATATTTTTTTATAACTACTGACATGAGATCATCTTGTCCTTCCTGCTGATTTTCATTTCCTGAAGTTTAATTCCAGGATTGTCATTTTTCAAATTGTGTTTTGCTTATTTATTTTTCTGCTACTTAGACATCATATTACTCATTTGTTTATGATTTCCTTTCTATAGTCAAGTGACTCTATTAGTAAGGAATCAGAATATTACTTATTGTAGTATGATTTAGTTTGCTTTATTACAATTTAGATATCATATTGCTCAGCTTGTTCATGATTGCTTCCCATAAAGCAGATTGAGTTGAAGGGTAAAGGATCAGAACAAGGGTTGAAGTAGTGTGATTAGTTTCCTTTTATGCAATTTAATTTCCTGCAATTTAGATATCATATTACTCAGCTTGTTTATGATTGCTTCCCATAAGGCAGATTGAGTTGAAGGGTAAAGGATCAAAATAGGGATTGAAGTAGTGTGATTTAGTTGCTTTGCTTTCAGTCTTTGAGTTGCTTTAAGTTCAGTTTTTACTTTCTTTTTCATACAACAGTAAGGATATTGGGCCATTGTCATTAGTTCACTGTTTGATACATTTACTTCCTCTTGAGAATTGATATTCATTACAGTTAGTTTAGAGCTTTCTTTTTGAACACTTTTAAGTTTGGAAAATCACTGTAGAAATCACCATTACCATCCATACTTAACTTTCAATTTCGCCATCACACACTAGGGAATCCATAAAAGATAAATCCAAAAACAAACTAAAAAAAAAACTCAAAAACGACAAAAGACTAAGAAAATGGTTATCTTGTACATATAGTACACTTCACTTCGTCAGTTTACGAATCCCGGATTGACATTTTAATTAGCAATTTAGAACACACTAAATTGACCAAACATTTTGGCACCGTTGTCGGGGAAGTGAAACTAGGTAGCCAATTTCTTTAAAAAAAAAAAAAAATTCAAGGAAGGAAAATTGATAACCTCTCAAAGTATGCTCTCCTCTTGCACTTAGTGTGATCTGGAGGATCAGAAAAGAGAAAGTTATTGGTTTAATAGTTTCTTGAGTATGCTCTCTTCTTGCACCTAGAGTGACCTAGAAGATCAGAAAGAGAATTATTAGCCTGACTTGAAAAAAAATAAAAATGATATGCATAGAGCAAGAGATTCTAGGGGAAGGTTTTTAGCTAGAGCCAAGAGTTCGATTTTCACAACTCCATCTACTTCAAGGAATAGACAAGAGACACCTCCATCATCTCCAACCCACACTCCTAGCCCTAGGATTCCTGGAATTCAAGAGGCAGTAGTTGAGTTAGGAGACTCTTCCACACCATCCATCGAATCTGAATTAGGAAAAGATCCTTTCTTTCCTTCTACAGGGAGACACATTGTAATTGAAGAAGTAGAGTCACCTGAGGAAGAAGAGGGAGAAATTCCTCCTTGTTCGCTATTAGTAGAGGAACCAGAGGACTCTGAAATCTCTAAGGAAAATACCATGACAGAAGAGGGAGTTAACGGATTTGGTAGAGGAAGAGGTAGAGGAGGGGGAGGAGGAAATAATGGAGGAGGTAGAGGTAACAATGGGGGAAATAGGGATGGAGATAACTCATTTGGATTTCCTATAGTCGATGAGGATTCTCGAGCAACAATGAAAAATATTTCACCATCTGTCCTCCCAAACTTTCATGGGTTAAGAAATGAAGATCCTGAAACATTTCTATTTGAGTTTGAGGTCATGTGTCGAACCTATGATTATCTGGAAGACTCTCAAAAACTCAAACTATTTCCTTCAACATTAAAAGGAGCTGCTTTGAAATGGTTCATGGGATTACTCACTCAATCCATTAGGACTTGGAATGATATGAAACAAATATTTCTGGATAGATACATGGACTATTGTATGCCTACCAACCACAAGGATGAAGTATTTAAAATGGTACAAAGAGAAGATGAAAACTTGGAGGATTTACTTGAAAGATTCCAATACAATCTAAAAAGAGCAAAAATGAGTAACTTAGATGAGGAAACCTTGAAAGCCCTTCTATTAAAAGCCATTAGAGATGAATGGATAGATATTTTGAACATGATGGGAAAAGGAGACATATCTCAACTTCCACTTCATGATATAGCAGAGCTGTGTGTCCATCTCTCAAGAGGAAAATCTAAAACTGGAAAAGGGCCTAGAGATCCTTCTCTCATCATAGCAAACAAATCTGCAACTGGATCAGTAAGTAGGGCTGAGATTGGCAATATGTTTGATGAATTCAAAACTGATATCTTAGGGAGTCTTAGTAAGCAACTAGACACTCTTAAGATCCATAATAAGCAGAAAGCTGAAGCTGAAGCTTTAGCCATCTTTTGCCCAAAATGTAGAAAAAACATGCTCTCAGGAAATGTCCCTTGGATGCAAAAGTTGTAGAAACATGTGCGAATTTTTCAGAGAATCATGAGACCAAGGATTGTCCTTCAATTCCTGGTCTCAAAGCTGTCTTCCAAGAAGATCCAAATACAATTGAGTCTCTCTGTTTTGTTGCAAGGAGACCTTGGCAGGGGAAACAAAACCAAGGGTTTAATAACTCTATGAACTTTCAAACCCCACCAAATTGGAATCCTTGGCAACAACCTTGGTCCCAACCTCAAAATCCTTTTCAATCATGGGTACAAGGCATGCAAAATCCTTATGGGAGATTTGCTCAATTTTATCAATATCCTCCATCTTTTCAAAACCAACAAGCTCCACAACTTCCAAATCAAAATCCACAACTATCATTGTCATTTCAACAACAACAACCGTCTCAACAGAACCTAAATTCTCAACTCTTGCTTCCATTCCAACAGAAGTCAAATCAACTTCCTTCCCAGCCATTGTCAAACCCAAATAATAAAAACCCTCAAAATGCTTATATGGTAGAAGGTCAACAATTTCCTACCTATATGATTGTTCCTCTCAATGATGTACAACTCAGATCTGGTAGAGTTTTAGATAAACCTTCTATAGATGCCCAAAATCAAAGCATTTCTGAGGAAGATTCTCTTGAAGCCAATAAGGGTTCTGAAGCATCTCTTCAAAACCCAAGCACTCAGAAAGAAAAAGAAAAAGAGCTAACCCCCACAACTCCTATAGTTGAGCAACTTGCATCTTCATCCACACCTCCTTTTCCTGAAAGATTACAAATTGACAAAGGGGTGGAAAAACAAATCTTGTTTCTTGACTATGATTTTCTAGATGAATTGAAGAATGTCTGTATCAAGATTCCCTTGTTACAAGCCATTAGAGAGATTCCTATTCTAGCAAAAACAATAAAGGAGTTGAGTCTTAAAAGACCAGGAAGGAAACCTAGAGATACAAGAAGAATCCACCTGGTAGGGAAAATTGCAGACATCATGATGGGAAAAATTACTATGCAGAAGTGTGTAGATCCTGGTAGTCCAATTGTCAAAACACATATCAATGGGGTAGAAATTCCAAATACTTTGATTGATTTAGGGGCTGCTATCAACATTATGAGTAGACAGACTATGGAACAACTAAAACTTCCTAATCTTCTTTTTACACCTACTTTACTGCAACTTGCAAATCGATCAATTATTAAACCAGATGGTGTATTAGAAGACATTTCAATCTCCTTAGACTCTTGGGAATATCCAGTAGATTTCATGATTTTAACCCCCAAGACTAATTTAGGAGGACACCCTCTCATCTTAGGAAGACCTTGGCTAGCCACAGCCGATGCTTTCATCAGTTTTAGGTCTGGGGATATGCATATTTCTGATGGTAATTCGACAAAGAAATTCAATCTGTATCCTCCAACAAAAGCAATTATAGAAATAGGAGATAATGAGTGGATTGATGATGAAGATGCTATACAACCTGTCTTTACCATTTCTAAAGTTAGTGAAGATAGTCAAATTCTGAACACATTAGAAAACTTTGAAACATCTTCAGAATATGACCACACACAATTTTAGTTAGATTCTGACATTGAGTATCTATCATCTAGACAAATGTCTCTTTTCTCTATGGAAGAGTTTGGTAGTTCTGCCATTGAGATCTTTCCAGGTAAAACATTGAATATCAACAAAAACTTGGAAAGATCACAATAGGAGAACTAACCAAAATCTTGAAAAAACATTCTACTGCATTTGCATGGGAATATACTGATATGAAAGGTATTGACCCTAAGACTTGCATTCATCACATCTACATTGAGGAAAACAGTAGACCGATCAGACAACCTCAGAGAAGGATGAATCCAACCTTAGAGAGATAGTGAAAGAAGAGCTCCAAAAACTACTTAATGTAAACTTCATTTATCCAATTTCAGATAGCCGATGGGTTTCTCCTTTGGTTATAGTACCTAAAAAGAATGGTAAATGGAGGGTATGCATTGATTACAGGGAATTGAACAAAGCAACTTTGAAGGATCACTTTCCTTTACCCTTTATCGATCAGGTATTAGATACTTTAGCAGGCAAAAAGTATTTTTCATTTTTGGATGGTTTTAGTGGCTACAATCAGATTCAGGTAGCACCTGAAGATCAAGACAAGACCACATTTACCTATCCATGGGAAACTTTTTCTTACCGAGTACTTCCTTTTGGATTATGTAATGCACCCGCAACATTTCAAAGGGCAATACTAGGAATCTTTTCCGATCTAATCCATGATTGTGTAGAGGTTTATATGGATGATTTTACAGTTTATGGTAATTCGTTTGAAGAGGCATTAGAGAATTTGGAAAAAGTCCTTATAAGATGTAAAGAACAAACTTATCATTAAGTCATTAAAAATGCTTTATGATGTTTACTGAAGGGATTGTTTTAGGACATCATATTTCAGGGGATGGGATTAAAGTTGATAGATCAAAAGTTGAAGTCATCTCCAAGTTGCCTATTCCAAATTGTCAAAAAGATGTTAGAAGTTTTCTTGGATTTACTGGATACTATAGAAGATTTATTGAAAACTTCACCAAAATAGCATCTCCACTCTTCAAATTACTTACAAAAGACTGTTAATTCAAATGGGATCCTGATTGTCAATCTGCATTTGAAACTTTGAAAACCAGAATATCTGAAGCACCCATTTTGAGAGGGACAAATTGGAAACTCCCTTTCCATATTTCCACAGATGCTTCAGATACAGCTCTAGGAGCTGTGTTGGGACAAAATGATTTAGTTCCTTATGCCATTTACTACACCAGCAAAAATTTGACTCCCACTGAGTTAAACTATACTGTGACTGAGAAAGAGTTCTTAGTTGTTGTTCATGCAATCAATAAGTTTAGACACTATATAACTGGCTATGAAACTTTTGTCCATACTGATCATTCTGCAATTAGATATCTCATGAATAAACCTATTACTAATGGCAGAGTTACAAGATGGCTCTTACTTTTACAAGAATTCAATATTACTGTGTTGGATAGACCAGGCAAACAAAATACAGTAGCTGATTTCTTGTCTAGAATCCAAAATACTAATGAAGATTCTCCTGTAGAGGATAAGTTTCCAGATGAGTATTTATTTGCAATAACTATTAAGACTCCTTGGTATGCAGATATTGCTAACTATTTGGCTACAGGAAAGCTACCTCCACATCTATTTCTTGGTGAAAAATGAAAAATTATTCAGGAGAGTTCAAGTTATTCATGGATTTCTAATGAATTGTTTAAAACAGGGCTAGATTGTGTGATCAGAAGATGTGTTCGGGAAGATGAAATGCCTGACATCCTCAAGACATGTCATGATGAACCATGCGGTGGACACTTTGCTGACAAAAGGACGGCCTATAAAATCCTTTCTTTAGGATATTATTGGCCTTCCCTTTTCAAAGATGCAAAACAATATGTCAGAAGGTGTGACAGCTGCCAAAAAGTTGGGAGACCGACTCTTTCAAATGAAATGCCATTACAACCACAGGTACTCATCGAACCCTTTGAAAAATGGGCTTTAGATTTCATTGGACCTATTAATCCACCATCTAAACAGAAAAAGTATATATTGGTATGCACTGATTATGTCACTAAATGGGTAGAAGCTAAAGCATTGCCTTTTGCCACTGAAAATTCCATTGTTCAATTTCTTTTTGAGGATATTTTTACTCGTTTTGGTGTCCCAAGAGAAATTGTGACAGATCAGGGAAGTCAATTTACATCTAACTTGATGGAGAAGCTGATGGAAGAACACAAAATCAAGAACAAAAAATCTACTCCTTACCATCCGCAAGCAAATGGCTAGGTGGAGTCTACAAACAAAGTTCTTGAGAGCATCATCACCAAAACTATTCATCTACACAGAAAAGATTGGGCAGAAAGGCTTCTTGAAGCCTTATGGGCCTACAGAACTACATGGAGGAATACAACAGGACATTATCCCTATGAACTTATTTATGGGAAAGAAGTCCTGCTCCCCATTGAGTTTCAAGTCAAGACTTTCAAGATGGCAATCCAGTTGGGGATGAATTTATCAGAAGCCCAAAAGCACAGAATGGAGCAGCTGAATGAGCTAGATGAGATCAAACAAGAAGCAATTTTAAAGACTGATCTAGTTCAACATCAAAGAGCTAAATGGCATGACAGATACATCAAAGAGAGAAAGTTTCAAGAGGGAGATTGGGCATTACTATTTGATTCCAAGTTCAAAGACTTTAAAGGTAAATTTCAGACCCATTGGCTTGGGCCATATGAAATTGACAAAGTCTTTAATAATGGAGCAGTAAGAGTCAAGACCATTGATGAATTTCAGATTTCTTTTCTTGTGAATGGCCACCGATTGAAAATTTATCATAAGCCACTCTCAAAAGAAGAATTTTTCAAGATGTTCCAAGAGAATTCTGCAATAACGCTGGTGGAGAAGAATCCTTCTTCCCACCAGCCTAGCCTTTGATTCTTCAGTTAAAAAAAATAAATAAATAAATTTGTATAAGCCTGAAAACCAATCATAGATTGGCAGTCTTATACAGAAAATATGGAGTGAAAATCAAGGACACTTAACACTCTATATTTTCCAAAAAAAAATCTCCTCTCCTTCTCTTTCCATCTTCACTCCACCTCATTTTCCATTCCACTTCATCTCCATCTCATTCACATTTTCACTTCACTTCACTCCGCTTCATTTTCATTCCATTCCACTCATTTCATTCTCATTTCATCAATAAAAGTTCCTTTCAGAACTATTTTCACTCAGTTAGTTCTTTTCTAACCACATTTGTTCATCTAAGTGGGTGCTGTCCCAGTTTCCGCAGCTGGAAGCAGTTTTCGCAGCCAGAAACAGTTTCCGTAGCCAGAAACGATTTCCGCAGCCACCACCACTCTGTTTTTTAAATTCACAGTCAAATGTTAGTACAAAAATCATGAAAATGCAGGTGTAAGTGAGCAAATACTATGAAGACATGGAGCATCTCCAAGACATCAAGAAAGAACAGTTGGTTAAAAGCTATGGGCAAGAAATGACAAAGTTTCCAAAGGTATGAGCAATTTTTTTTATCAAATAGCAATTAAAGTCATGATTATGCATAGTTATCAAACCATGAAAAGTTCTACTATGTGCAATGATTCGATATGATAGCTCCATTACCCACTCCTATCCCACGACATTACTCCATACACCAAGCTTTCATTTCTTAACGGTCTCATGATGGGTTTTTCGGGCTTAAACTCAAGTTAACTGCACTTTCATTTGCCACCTGCGCTCATGAGATGTGACCAATCTCCTTACGGCTCTTCTTCACCGTATTTTCCACAGCTATCTATTAAAACGTGTGATCTCCTGTACGCAACCGTTAATTCAAAAAAAAAAATCTCGCCTCCACTACCGGTCACTTAGCATTTCATTTAAGACCTTCCTTTCATAAACACGCACTTCAGTTTGTAAACCCATTCACTACTATCTATCCTCTGTTCCGCCTGTAATCCGAAGCATTCCCGTTACCTGCTATCGATTGCAGCCATTACCTTTTACCATAAACCCTACAACCGAGCTACTGTCCTCTGCTAAAATCCTCATACGCAATTGTATCCTCAGTTGGAATTTGAAACAGGGAAAGAAATGGGAAAACTACTCAGGGCAAAGCCAGAAGGACCAAAATATCTAGAAGGTTACCCTCAAGCCAAGGATTTACTGAAGAAAGCTAAATGGTTACGGTTCATTAAAAGGTTTAAAGGCTATAACAAAGAAGTAACCAAGGCTTTTGCACGGTCATTTGATGGTCAGAAAGTGGAGATTGGAGATTTGAAGCTCACAGTGACCGAAACAACGGTAGCAGCTGCTACAGGCTTACCTCAGGAGGGTGAGAGATGGTTCAAAAAATAAAGCGTGGATGAACAGGCGTGGAGAATCATGCTAAGAAACCCAAGTATGGACACCACCGTGTTTACTAAAGGAATTCATGTTCATGCATTAAAGGAAGAATGGGCTAGCCTACTATTAGTTATCCAAAAATTTGTCACCTGTGAAGGACGCTTCGGTTCGATGTATATGTACCATGCAAAACTGTTGATGAATTTCTTAGAAAATCAGACTCTTAATTTGCCTTATTTCTTTCTCTTGAGTTTGAAGAAGATGAGCATTACAGTCCAAAAACACATAGGCAATATAGACCCTCATCTATACCATCATGGACTTATAAAATTTCTTATTGAAGACCACTTAAGGAAAAACAAAGATACATGGGAGCAATTCTTGATAAGAAACTACTCCCAAGAGCCATCTGAGGCCTCTGAAACTAGCACACCGAGGACAACAAGAAAAAGTAGGAGGAGAGAAAAGAGCACTACAGTCCAAGACTCCCCTACTATAGAAACTCAAGAAACCGGCCAAAAAGAAGAAGAAGATAGAGCTAAAGACAAGAAACAGAAGAAAGAAAAAGGCAAAAGGATCATCCAAGAAGTCTACCCATCTCCTGAACAATCCATAGAGGAGGATTATCAACCACTGTCAGAAAGATTAGTACATCTTCAGGCTGCTGCTATAGCAAAGAAAAAAGCAAAAGGAAAACAGAGTATACAAGAAAAAAGTACTAGTCCACCATACTTAAGGAAAAGCACAAGGTTAAGAGGAAAAGGGAGTAAAACGCAAATAAAACGGCCCCACTTCATTGACTTGGGTGGAGAGACACCTGAGAAAACTCCAGCTGGCCGTAGTCCACCTCATCCTCAACCAAGCATTGAAATCAGTCCTCCACATGATGAAAGCCCTTCTCGGCCAGAGTTGGAGAGCAGCCCTCCTCCTCCACCAGATTTTGAACTCAGTCTAAGAAAGACACCTGAAGTAGACCCCAATCAACAGGAAGTATATGACTACTTGGAATCATTAGAAAAATCAACTGCAGGTCCAAGTACCACTCTGCCACTAGATGCACAAGTTCAGTCCTTAAAACAAGAGGTATTTGAATTAGAAGTCCTAAACAGGCATATCAAGCAGGAAAATGAAGCACTCAAAGAGCAGATCAAGGTAGATAAAATTATTCATGATAACACTATGCTCCATTTAGGACTATGGCAAAAGAAAAACAAGAAGCTGAAGAAAAAGTGCAAAAAGTTAAGCAGAGCATTGATTAATCTCAAGTTCAGGTGTCTAATAAGGAAACCAAGAATGGTGGTAGTGCCAAAGAAGAAGAAAAGAGGGCTAGATGTCCTAGCAAAAGCATCATAACATATGGATTAGAAAGCGGTGACTAAATTTTGGTTGCATGAGGACATGCAACACCTTCACAGTGGGGGTATGTTGAGTCCCAAACCTGCACTTCCCTATATACCCTTTCAGCCTTCTTTTTCCATTTACTTCATCCACCAAGCTGTCAAATCATTGCATAATAGTCTAAAAATAGCTTATGGAATGGTTTCCTAACTATGTTTATGACTGTTGTTTGATTTAGATTTTTGATCAAGCAACTGCGGAAACTTGTCACTTTCCACAGCCAGCCCAAGTTTCCGCAGCCATTTTGTTAAAGGCTATGCTACAGGTGTCCAATGGAGAAACCAGCCACATGGGTAAGCTGCACGTGACGTGTACATGGGGTGTGTCCCCTCAGATCAGCCAAATCACTCATAAATAGTCGCGGTCAATGATGGTCAAAGGAAGGGCCAAATGAAGAATTTTGCGGTGGCACGGCTCTGTTTTTCCCACGTGAAGGTTTGCGTGGCACGATCCTTAGTGTTCGGAGGTACTGGCACACCTGGAGAGCAGCCCGTGAACTGAACCAAGCAGCCACCACTCCATGAATTCATGACAATCACGCTAGATCTCGGCTCAAGGAGATTTATGTGTCTTTTAGCAGCATAAATCTAGGAATTAGTTGCAGCATCTTTTTCTTATAAATAACGCGTTGATATACGCTGAAGGGATTAGCTTTGGTATTGTAATTTCTACTGTTGTCACCCATTGTACTGCATTTCACTTTGCTTTAAATACATGAGAAGACAGTTTTTCTGAATCGGATTTGTGACTAAGTGATTGACTGGCCGAGGTTGCTGAGGGCCCCTGTACACCAGAGCTTTGTATAGTTTCTTACTTGCTTTCATTTACTGTTTTTTTTATTATTGCTTGTATATATAGTGTGTTGTTCTGATGATCATTTTCTGTCTATATTTCCTTTATGTTTCTTTTCTAACTGTTAGCTGATCAGTGCTTCTTTTACAAGTTTTGTTGTAGGTAGCCCGGGCAGATTTACATAAATTTTGATAACTACTGACATGAGATCATCTTGTCCTTCCTGCTGATTTTCATTTCCTGAAGTTTAATTCCAGCACTGTCATTTTTCAAATTGTGTTTTGCTTATTTATTTTTCTGCTACTTAGACATCATATTACTCATTTGTTTATGATTTCCTTTCTATAGTCAAGTGACTCTATTAGTAAGGAATCAGAATATTACTTATTGTAGTATGATTCAGTTTGCTTTCTTGCAATTTAGATATCATATTGCTCAGCTTGTTCATGATTGCTTCCCATAAGGCAGATTGAGTTGAAGGGTAAAGGATCAGAATAGGGGTTGAAGTAGTGTGATTAGTTTCCTTTTATGCAATTTAATTTCCTGCAATTTAGATATCATATTACTCAGCTTGTTTATGATTGCTTCCCATAAGGTAGATTGAGTTGAAGGGTAAAGGATCAAAACAGGGGTTGAAGTAGTGTGATTTAGTTGCTTTGCTTTCAGTCTTTGAGATGCTTTAAGTTCAGTTTTTACTTTCTTTTTCATACAGTAGTAAGGATACTGGGCCATTGGCATTAGTTCACTGTTTGATACATTTACTTCCTCTTGAGAATTGATATTCATTACAGTTAGTTTAGAGCTTTCTTTTTGAACACTTTTAAGTTTGGAAAATCACTATAGAAATCACCATTACCATCCATACTTAACTTTCAATTTCGCCATCACACACTAGGGAATCCATAAAAGATAAATCCAAAAACAAACTAAAAAAAAAAAACTCAAAAACAACAAAAGACTAAGAAAATGGTGATCTTGTACATATAGTACACTTCACTTCGTCAGTTTACGAATCCCGGATTGACATTTTAATTAGCAATTTAGAATACACTAAATTGACCAAACAAAAGTGTCATAAAATTTATTTTAATCGAAATAACATCACTGTTCCCTCGTTGGTCTTAGGTTGAGAAAATGGAGTCCACCAATCAAGGATTTCCCCTTGGGGGAAATCCTAGTCCTTTCTCCTCTTGGGGAGATGTTGGTGCACCTCATATGGCCACATTGTCCCTTCCAGGACTGACAATTGGCTTGCCAATATGGCTTTTCTCGACCTTTATCGTTCAAAGCACCGTGATTCCTGAGTAATCAAACCAGCAACTAGATGATACTAGAGTTACCTCCCAACCTTCTACTTCGTTTGTTTCTCCCTCTCCTTCTTCCTCTTCGCTTGGTGAAGATAGTAAAATGTTGGGTCCCTATAATACTAGTGATTACCCCATTACTATTGTAGTTATACCCCTATTACCCTCATATTGTTATTTCTGTGCCCCTTAGAATCCCTCTATTGTTATTTTTGTGGCTTTATATTATTATTGTTAGGTCGGCTGGATTATATTGTGACTCCTTCGACTCCTATATATAGAAAGGAGGTTTTGTCATTTGTATCATCCAAGAATTGTTCATTTATGTAATGTAAAGGAGGTTTCCCCCTCGAAGAGGCTGAATTCTAATGCGTGGATTTATCTTTTCTATCTTTTCTTGAGCTGGTTTCATAACATTTGGTATCAGAGCTTTGGATTCTAGGGTTTCGCTGCTCCAAACAGGTCATTGTGACATTTTTGCTATAACTTTTTTTCTGTGACGTTTCAAAAGTCACAAAGAAAACCCATTTGAGAAGAATTGGCGCTGAACCTTGGGTCCAAATTTCAGAGCTTTTCGCGCGACATTTTAGGAGATATGATCTGAGGAAGTTGGCCTTTTTGCAGACTCCTAAATTACATTCAAAACAGGTGACCTGGGGAAAATCGTCATAACTCTCTCTCTGAGGATCGGATTGAAATTTCGTAAAAAGGTACAGAAAGAGGACGGACTTTAGTTTCTTGTATGTGTGTTTCAGATTCAAAGGTTGAAATAGTGACTCGTGGCACGTCGTACAAGTTCGCTCGACTAACAAAGCAAGTGTTTTGTCTGCAAATTGAAGGGTAACCTGGAAACTCTACTTCACTATACCTAGGGGCATGCAAACCTTTTTGAATGATAGTGAAAAACGACCATTTATTTTCTTAGTTTGTAGGTTCTTAACCCTTTAAACTCGTAGGATTGGTCGTTCTGAGCTTACATAATAAAAGGATCCGGAGCAAAATTTCGAATGGGGCAAGCTCCCTAAAAAATGAACCTATCGATGAGACATCCTTATTATACGACTAGCACGAGCAGTTTTACACGAAGTTCAAGCTCGTTAAAAAATAAACCTAGCAATGAGCATATGTTCCACCAGAGTTTAAGCTCATTAAAAAATGAACCCACCTCCGATAAATAACCATTGCGATCGCATTATTATCAACCTTTGAACCTTGTTCGTGTTCTTACCATCACCTCCACTCTTTTTAGCTGATCATATGCCTCCATTTGATTGTTTACCCCTTTTGAGGAACAACTGCGACAAGTGATTCTATTAGCCACCTTCCTTACACTATCGTGATTGAAAAAGTTCCAAACATTACCTAGAACCAGCTGCTATCTAAAAACATCACTCGTTCCTCATAAAACGAGTCTCCTTTAAGCTCTTGTCATCTGACTCGTAAAATATGAAAAGATTGTCAAGCAATTGGCCTCTCCAGCTCGTTAAAGCGATCGGAAGTGCTATCCCTCCTCTAGATTTTAAACTTTTTGGACCTGAGGGATTATTACACAAAAATATCGAGTGTTTGTCTTGTTCGGCTCGTTAAAACTATCGAAAGGTCATCCCTTTCACATTGTTTTATACTTTTTCAGACTTAAGGGATTATATTACGAAAAAGGAATATTGGAGTTTCCTTTATGTCTCTTTTCAAACTCTCTAAAATTGAAAATAACTGAGTTATCCTTATCGTTAAACTCTTTAAAACAATAGCAACAAACTTGTCCGTGTAGACAAGAGCGAGTCTCACTGTCACTAGGCTCGTTAAAACACAATGATGGGTTTGCCCGAAGGGAAAATTATGGAACAAGAATATGTTATCCTCCTCAAGCTTGACAAAAATAAAGAGGTACTGGTTAGAAATGACTAGGGAAAATTGGGAAGAAAACTTGAAGAAACTTTATTGGTAACGGGTCACTCTTGAACATGACACTTTCACTCCATCACCATGATAGAGTCGGGGGTTATTCCGTTCACCCGTCAAATCACCATTGGTCCACCATACCATCCACCTTTTTGGTTAACACTACCAATCCATTTAAGTGTCGTCGATATCTTCAAGAGAAGTCGCTCAGAGAATTCACCAACCCAGCTTGTGTCTCATCCACTGCAATACCTTCATGTTTCATTCTTTCATGACCGCCACCCTGAACCTTGTATCATCAGATCGTTTTCTCCTCCACAAAATCATTTGCTCTGTTCCATGTTGTAGATGTGGGATTCATTAATGCCCTCCTACGACAGGTCACTTCTTGTTGACATCAGCTCATTATCCAAGAAGTCGACCTAGGAACAACCCTTTCAGTACTTTGAAGCTTGCATGCCTCAATGGCAAGTTTCTCACTTCCGGCGATAGGTTTACATTAATGGCCTTTGACCAAAAGATTTTGTGTGGTGTTCAATATCGACTCATGTATTCACACCACGTGAATTGTACTGCAGTACCTTGAGGGTCATTATCATTATCGGTGATTCCTCTCGCACTTGTTAACAACTTACATCATTGGCTGGTAATCAGGAAATGTCTTTCCATGTTCGACGCCAGAACATCTTTTCACATGGATCGACTTGTACTTCGGGCAAAGATTAAACGAGTTTGAAGACCCTAGATCTAGTTTCATCCATCCGGGCTGTGATATATTTAGGAAAATAAAGACATCAAATGTACATCATCGCTACACAGATAATCATCCAAACCAAAGGATGATGGCTCTACTGAAATCATCAGTCTGCTACACAGACGGTTGTCTGTCCTATGTACATGAAAATGAATTTATAAAGCTGAGCATGGGAATCCCCCCCTCAGCTAGACCATGAAAATATTATGAAGATAATGTATTGTATTGTATTTTATTACAGGTCACCTTCCAGTTCGAAAAATCTTGGACCCTCATGATAAAGCATTTCACCCGACATCAAAAAGATTTACGACCTCATGCTTTAGGGGGAAACTGTTATAGACATATTTGGGCACTGCAACCCCAATCACATATGTCCATAAACCAAAGGCTTCCAAGTCCCTAAAAGTGTTGTTTCATACCCTAAAGGAGCAAGGTCAACTGATTACATCATCTCCCAGAAGTTTTCCATGAAAAACTACTCAGAACTGGTCAAAACTAGACCATACAGACTGCTCAATGCTAAGCGTGTGATGCATCTCACCTACCACATGCAAAAAGTGCAATGCATACTAGAAAGCCCTTCTGTAGGGTGCGATGAGTGAGATTAGACAAATGGCAGAAGCAATTTGCTAGGTGGAGACCCTGAGAATCTTCTAGAAGGTGCTCATTTGACACTTGCCTCTCTAAATTCGCCCAGGGATGAGTAAGAGGTCATGAAATCTCCAAGTGGAACCAAGAACTATCAGAGAGATGACACTAATCAAAATCCCAAAAGCTGACTCACCCCCCTACAAACATCTATATATGGATCCTTCATCCTAGAGATCCAAAGGCTGGAATCTTGTATTTTGTAAGGAAGTGTAGTTGGTTTCTCTGTGTAACATTGTATTGTTGGGTGATCTAAGATTTTCATGAGGTGAAGAGGGCTTTCATGCTGGGAGGATGGCGCTGGGTCAGACCAATGGGTTGTAATCCTCTCTTCTACTACTTCTATCAATAAAGCTATTTGAGTTTTCCTCCATATTCTTGTATATCTCTGAATCTTGTATTGATATATGCATTTGTATGGTTAATATATATCTATTCCTATATTGTTTATGGTTATAGATCTCTATGCTTTGATGGTATTATGCTGCTTTGACTCCACATGTTTCTTTTGAAGTGGGACAAGCGAGGAAAGAGTGGTGAATTTCAATCAAAGGGGAAAGGAAACAAGCAAGGAGCGAAGCGAAAGACTGAGGTTGGAACTCTCTGCTTCTTTCTCATCTATCTCTCATAAAGGAAAACGCAAGTGACTTCAGTTTGTTTGTTTCTAATATAGCTACCTGTCTTAGTGGGACTAGCAGCTCTGAATGGACACTAGTTTTCCCGATAACACATACCCTCATATGTATGTACTTCCCTTGAAGAAAACCTACATACAGATCTCAAACAACTAACACCTGAATCAGAATCATTGTCACACTGAACCAAATAAATATCACCACATCATAGTGTCATCACTAATCAACATTCCATTCGATATCCAAATCAACCTAACCAATACTATCAAACATATATTATTATAAGAGAGACATCATCGACAGACAAAAGCAAACATAACAAGACTAATCAAACATCATCAAATAGCCCATACTACAAAAAACTAGCATGCATACGTGATATTTTACAAAGCACTTCCGCATATGTACGCGCTTCTTGTGCTTGCACCTACAGACAGATTCTGAAATTTCACAGAATGTATATGCGATTATCAAGAAGAATATCCACGTATGTACGCAACCTCTCAGAGGAAAATCAACATACATATTTGTAATCACCGAATCATACCTTCGTTGCAATCACAACACACACTCCACATAACTTATTGTCACATATTCATGTCACAGTATCATTATCACCATAGATCTATCACTAATAGACATTTTCAACAATCAAATCAAAAAGGCACATGACACCATACTACAAATATTTCAAATCTATGTCTTCTCCTTGCTCCTTGGTGCACACATGTTTCAGATCAAATCATTCATAATCAATCCATCACCTACAAACCTAACACTTTGATCACCATCTCCTTATATATCTATTTCCTTAGCTAATACCTTAGTCCAATCCCTTATTAATGACGATTGTATTCTTTCACATGATCAAATAATCATTATCGCTCCAAATACTATGGGCTAATACCATGGTAAAGACCCTTGCTATTCCAATTACCCTGGTGCGTAATATATACGTGAATTTGCTTCACCATACCTGTGTATGTACGCAGTCTTTATTCTCAAGACTCGCGTATAATTTCTCACACTTTATATTTAACATTCTTCTATCTCTAAACTGACATTCCTCTGTTCATATTACCTGCATCATTTTCATAACCATCATGTTGACATCTTTATCATGTATGTTTCCACCAAGGACAACGCATTAGCCATATTTCCAACAATCTCCCCCTTTGGACTTGATGGAAACCACTTTGGTGTTTGGTCACCATGACCTATAAATACCTCTAAATGCATTTTTAAACACACCAAGAACCTCTCCAAACACCAAGCTTCTCTCCCCCTTTGACATCAAGGGAAAAGGGCTAACGAATAATTAATAAAGACTTACCTTCCCCTATGTAGAGAGGATTATTGTAGGGATGATATACAAAATATGGACACTATATATTGACCATGATCCCCCTAAGCATATGTTGAAGATATTCAATGAAATACTTGATTCTATGACTCAACCAAATATGACCTTTCCTATCACCAAGGACTCATGCTTACATCAATTACCCAATAGAATGGGGTTACATATTTGAAACACGATTACATCAATTGCCAGAATAATGGGATTACACACATAAATGAATTGACGTCAATAGTCCATACTTGACTTAATTTTAAAATGATTTACATCATGGGTCTTTACATGACATTTACATCAAGAGACATATATGATATTTATGACCAAAACCATAGACCTCAATAGTGAGGCAGCGAGACCAGGATAGTCATCATCAAACATCATACACCATATGGGATCCTGCAACACGAACATATTTATCATCATCATGATGTAAGATAGGGGAATGTAGTATCAATCTTTATCAACATCAACTCTTACCAAAACTACAATGCTTTCAAGCATCACCAAGTAGTTTTAGTAATAGTATATCAATAACTATCCTCTTGACTTCATTCTTTTTCCTCATATATGGAAAGTTATAATTCATAGGAAACAATGTATTTCTCTTGGACCATTATATTCATGCAAGAAGAATTATCACACCATAAAAAACTTCACCAATATGCAACTCGAGTAATAATCCATAAGATCCTTGTCTACAATTCACCCATCAATGATATCCCATGACATAGAGATGTAGTATGTATATAGCTTCTCATCAATGAGAGATGCCAACAATAGTAAACCATGAACTCACCATCATCAATCAAGCTTTGTTAGTAACCCATCTCCTTGATCTTATATCATCAAGATCAACATGATCTATATACGAAGAGCCATAATCCTCAAGCAACATATGATATGTAGAATAACATATACATGCATCACCACTAGGTGTGCAATCAAAGAGAATCTTCTAAATCTGATCAACAACATCATTGACCAATGTCATATGCATACATAAGCATCATCCATAACTTCACCATATGTAACTTGTGCATTATTGAAGACATAATGACAAAAACATATAAGTAATGAGTGAATCATAAATTCATCATCATCAACCAATGGCAATAAGGACCATAACATGCACGTCCTCTTAATGTAGAATTAACTTCACTAAGTGCAAGTTTAACCAACATACAAGACTTCATCACCACTAACAGCAACATATGTGTCTTTAGTAGCAACAAGTATACATCATCAATGATCTATATACTTATCATGAACATCATCATGCAACAGGGAATGCTCAGGAAATCATAATGCCAATAATACACTATTAGAAGCATAGAAAATGCTTCCCCTGAAGTTGTGTCAACTATTCACTGTCAAATATGATCATATCCAACTCATCAATCAACAAAGTCATCGAAAGAACTAAAAGAGACATGATATATTATAGTAACTCATGAACCAACATCATTTCTAAGTAACATATGAGCATCATCAACAGATTGTAACTAATCATTGTTAGAACCAAAAACTAATAAGTACATCAAAAACTCTCCCTACGTTTTTCACATTGTTTCTTCATCTCATAGAAACTTAAGCGACTGTATAGATCGAAAAATCATGTATATACATGATTTTCCTTCATGAGATTCATGTACAAAAAGTAAAATGCTCAACTTTCATAACCACAACTTCCCCTGATCATATCATACCTTTTCTTGTTCACTGTTATCTCATCAAATTAACATTAGAAATATAAGAATATCAAATCAAACTAGAGAATTATCACCAATATATGCATGCATAACTTCCCCTGAGATCATATACGATTGATCCAAGGGACCTGATAATTATCACCTATTCTCCATTCACATTACTTATGCAGTCACTGTTAGAAGTATTCTTTTAAGAATAATGTACTATAGTAGAGACCATCTTCTTTTATTCTGAATCTGAAGAAGACGAATTATCCTTCTCATTTCTACCTGAATTCTTCTCTATAAAGACATATAATTTGTCTGGATTTCTACATCCTCTTGCTATGACCTTTCCAGATTCTTCATCTATAACCTTTCATTTGGTTTATGTAAACACAATTATATTTCCTTTATCCTCCAGTTGACCTACACTGAGGAGATTTTGTTTTAGAACTTGAACTAATAATGTATTAGCTGCTCTTCTATACTTATTAATTTTGGCTCTACCTTTTACTAGAACCATTAATAAAGCACTGTTTCCAAGTATAACTTTACCATCTCTTTTTTCTTGAGAGATTTTAACTTTTTCTTATCTCTAGTCATGTGATGAGAGCATCTGTTGTCTATGTATCATTCATCTTCATCTTCAAATGAGCAAAGATAAAAGCCACACCTTATCTATTCTTCTTCTTTCTGCTTATTATGTGAAGTGCTTGTGGATCTATCTTTCTCAGGTCTTTTGGTAACAATATTCTTATTTGGTTTCTTGTCGTGTTGTCTGTGGAGGTTCATTGATTTGTTCCTGCATTCTTTTGCTACATGCTCAAACTTGTTACAAGCATAACATCTTACATGACCATAAAATGGTGCAGAGGAATCATAATATTTTTGTTTCATATTCCTTCTATTGCAATCAATAACTTCGTGACCAAATATCTTGCAAGAAAAATAATATCCTTTAAAGAAACCTGAGTACTTGGGTACTGATAATCTTCTTGTAAAGTGGCTATTTTCTTGAGATCGAAACAATATGCTTCTATAATTGGTTGTAACATGTCCATAATTGTGACATATAAAACATTCAACATTATTGTTCATATGAGAGAATCGATTAATGTTTCTATTATTGGGAGAGAATTATTTCTTTTGAAAATTCATCATCCTTGGATGTTGATCTGGTTGACTTCTTAACTCTTTGACAAGAATTTCAGATTTCATATTGTTATCCTTCAAGATCCTTGTACAAGAAAGTGAATTAGATTCTCCTTTCATAGTTTCATGAAAACCAAAACCATATTTAATAGAAGGAGACTTTTGATTACTAAGAATGTTATCCAAATCTTAGTATTATCTTGAAATCTCAAGTATTTGTCCTTTTCTTCTAATCTACATTTTAGAATGTTTACCTCAACCTCCATTCTTCGGTATTGTTCTTCCTTTTTCTGATACCGCTTCCTCATTCCTTCTTCAACCCTTATTCCTTCTTCCAAATTCTCCTTTGATTCAATAATCTCTCTCTTCTACCCATTTTCTTGTTCTTCAAATATTTTAAGTAGCTCTTCATTTCACTTGTTTGACTTTTCAAGGTCTACACTTAGAGAGATGATCTCAGCTTCAAATCCTTCACAATATTGTTTAGATTCTACTGCATCACGATCCCTATTATCATATGCCTGCAACTTATTCTTAAGATTAATAATCCTTTTCAAAGAAAAATCAAGCTTTCTTCTAACATTAAGAACTTCCTCTAACCTATTGTATTTTGAATCAATAACTCAATTTGACAAAACATACTTATCTTTTGATACATCATTATTTTTTTTAGAAATAAGAATACCTGTTGTTTCTCCTAATGAACAATCTTTCTTTGTTTTTCCTTCAAGGATTTCCTAAAGATTATCCCATACTTCCTTTGTAGTTTCATAGTCCATAATATTTCCTAATGCTGAATCGGGTATGTTACCAAAGATTTCGTTTGATGCTACATTATTCTTTTGTAATTCATCACCTAATGGATGTGTTTTAGTGCCACCATTACATACTAAATTCCAAACATCAAATCGTAGATTCATTAACTTAGGCTTCATCTCTTCTTTCCATTCTTGATAGTTATCATTACTTAGCATAAACATAACTTTATTGTCCATTGTTTCTAACTTTCCTTGTTCTTCTGCTTCTAGGCCCATCATTTTTTAATCTGTTTTCTCTTTAGAATTCTTACTTTCACTTTTACCCATGAGAGAAATTTCAGTTGATTCACTATCATGTTCACTATCATCATTATTACATAGACAAGGAAATGGACCACATTTAGAACAAAAACCCATACATGATAGTTCTTTGTTACTATCTTCTTCATTCTTGATCAATAGAAAGTAGGGTTCTCCAAAAGCTTAATATTTGCTGACATCTATGATAGTCACTTCATCTTTTATATTAGTAACTTATGTGAAGTAAAACTATGTATATTCAACTAACTAAATTTTCATATGTTCCATCAACTATTCATCTTTAACTAGTGCATAATTATGTCATTATTCATTTAACGAGAAGAGACTATGAGCAATAAATAACAGATAGATCATCAACACACAAGGAACATATCAACACACATGAACATCAGGATTTTTAGGTGGAAAACCAATGTGGGAGAAACCATCGTTGTCATCATCTTTGTCTTCTTCTTTTATTATAAAGGAAAACCTCTTACAATCCTGTATCGATGTAGAGCTATATGACTTCATAGGCGCCCACCTGTAGAAGGCTACAACCTTCTCTTGTTCTCCAACACCCACTGGAAAGGAGCTCCAACCCCCTAATCTCATTTACCAGCTCCTACTGGAAGGGAGCTCCTAGCCACTAGAAAAATTCTCCAACTACTACTGGAAGGAAGCTTCGACTGCCTCACTAAAGGCTCCAACCCTTAGCACCTTTGTAGACCACATTTCATAATGTTTCATATTGGATCCACCTGACTCAAAACATGAAACCTATAAGCCATCTTTCATCATATTTTTAGACTGGACCCACTTCCAACACTAAGCCCAATATCAAATAACAATTTTGAAACCAATAAATCATCCAATCATTGAACAAACTGAAACACTATACCATCAGCAAACCAATCACTAAATCTCAAACATATATTGCAACCAGGTCAAACCAATTCATATTAGATTATATCAATCCACAATAACTTATATCAAACCAGATCATGCCAATATATCATATCATACTATGTTCATCACATAAACACAATGTTGTCAATGCAAACTATGATCAAACATATCTCAGAATGTATACACTACTCTTATGAAACATACCGTGTATGTACGTGCTTCCCTTGAAGAAGACCTACATACAGATCTCAAATAACTGACATCTGAATTTGAATCACTATCACACTGAACCAATCACTGGATCACATAGTGAATCCATGGAATATTACTGAACCAAATACATATCACCACACCATACCGTCATCACTAATCAACATTCCATTCCATAACCAAATCAACCTAACCAGTACTGTCAAACACACGTTATTACGGGAAAGACATCATCAACGAACAACAAAAAACATAATATAATTGATCAAACATCATCAACAACCCATAATACAAAGCCTTAGCATGTGTATGTGATTTTTTACAAAGAACATATGCGTATGTATGCACTTCTTATGCTTGACACCTGCATACAAATTCTGAATTTTCAGAGAATGTATATACGACTATCCAGAAGCCGATCTGTGTATTTACGAGACCATTCAGAGGTAAATAACCATATAGATATGTAATCATTGAATCATACCTTTGTTGTAATCACAACACACACTCCGAAAACCTTATTGCCATACATTCATGTCAAAGTATCATTATCACCATAGATCTATCATTGTTAGACGTTTTCAACAAGCAAATCACATGAGCACATATGACACCATAATTCAGATCTTTCAGATCTGTGTCTTCTCCTTTCTCCTTGGTGCACAACTGTTTGATATCAAATCATTCATAATCAATCCATCAATTGCAAACCTAACACTTTGATCTCCATCTCCTTATATAGATATTTCCTTAGCCAATACCTTAGTAATACCAATTGTATTCTTTGACGGAATCAAATAACCATTGTCGCTCCAAATTCTATGTGCCAATACCATGGTAAAGACCCCTAGTATTCCAATTACCATGTTGTGGAATATGTACGCGAATTTTCTTCACCATCCCTGCATATGTACACAGTCTTTATTCTTAGGACCGACGTATACTTTCTCACACTTTATATTTACCATTCCTTTGTCTTTGAAATGATATTCCTTTTTTCATATTACCTGCAACATCTACATAACCATCATGTTGACATCTTTATCAAGTAGGTTGTCATCAAGGACAACACATTAGCCATAGTTCCAACAATTGTGTTTGTAGGTCTCGATTTTGGGCATTGGGAAGTTGCATCAAACCATAGCGAGGATCTTCATTAGGAATTTTGTTTGAAAGGCATGGGTTTCATACTCCATTACTCTTGCTTATGATTCAATAAGAATTAACCTAGAGAAATATTTACTAGTTTGTTTGTTTGTTATTAGATTCAATCATTGAATCTAAGAAGAGATTGTCTTTTCTGCAAGAGAAGATTTTGTCTGCCTAACAAATTGGTGACCATACTAGGGAATGATTTGTTCTTAATCTCGTCCTCTTGTGATCTTTGACTACCTTCTGTTACCTCTATCTGCTATATTTAGATGATTTAAAAGTTAAATTTTTGGAATTGTGGATTCATTTTTTCCTTGATTTGTGCACTTTACTTTCAGAAACTGAGCACAAGTTGTGTAGTTTTCCCTTAACAATAGAACAACACTGCATTGGTGCTAACTGCTCACCTGCAGCAATCTTAGAAATTTTGAAAAAATTAGCGTTTTTCTTTGTGGGTCCAGAAATTTTTTATTAGTGTGTTTTCTTGGGTCTGTTTACATTCTGAAAATGTCCACTTTAGTTTGATTGGATATTTTGAATTGCCTTCTTGAAAAATCACTCATCTTTTCAAATTAGGGTTGAAAGTTTGATCTGGTGAATTGTTGACGTATCAAAAGAAAGGTTGTTCATTACTGAGATAACTTGTGTCTATGTTTATTCTTTCAAAGAATTAGATTCATTACTTTGCTTACCTGATTGTAAAGAATCATTGCAATTGGTGAAAGTTAGTGTTTTTTAAGTTAAGTATTTTTCATTTAAAGAGTTTGTTCCTTTTCTTGAAATTGAAGTGAATAGTGATTATTCCCTTTCTTTAAAGAAACAACTCGAAATTATGCATGCAGTAATTTGGTATTCATTACATCAATTTGAAATCATTGTTTGAAAGAGTTTGTTGGTTTTCTATTAGCAATTTTTAAGTTTAGGGTTTCGTGATCAAAATTATCTTTTGTAATTATTGTGTTTCATGAATTGAAATTCGAGAAGTGAAATCTTTGTATTAGATCAAATTTGAAAATGAAAATTTTATATTTGATGAAAGGAAATTGAAAGTAGAATTCATACATTTTGTTTGAATATCAAAAGAAACTTTCTCCTTACCATAAATAAAATGCCATCGAATCAAAAGATTACTTTTTGCATGTTTGTTGCATAAAATTGGAGTTGAAAATTGATATCACTTACACAACGTCTATTAAATAAACTTTAATGAAAAGATAAATTGCAAAATCAATCAAACGTTAAATCAACCAAACATTGGATGGTTCTAGGTTAGAAGACATGTTTCGACGTCTATAAACATAGGATTTGTCATGAATTATTTGTGTTATATTCTGTAGGTAGTCGGTATTCCATGTACGTAAGTACATCGAATCGTTCTCCATGAAACCTCGAGTATATCAGATGGCACTCAACATATGAAAAGTATATCAGAATGCTTCATATCATATAGGATGCACTAGATAGCACTAATATAGACTGAGCTTCCATGTACTCTCAGATATATCAGAAGACCCCCTATAGGTTGCATAACAACCATAGGTAATTGAGCTGACCACTTTTTAATCTATGATACACATAACACAACCTTCGAGGATATTACCTACACGTAATGGAAACAATATTCTACAGTTCACGATGTCTTGGTAATACTTTTCTAACTAGTTACCCTTTTATTTGAATTTGGTTATTTATCTTGTTGATTAAAATTTGGAACGAACCTTTAATAAAATTCATCCTGACATAATTACGAAGACATTCATGTAAAATGCAGGTTTTACCCCCTGAATACACACTTTGTCAATTGGAGAACATCAAAGCATAGAAATTAAAATCAGTAGAATTTGGAACGTTGGACCAACTTGAAACATTTGGTGTTGCAAAACTTGAGACGACTGAATCTGAAGTAACTTGACCACAAAGGATAGAGTCAGACACAATTCAATCTGAATATGAAGTTACTAAAACCTTAGAACCTGAGATCAGTAGAACTTTAGAGATGGAATTTACTGAACCCAACATTGAGGAACCTGAATCTGACATTTCTGAACTTGAATCACCTTCAATTGCTATAGCTCCTACTCCTTTACCAATTTCATCTCAAAGAACTATTATTACAACTAGTCTACCTCTTAGTCTTCTAAGCATTGAAGATATTATTGAAGGAGAAGAGGAAGAATTTAAATATCCTCCTCTTACTACCGGTGATTTGTTAATTGTTCAATGTCTTCCTTTTGAACCTTTTCGACGAGATCCTTGGTATTTCACCCCATTAAAATTTTTAGGACAAGGTATTCCTCGTTTACACACTCCTTTAGATTATAGGCAAATCATGTTAGAAAATCATCCTATAATTTTAACATCGTCTTTCCATATGAGTACACCACTTTTCCAACTCGTTGTGACTTCATTTGTTTACAGGATCTCTAGAGTCAATCCTATATGGTGCACCTTCAATTCCCGCTGGGTATCAATCACTCACTGGAATGTTTTTGGGAGACACTCCTTCTTCTCAAGTTTCTACTTGGCTTTCTGGAATCTCATCTTGTTTATCTACTACCAATGTAAACATTACTTCTCAGAACATGACTTCCATGCCTGAAACACCTTTGGTATTAGACCATGTTGGAAGGCAGAAAAATTCCTCCTGCAGCGAGTGAGTATTGGCCAGATTGAGGTCCCAATTAGATCCCTTCTCATTTGATGTGGCTATATACTCTTCGGAAAAAGGCTCGCTACCTATATTAATATAATTTCACAAATATGTACATAAAAACCAATTAAAAGAAAACTAATATAATCTAATCATCCCAGATACTTACAAGTAAGTGTAGACAACTATATAATTTTGTTGTGTATGAATGGATCTACTTGAATAGTCTTAACAAAGGGAGATGGGAAAACCACTCAAATGTAGCACTTAAAGAAAATACCACAGAGGTTTCAATTAATGAAAACCCTGATTGGAAGATGGGTCCCGTAAGCCACTTTAATGGATTTTTGGGCTCTATTTAAAGAGCTTGTGAAAATTTGATTATATTTTTTTTTTTTTTTATTTGCATATGATGAAATTAATCTAAATGAAAGAAAATAAATCTATCTTTGTAACTAGAGAAAGAATAATAAAATATTAAACAAATAACAAATTCAATCATATTAAACAAATAACAAATAACTGCATATACAACAAATGAGTAATGTTGATTCACTCATATTAAACAAATAACAAATTTGTGTTAATAAAATAACTCAACGCTGCATATACTTGACCACTTGACCATTTGAAAAGAAAGGACAGAAGCACATTGCAACATTTAGCAGGTATCAATATAAAGAAAAACAATAAATGAAAATACCATCAACGTATTTTAAATAATTAAAATATCATACATTACTCATATCATATCATCAACAAATGTAATTACTTGATTGGTCTTCAAAAATTGACTGTAAAATACTAATTATAAAACAGAGTCTCAAAGTGCAACACTTTCCAACTCTCTTGGGACTGTGATTTGAGAAAAAAATCCCACAATAATATTAGTTCTTTCTTCTTTGTTTTAGCCTCCTCATTCTCTTCCACAACCCCTCTATTTATAATCAGAGAGTTCAATTTAAAAATAAAATAAAATAAAATAAAAGTTTGTTTCTTGACAGCTTCAGGAAAAATTCTTTTTTGATTTCTTGAGATTTGAATAATCCTCTTTCCCATCTACAATTCCAATCCATAAATCCTTGAGCTCCAATTGATAACAATATTCTAAAAATTCTACATAAAAGATTTACAAAATCTATTATTAAAAATATATGAAAACTTAAAGAAAAAATCTCAATCCAAAACAATCAAAATTAATTATTAAAAGAAAACTCGATTCTTGTAAATTAGCAACAAATCCCCAAATCTAAGCCAAATCATGTTGTGTTGTTGCAATTCTGATATATGGATAATGAATTGATGAGATCAGAGCACTAGAAAGTTTTAGCATCCAATTTTATTCATAAGAAATAACCCAAAATTTTAAATTTAATTAAAAAACACAACATTTTTTCTACTGAATTTTTGGGCAGTTTAGAACGCATATTTGTTGAAATAAATGATTCAAGATTTTTTTCCTCCAATTACTCTTTCCAAGGAGGTATCCTGGGCTTGATTGCATGCCCTGTAGCTTGAGATATTTTCTCCGAAAGTTGGAGTCTTATTGCAATGTGCGGGCAAATTTGTAGAACATTTTGTGAAAATTGTCGAATTTTTAAGTTAAAAAAAGAATATCCCACATGCATGGGATGAATTTGAATGTTGGTGTTTATATTCTCTAATGGATTCACAATTATTTGTGTGACATGGTAGGTATGGAGAACGGTGTGGATAATATGTGAGAAATGTGATATGGATAAAGTTGTGAATAATTTTTTTGAAAGAAATTAAAGTCAAGACTTAAGCCAAACTTCATGAGCCCAATGGTGAAGGTGAGGTAGTGTGGCCCCACAAGAGGACTAAATTAATATATAAAAGATGTTCATTCATGAGATTAAATTAATATGTAAAAATATGTCCATTCATGAGATTAAATTAATATATAAAAAGATATTGGAGGTGAGATAGCGTGGCCCCACAAGAGGATTACATTAATATATAAAAAGATGGCCATTCATGAGATTAAATTAATGGAGGTCAGGACAATTAAAGTCACATGACCATTCATAATATTAATTAAATTAATAGAGGCCGGGAGAATAAAATTCAAGACCTAAGGCAAACTTCATGAGTCCAATGGTGGAGGTGATATGGCATAGGCCCCACAAGAGGATTAAATTAATATATAAAAAGATGGTCATTTGTGAGATAAACTTCATGAGTCCAATGGGGAGGTGAGATGGCCACAAGAGGATTAAATTAATATATAAAAAGATGGACATTTGTGAGATAAAGACTTAAGGCAAACTTCATGAGTCCAATGGGGGAGGTGAGATGGCGTATGCCCCACAAGAGGATTAAATTAATATATAAAATGATGGTCATTTGTGAGAAAAAATAATGGAGGTCGGGAGAATTAAAGTCACATCACCATTCGTGAGATTAATTAAATTAATGGAGGTCGGGAGAATAAAAGTCAAGACCTAAGGCAAACTTCATGAGTCTAATGGTGGAGGTGAGATGGTGCAGGCCCCACAAGAGGATTAAATTAATATATAAAAAGATGGCCATTTGTGACATAAACTTCATGGGTCCAATGGTGGAGGTGAGATGGCATACGCCCCACAAGAGGATTAAATTAATATATAAAAAGATGGCCATTTGTGAGATAAAATTAATGGAGGTCGGGAGAATCAATTTCATGGAGGTCAGAGGTTAAAACAAGTCGGATTCGTGTCATTTAACCTCCAAGTTGGGTTCGGGTAATATTAAATGAGACTAAATTACTCTTGTTCTCCTTCCCCAAACTCGACTCAATTAAAATAAAAATAATACTGAATTAATTAAATTAATATACCACCCAGATTGGTTCTCTATGAGACATTATAACAACAAATTAGGCCCATTATCGGATATTCTGGTTTTAGGTGGAGAAATAGTAGGGAACATATTCCATGGAATTAGAATAACAATGTAGCTAGAAATATACATTTGAATTAATGTTTATATGGTTTTGATTTCTAGATATCGTATTTTATGAACTGACGATTATTTGGACTGACACAGTAGTGCTCAAAAGTAGAAGTAATTAATGGCAGAGTCCTATTAAGAAGTCTCAACATTTACATATTAATGAATAGGTATATGGCCTGAATCCCCAAGCTTCAACAACCATCTGATGTCTCCTATCCCTTCACATTGGAAGGGAGTATGCCAAAGTGGTGAAAAATTTCCTAATTCAACATGCAACACGTAAAATGTGCTCCATTGAAGTTCAGATCGCTGGATGAATTCTAACAACCTATGATACTGTGATCTTTTGTTAAGAACTTAAAGAAATATCACTTACATTTCCATGGCTTATTTTAGGAAAGAAAATGGTTCTAGGTGATCAAGAGACTCAATGTCTCATCCTTGCAAATTGATCAAGAGTTTCAGAACGAGTTGGATATTATTGGTGGGTTATGTTGTCCTTTCATTGTCATCCATTTGGGTTACTGTTCAAAAGGTAACATAAGGCTTCTCATTTATTAGCATATACAGAACAGGAGCCTGCAACAGGACTTGTTTGATGAGGATGATATATCTTTGCCTTGTAATTTGGATTGGGAAAAGAGATTCAACATTATCCTTGATGTTTCTCAGGCTCTAGCCTTTCTGCACCTTGAATGTGATTAACCCATTATCCACAAAGATATAAATCCCAACAATGTATTTTTAGATATAAATTACAATGCTCGTATTGTAGACTTGGGGCTTGCAAGACTCAAGAGCGATGATATGCATATGTATCATGATATGATCAACCAAGACCTTAGAAGGAGCCAAGAGATAATGGGTAGAAGTAAAGACCTTTTGAAAAACCAGGATGTTGCCAGGGTTCGTGGGTCAAAAGATGAATTGGCTTTTGATGATGAAAGTAAAATGAAATCCAAGCAAATATATCATGGTGAAGGAAGAATTAACAGGAAGACTGATAACATTTCTATAAACATTGATGAGCCC
Organism: Pinus tabuliformis; assembly: GCA_031772625.1. Taxonomy (NCBI): domain Eukaryota; kingdom Viridiplantae; phylum Streptophyta; class Pinopsida; order Pinales; family Pinaceae; genus Pinus; species Pinus tabuliformis. Next base: position 865,936,685 of record CM062818.1, on the reverse strand, counting down.
ACAAAAGATATTTTCTATCATGATATGTCCAACCAAGACCTTGGAAGGAGCCAAGAAATAGTGGGTAGAAGTCAAGACCTTTTGAAAAGCCAATACCTTTCCAGGACCATTGGTTCAAAAGATGAAGTGGATTTTGATAAAGAAAGTAAAGTGAAATCCAAGCCCAGATGTCATGGTGAAGGCAACATTGGAAAAAAGAATCTAGTATTAATATTATGAATGTCTACTTTATATTTATATTTATATTTAATTTCAATTTCAATTTTTTGTCTTTCATATTTTGTTTTACTTTTTATCATGTCTTTCAAATAAAATTATATATATTGTATTAAATAGTTTTGATAATTTATTAATTTTATGTTTAGGAAAAAAACTATTAATTATGATCATTTAAATTATTCTACTTTACTTATTTTGCAATAAAATACTCCAATCTATTTTTATAAAATAAATATAATTTCTAAACCATATAAAATTTAAACATTAAAATATAAATTATAAGATAAAATTTATATAAAGAATTATAATAATCACTTGTTTCTAACTTTTATATATATATCTATATATATATATATATATATAGATAAACAACATTTTTAAAAGAATGTTTATATTTATATTTATATTTATATTTATATTTATAGTTATTTACACTTACATAATTTTACATATGAAAAGAAAGTATAATTTTTTAGATAAATAGAATATGGCTTGAAGGAAACATTTTTTCAACCTTGTGATGAACCAAATTGGTTGGTTCGAAATGCCTTGGCAACAAATTCATTCATATGATGGATCCTAAAAACAATTTTCTAAATATGTAAACATGTCATGGCATTCAAGTATATATAACATATTTGAAATCCATGTAGTTTTCAAAGGAGGCATTGTATTGCAATTATATTTCTTGAAATATAAATATATATATAGGCATTGCCTTGTAATTATATAACTTTTTTAATTGAAAAAAGTATATATATATATATTAGGAAGTAGTGTATTATATTATGATTATATTTTTTAAAATATAAATTATAATAACATATATGTTATTAATGTAAATTAAGCTTTATATTAACAGATATTTGGTAAACTTATAAATGAAAAACTAGCATATTAATATTACAAAAGATTTTCCTCGATGAGGGAGATAAGTGAGGATAGTGAAGACAACCACGACACATTTAACCCCCACACATTTGGAAAAAAATGAGGCATCTCAGGGAAGCTACTCAGGACGCAGGGCTTGCGAAACTTCACAAAGGAGTAAGGGCTATTTTGTTCGCTTGGATTCTGGCATTTGGTAGCAGACAAACTTTTGGTATTGGCAAAGCTCTATTGGTATGTAATTTGGTTTACGGTTTGCAGGTTGGCTGCCTGATTCAGTCATACCCTGTCTTCTTGTCTGCATCATTTTCAGTTGATTATCATGATAAGGGTGGTTGGTTTCTGCAAATAGTCTGGGACCCTGGCACTTGCGAGCTTGGCAGGCACAGGGATGAATTATGGCATGATGTAGGTGCAGAGGAACCAACTCTCACCATGAGAGTTCCACATCCTCTTCGAGTTCAAGGATTGACTATTAATCTTTCTTGTTTGTGTAATGGGTATTGGTTTGGTTGGTGTAGAATTTAGGACTGGGGCCACATTTGGAGCCCTTAGGGTGCAGGGAGAATGTTGGGCTCGGTTATTGAGCTACAATCGGGAGGAAGGTTCCTGCTACTTTGTATTATGTGGCCTCAAAGGTGATCGATTGACCTAGATGATGTAGTTGCAGAGGAATAAGCTCTGGCAGTGAGGGTTCCAAATCCTCTTTGTGTTTACGTTTTGACGATCAATTTCACTTATTTTTGTTCTCGGTATTAGTTTGGTCAGTTTTCTGTTGGGTACAATGTGAGGCCAGTGAGGGCAAACTCTAAGGCTGGTTGTCACGACCATGTGAGAGCTTTCTTTCTAGGTGTATAATTTAGGACTAGGGTTGTTAGGGTCCTATAAATATAGGTAATTATAATCTGTGTCTAGTTATTTATTTTGGGAATCTTCTTATGAAACTTAGCATATGAGTCACTAGGTGTCACAGCCTAAATAATTACTTTTCTAAGAAACCATTTAGTCCTCAAGTCCTGTAGTCAAAATTAGTCTAAGTTTGGGAAGGATTTTTTCTTGTTAAGCTTATGTAAAATCATATAGAAGGTGTTTCCATGATGAAGTGCTTAGAAGCATATTTCTAACGATATATTTAGTTCTTTAAACTAACTTCTAGAGAAAAAGTTAGAATAGATTTAAGTTTACTATTCAAAAGCATAAAAACAAGTGAAAATGCTTAGGGGTTGAAAATCCTGCATCCTGTAGTTCAGAGATGCATGGAAATCAGTGATCAGAAGTCCCAATACCCTGCATCCTGCAATTCATAGGTACATGGAAATCGGTGATCAGAAGTCCAAATACCCCGAATCCTGTAGTTCGGAGGTTTATGGTCAGTCAATAGTCGACAGGGTCAGCAATCAGCATTTTACAAGGCATGGAAGGGCAATCACATTTCAAAATCATTGGAATTGCAAGGAAAAATCCTTCAATGTAAAAATGTCGGGGAAGGCCAAAACAAACTTATGAAGGAATTTCTCCAAAAATAGGGCAGGTCAGGCCTTTTCTCTCTCCTCACAAAGGGATGCATGTCGCACACTCATTGGTTCTGATATGCCATGCGATGGCTGAAGTGGGAATATGGTGGACACGTGGCAAGAAGATTCAATGTTTTCAAGGGTTAGAGGAGGCTGAAAAAGGGCGACACGTGTCACCACTCACAGGATGACACATGGCAGTGACGTGGTAGTGATGTGGCATTGATGACATCATGGATCAGCAATCAACGTTCGACGGATATGTGTTGTGTGTCAAAAATGAAACCTCTGATTTTTAAAGTGTCGGGAAAGGGGGCTCTGATAAGAGGGTTGGGCTGCAGTCACGTGAAGAGAATAGGACCGAGCGCTAAGCAGAAAGGGTGATCGGTGTTGGGCGATTTAAGGAGGAGTATTGCGTACCAAGTTGAAACCACCAATTAGAAATTGTTGGGAGAGGAGTTCTGTTGTGGGGGCTATCCCATGTTTATAAAGAATTCAAAGAGTTAGGAACTATCGGCATCAGAACTCAAGCCTGTATACTATGGTCCCATATAGCGCAATATTATAAATAATAGGCCCCCTTTCAAGCTAAAGGGTTTAATATATCGAAAGGCTTTCACCCTGAGTTTCCATCTAAGCCCTGAGGGCTAGGCGCATCACAGAGTTTCACACACCGCATAATATAAAGTGGCACACAAAGAAAACCTTTGATTAAAAGTTTCACTATTAAAAAGGGCCCAGGCACATATATGTTGTTGTCCCATGTATTAGACATGGGAACCATTATAATGCGACAATATTTCAAAGAATTGGCACCCCGTCCCTAGCTAAAGGGCTTATCACTGGAAAACTGAGCTTATAGTCACAACCCTTTGGACACATGGAATGATAACTTAACACTGTGAGCTAAGGATCCTGGAGGGCGGAAAATCCAGGAAATTTTAAAAGGAAGCATAAGGGAAAATTACATGATAAGCATCTACGACATAAGCCTATGGTTACTGGTCGCTAGTTTTATGACTTAAAATCCTTTCCATAGTCATGATTTTATACTCCGCCATGTTTTATGGTTTTGACTATTCCGATAGGTGACCCGATAAGGCATAAGAATGATTTTAACACCATGGCAACCAGTTCGAGGTTTTTCGAGAAAGAGGATTAGTATTGAAAAACAAATTTCCTATTGTTGAGGCTCAAATTTTTCAGTGGAAACGAATGAGAGAGAAGAAGCAAATGTAGAGGGATGTGTTTTGATAAGAAAAAATGCTTAATTTGTAGAGGGAGTTGTTCTACTTTCAAGGAAGCAGCTCACCAGTATTTTTTTGCCTGAATAAAAGCAGATTTCTTATAGCTACTCTATCACATACAAAATCTCTTAGATCATATTTACATTCATGAATTTGAGATATGTTTAATTCATTTATGTTTCTATAATTAATTCATAACTATTATTTTGTAAAATTGTTATGTCAAGCATTATTTAAACAATTTTTGAATATGTAATAAGGGTTGGAACTTGTATGAAGAAAGTTTCTACATTGTTGTAAGATGTGCATTGTAATGAAAGGGATCAATTTACAGTAATACAAAGAGCTCTGTTCTAGGATTCCCCTATCAAGCAATTAGTGACGTACTTTCTCTTATGAAATTGTTTATTCTCTCAGTTTTCCATATGTTTTCTATCTGTATTCTTTCAAGAATATTAAGGGCTGAATTTTCTTAATTGTACTCTTCTCTGGCTTGTAAAAAATATCAATGTTTTTTGTCTAACGTTAGATATATAATTCATCTCTGTATGCTCTATATTTAATTGAATATGAATCATATTCATCCTATTCACTCTATAAGATCCAAAAGCTTGCATATCCTACCCTGTTATAGTTGTTTTTTCATTTTTGTATTTGATCACCCAAATACTCATGACTCCATGCCCAATGGACTTTCCCTACAAATTTCAACCAAATATTTTTAAAATCCCACCTCAAGCTTTCATAACTAACATAATATCTTGAACAAAAATTTAAATCAAATAGATAGATACCTATATGAAGCTGGAAGGGATAGATCCCAACTTCCAAAGTGGTTTTGTGGTTACCTCTGGGTTTCTCTCCTCAGCTTAGGGAAATTATAGAGTGATAACATTGTGGTGACCATACTAGGAACAACCTTAAGAAACAAAATATTTCCCTGGTAATATCAATTTCAAAGCTTGAAAAATATTTCTTGTGGGTGACAGAGAAATAGAAACAGTGTAGGCTGAATTTCCGCCTAAAATTTGTATATATTTTTTGTTGTTTATCACCTTTTCAAAGATCTAGCTCCAAAGAGAATTCACTCTAGATCTCATCTAGATCTTAACCCACCCAAAACTATAGATAACCCTAAGAAACTGATTAAAAAGAAGAGTTTCACAGAAATCCAAGCTAGCAATAGTCCTCTACCAAGTGTTAATTCCCTTCCAGAAAACTTGATAACAGCTGAAGATATTGAGTTTGACCTACATTTTGAGTAGAACCTTTTCAGAAACCAAATCAGAAAGCTTTGTCCCTGAAATAGTTATTAACCAGTCTAAATTGAGACCTTTCATCTCAGTACAAAAGCTTGTTCTTTCAAAATCTGATAGAGACCTTCTACAATAGTTTGAAAAGCTTGAAGGACTAGTGACTAAACTAAACAAAGTTGTTGAAGAAGATTTAGAGAATCAGCCTTGTATTGTTTTATCTTCTACTTCACCTTTGACCTCTTCTGTAGTCTCTTCTTCCACCACATTCCTATTTCATCTACCATCCATATTCCTTCTATACCAACTCATCAAGTCATAGTTTCATTTTCTTTACCACCTCTAACATCCACATCAACTGCAGTTTCATATTCTTCCCATTTACCAGTCATGGCAGCTCATTATTCCCCTCTTGTTTTACCAGGACATCTCCATGCCATGCCACAGGATTATTAGAGTCGTATACCTCAATTTGATAACGTTGGTCTAATTACAACATAACAACACATAGAGAGGATGAATGAATATTCATATTTACAATATTTTGACGAAGATGATGTGAAAATTAGGTTCTTTGCACAAAGTTTGATAGTTGAAGTTAAGAAATGGTTCAGGGCATTGCCAACATCTAGTATTGCATATCTCCCACAATTTCATTGAAGTTTTCTCACAAGGTGGGAAGTAAAGAAGAATCCTCTTGAAATCTTGGCCGAATATGAGAGTATAAAGAGAGCTCCTAGTAAAACAGTTCAAGATTATTGCACTAGATTCAATAATGTTTACAATTCTATTCCAATAGCAATACAAACTCCATCGGGGCTAGCTTTGATGAAATTTCCATATGGTTTTCATGCAGATATGTCTTATCAACTAAGGGTGAGAAATCTTGCTACCTTAGAGGAAATGCAAAGGAATGTAGTTAGTGTGGAAGAAAATTTGTTGGATAAGAGAGCAAGGTTAAAGGATGAGAGAAGAGTCATGCTCAAAGAAGAATATTCTTCTTCTTCATCAGATGCAAAGTTAGACATCTTAGTTAAAACCATGGAAAGAATGATGGAAAGGATAATTTTAGCTAACAGGCCTCCACCTATAGAAACTCAAGGGGGTCCTCAAATCAGAAATCCTAATTTTAGGAGAAATCCACCCAAAATTAAATAGAAAGAGCAAAGAGGCCCAGTTGATCAACAACAAATTAGACCTCCATTCCTGGAGAATTATGCAGATGAAGAAGCTGAGATAACTGAGGACCTTGAAGAAAATCACATAAATATTTTTGGGGAATGGGAAACATATAATATTTTCTTAACTAAGGAAGAACAAAATCTATTTTTTTTATCACAAGAAGAAGTCATCCCTACAAAAACTGATGATTTATAAAAAGGGATACCAAAATGTTATCATGGTGGTACACAAACAGTATAATTTTAGGAGAAAGAAGACTGCAGCAAACCCTCCCAAGAAGAGTGAGAGTGATGCACCTTTCCCTAGCCAAAGGATGATTCTTAAAAAAAGACTCCTCAAAAACAGGATGTAAGTGCTAAAGAGGTAGCTAAATCTCCATCTTCTTTCAATATTGAAAATGAACTAGCTAAGGTCAAAATTTCTATTCCTTTAACAAAACTGATAAACAAGAATGTGTATAGAACTCAAGTCTTGAAGGCACTAAAAATAGGAGAAGGGACAAACATTTTCAACTTAACTGATGATCAACCTAAATTATTGTTTGGACCTAAAGTTGAAGGGAATTCTTAGGATGGAAATGTCCCCCCCTTCTATGTCAGTTTGAATATCCATGACTATATTCTACACAATGCCATGCTTGATTCTGGTGCTTCTCACAATCTTATGCCTAGAGTCATCCTGGAAAAGATAGGATTAGATATAACAAGACCCTACAAAGATTTATATTCTTTTGATTCTAGCAAAGTAAGATGCTTAGGTCTCATCAAGGATTTATGTGTGACTCTAGCCCAAATCCTAGCAAAGAGTGTGGTAATGGACATTGTAGTGGTAGACATACCTCCCAAATATGGAATGTTGTTATCGAGATCATGGGGAGAAAAATTACAGGGTACATTGCAGTTGGACATGACATATGCAATTATTCCTATTTTGTCAATAGAGAAGGTTGTACAGGGAAAAATTAATGAAATATATGGTAAGCAGCCAAGACAAACAAAATAAATACCCCCTATATTTTGTGCATTTAGATATGTATTCCTTCATTCTATATAATGAAGTATGTGCAAAAGAGGAAGTGTCAGACTTGAAAATTGAATTGACCAAAACAGAGGAGATGAAATTAGATGTTGGGAAGGAAGATGAAGAGGGTGAAGCCCTATGGAATATGGATTTTTATGGGTAATGAGCAAGGAAGGAGTAGGGGAAATCACTTGCATTTCAAACTCACAAACAGGTAGAGCAAAGGGATATTCTTACAAGCTCAATTTGCAATGCACAAATAATATAGTTGAGTATGAAGCAATGATTTTAGGACTGCAACTTTTGAAGAGGTCAGGAGCTAAAAGGATTTTTGTACATGGTGATTTGGAACTCATCATTAATCAAATGAAAGCTGAGTACATGACTAAACACCCTAGACTAACCACCTAGAGAAATGTTGTATGAGATTTTCGACAGTGTTTCCCAGAGTATCAGTTATCTCTGATTCCTAGGGGCCAAAATATCTTAGCTTATGCATTGGTTACATCATCTAGTACTTGTAATATTCCTTTTCATCCCAATAGAAAATTTGAGGTTGAAGTGAAGCATAGGCTAGTTGTCCCAGATAATGTTAGATATTGGCAAGTTTTCAGTAGTGATAAGCAGTTAGAATTTTTTTGAGTTAAAAGAAGAACTTGAGGATGTAAATATTGATACAAATAATGATGTATATAATGATATGAATGAACTAGTATTGAATGAGACTGATGAAAATCCATAAGAGCTTGGATTCCTAAAATTGAAAGACAATGTGTTGCCAAGGGGTTTGGTGTCATTAGAAGAGTTGTTTGATTTTAATGATGTAGCTAAAAATCCAAAGATAGAACCTGTAGGAGCCGAAGTGGAAGACTGTAATATAGGTACTGAGAGTAATCCAAATATTATAAATTTTTCCAAGTCTTTACTTCCTAAAGAAAAATAGAAGTATCTTGATTTGCTGAAAGAATATTTTGATGTGTTTGCTTGGGGATATGAAGATCTAAAGGCATATGATACCAACATTATACAACATACCATTCCCATCAAAGAGGATCAAAATCCTTTTAAGAAGAAATTAAGAAGGGTGAATCCAGTTCTATTACCCTTGATAGAGAAGGAGGTTAGAAAGTTTTTTGATGCCAAAATCATTGTGCCTTTGAGGTTTTCGAAGTGGTTATCAAATTTGGTGCCAGTAAGGAAAAATATAGGGGAAATCTGATTGTGTGTGGATTTCAGGAATCTAAACAAAGTTTCCCTCAAATACAATTACCCTTTACCAAAGATGGATCATGTTTACAAAGGGTAGTTGGGTCCAACATAATTTCTTTACTTGATGGCTTTTCAGGATATAATCAAATTCTAGTACATCCAGATGACCAACATAAAACGGATTTCACGACACCATGGGGAACCTTTATGTATGTGAAGATGCCCTTTGGCCTTATGAACGTAGGAGCCACTTTCCATAGAGCAATGGATATTTCTTTTGTAGATGAGAAGGATAGGTTTATTGAAATTTATCTAGATGATATCACTATATTCTCTATGTCAGATGAAGATCACTTGTTTCACTTGAAGATGGCTTTTGAGAAGTGTAGGAAGTTCGGTATTTCCCTGAACCCCAAAAAGTGTTTGTTTGGATTGGAGGAAGGTAAGCTACTTGGTCATATTATTTGAAAGGATGGTATCAGATTAGACCCCAATCGAGTTGAAGCAATAATGAATATTGATCCCCCTAGGAACAAAAAATAAGTTCAGTGTTTTATTGGCAGGATAAATTTTTTGAGAAGACTCAACCCAAACCTGGCTGAAATCTTAAGGGAAATCACAAACATGTTGAAAGAGGACATTGAGATAGATGGAATAATGAGGCTAAAAAATATTTCAGTGGGGTGAAAGCAGCTTTGACATGTGCTCCTATTTTGATTAGCTTGATTTTACTAAAGATTTCATGATTTTCTCCTTTGCATTAGAACACACTATTGCAACAGTGTTGTTACAAAAAAACAAGGAGGGACATGAAAGACCTATAGAATTATTCAACAGATCTTTAATAGATGCCTCCTTGAAGTATAATATCATGGAAAAGCAAGATTTTTCTTTAGAAAAGGCTTTGAAAGACTTCATAATGCATATTCTACATTCTCACATAATTTCTTTTGTTCCAAGTGTAGTGGTAAAATATATCCTCACTTAGGCTGACCCAGATGGGAAAAGAGGAAAATGGATGGTATTTATTTTAGAATATGACATTGAGATAAATCCTACAAAGCTCATCAAAGGTCAAGGAGTAGCCAAACTGATGGTTGTGTCAAATTTTCATGCATTAGATATAAAATGTATAGATGCTCTTGATGAACAAGAAGATATGGTGACTCCACAGGTATCAAAGAATTTTCTTACTTCTCCCTGGTATGCAAACATTACGTATGTTTTACAAAATTTACAAGCTCCATTTTAGATCAAGCATTGTATTGGAAGGATGCTTGAGTTATTCTGATGAATTGTTTATTGAAGGATGAAGCAGATAAAATCATGGAATAATTTCATCAAGGTGACTGTGGAGGTCATCTTTACTGGAAAGCCACAACAAATAAAATCCTGAGAGCTGGTTTTTACTAGCCTACCTTGTTTGCATATATGCATAAAAAGGTTTCAACTTGTCATCAATGTCAGATTTTTGAAGGTAAGAGAAAACTCATACCTCTACCTTTGAAACCTATCTCAGTGGAGGTGCCTTTCCAACATTGGGGTTTAGATTTCATTGGAGAAATTCATCCAATTTCATCAGCTCAACACAAGTTGATCCTGACAGCAATATACTACTTCACCAAATGGATTGAAGCGATTCCAACCAGACAAGCTATAGATTTTGTAATCATGCAATTCCTTGAAGGTCATATTCTCTCCAGGTTTGGTTGTCCCCATAAAATTATTACAGATAATGTTGTTTCCTTTAAATAAAAAAGGATGATTGATTTTTGTAACAAGTATCACATAGTGTTAGGACATTCTACTGCCTATTATCCTCATGGAAATGGGTTAGCAGAGTCTTCTAATAAATCATTGGTAAACATCATAAAGAAATTACTACAAGAAAACAAGAAATCCTGGCATAAGAAATTAATAAATTCTTTATGGGCTGATAGGATAAGTACAAAAAAGTTGATTGGAATGTCACCTTTCCAATTGGTTTATGGAATAGATGCAATTTTCCTATTTCCCTAGGAATTCCAGTACTTAAATTATTGCAGGAAGAGGAAGCATAACCAAATGATGCCCAAAGAAGGATCAATCAATTAATATATTTGCAACAGACAAGGGAAGAAGTTTACAACAATGCACAGGTGATCCAAGATAAAATCAAGAGAATTCATGACAGAAGGGTAAAGGCAGATGATTTTTAGTTGGATGACATTGTTTTGAAGTGGGATTCCAGGAATGAAGAGAAAGGGAAGCATGGGAAGTTTGACATTTTGTGGAAAGGCCCTTACAGGATTGTTGTTGTTTGTGGAACTCATGCATTTTTGCTAGAAGATCTGACTAGAGAAACGCTACCAGGAGGACCTGTTAATGGTAGGTTACTCAAACACTATTTCATTTAAGGTCAGTTGGTAACAAACACCATCACTGTATATATCATTTTACTATTTCGAATAGTGCAATTGTGCGTGGTTGTCATAAGGAATTGAAGCCTACAGTGAAGGCCCTAAGTTTCTAATGAGTGGCTACTATAGCTATGATTTATTTTTCTATTTTTAGAGTTAGTTTCAGTCTTAATAATGAAATAATTTTCCCATTGGTTAGGCTACTAGTCTACTTTTTTTCTTAACACCTCATAGGAAGCGTGTCACCCCCATTAGAGCCAATTTTAGGGTTCTATAAATAAATATAGGTAATTATAATCTACGTCCAGTTATTTATTTTTGGAATCTTCTTGTGAAACTTAGCCTATAAGTCACTGGGTGTCCTAAAGATTTACTTATCTAAGAAACCATTCAATCCTTCAAGTCATGTGGTCAAAATCAGTCTATGGTTGGGAAGGATTTTTGCTTGTCAAGATTTTGTAAAATCATCTTACAGGTGTTTCCATGATGAAGTGCTCATAAGAATCTTTCTAACGGTATATTCAGTTCTTTAAACTAAATTCTGGAGCAAAAGTTAGAACAAATTGAAGTTTACTCTTCAAAAGCATAAAACAAGTGAAAATGCCTAAGTCTAAAAAATCCTACATCCCGCATCCCATCGGAGGTGCATGGAAATCAGAAATCAAAAGTCCCAATATCCCGCATCCCATAGTTCTGAGGTGCATGGAAATCAACGATCGGAAGTCCCAATAACCTGCATATTGTAGTTCGGAGGTGCATGGAAATCGGTGATCAGAAGTCCCGATATCCAGCATCTCGTGTTTTAGAGGTTTATGGTCAGTCGACAGTCAGCGAGGTCGGTAATCAATGTTTTACAAGGCATGGCAGGGCGATCACATTTTGAAATCGTCGGGATTGCGAGGAAAAATCCTTCAGTGTTAAAATGTTGGGGAAGGCCAAAACAAATTTATGAAGGAATTGCTCTGAAAATAGGGAAGGTTGGGCCTTTCTTCTCTCCTCTCAAAGGGATGTGTGTCGCATGCTCATTGGTTCTGATATGCCATGCTACGACTAATTTCATCTTGACGTGGTCATACGGTGGACATGTGGCAAGCAGATTTGACATTTTCAAGGGTCAGAGGAGGCCGAAAGAGGGTGACATGTGTCACCACTCATAGGATGACATGTGGCGGTGATGTGGAATTGATGACATAATTGATTGGCATTCGGAAGATGTGTGTTATGTGTCAAAATTGAAACCTCTGATTCAAAAATGTTGGGAAAGGGGGCTCCAATAAGAGGACTGGAATGTGGTCATGTGAATAGCAAAGGACCAGGTGCTACGCAAAAAGGGTGATCGACATTCGACGATTGGAGGGAGCATGTTGCGTACCATGTTGAAACGTCGATTAGAAATCATAGGGGGAGGAGCTCCAGTGTGGGGGCTAGCCCATGGTTATAAAGGATTTAAAGAGTTGAGAGATATCATCACAAGGACCCAAGCCCATATACTATGGTCCCATGGAGAACAATATTATAAAGAATCGACCCCCTTTCAAGCTAAATGGTTTAATATATCAAACGGATTTCACCTTGAATTCCACCCAAGCCTTAAGGGTTAGGTGCATTGAAGAGTTTCACACCCCACATAATATAAAGTGGCACACAAAGAATACCTCCGATTGAAAGTTTCGTTATTAAAAAGGGCCCAGGCACATATATGTTGTGGTCCCATGTATTACGCATGGGAACCATTATAATGCAACAATGTTTCAAAGAATTGGCCCCCTATCCCTAGCTAAAGGTCTTAGCCCTGGAAAAATGATCTTATAGTCACAACCCCTTGGACACATGGAATGATAACTTAACAATGTGAGCTAAGGATCCTGGAGGGCAGAAAATCCCAGAAATTTTAGAAGGAAGCATCAGGGAAAATTGTGAGATAAGCACCTATGACATAAGCTTATGGTTACTTCTCGCTAGTTTTATGACTTAAAATCCTTTCCATAGTCATGATTTTATACTCCGCCATGTTTTATGGTTTTGACTGTTTCGATAGGTGACCCGATAAAAACATCAGAAGGATTTTAACACCATAGAAACCAGTTTGAGATTTTTTGAGAAAGAGGATCAACATCAAAAACTAATTTCCTATTATTAAGGCTCAAAGTTTCCAGTGGAAACAAATGAGAAAGAAGAAGCAGTTTCAGAGGGACCTATTTTGATAAGCAGAAATGCTTAATTCACAAAGGGACCTATTCTACTTTCAAGGAAGAAATTCACCAGCGTTTTGTTGCCTGCAAAACTAAAAACAGATTTCTTATAGCTATTCTAGGATATATAAAATCTCTTAGATCATCTTTGCATTCATTAATTTGAGAGATGTTTAATTCATTTATGTTTCTATAATTAAGTCATAACTATTATTTTGAAAAATTGTTATGTCAAGCATTATTTAAACAATTTTTGAATATGTAATAAGGGTTGGAACTTGTATGAAGAAAGGTTGTACATTGATGTAAGTTATGCATTATACTGGAAGGTATCAATTTACAAGAATACAGAGAGTTTTGTTCCAGGATTCCTATGTCAAGCAATTGGTGATGTACTTTCTCTTGTGAAATTGTTTATTCTCTCAGTTTTCCATATGTTTTCTATATTTATTGTTTCAAGAAGATTAAGGGCCGAATTTTCTTAATTGTACTATGCTCTAGCTTGTAAACAATATCAATGTTTTTTGTCTGATGTTAGATATAGAATTCATCTCAGTATGCTCTATATTTAATTGAATCTGAATCATATTCATCCTCTTCACTCCATAGACACTCTATAAGATCCAAAAGCTTTCCTATCCTACCCTGTTATTTCTATATCATTTTTGTATTTGATCACCTAAAGACTCATGACTCCATGCCCAATTGACTTTCCCTACAAATTTCAACCAAATCTTTGAAAAATCCCACCTCAAGCTTTCATAACTAGCCTAATATCTTGAACAAAAATTTAAATCAAATAGAGAGATCCCTCTCTGAAGCTGGAAGGGCTAGATCCCAGCTTCCAAAGTGGTTTTGTGGTTACCTCTGGGTTTCTCTCCTCATCCTAGGGAAATTACAGAGTGATAACAGGGGCCAGATTTGGGACCTTTGGGGTGTGAGGAGAATGTTGGGCTTAGTTATTAAGCCACACTTGGGAGGAAGGTGCCTACTACTTTGTGTTTTGTGGCTATGAAGGGTGGCCAACGGACCTAAAGCTGACAAGGAGAAGGTTTGTGGTGGTTGTCACCATGGTAGTTGAAGTGGGTGGCTAGAAACCCCTCATTTCTATAGGTGGCATATCCTTGTGGAGTGTGAGGCAAGTTTAGATAGAGCGTGTCAATATCAAAAGGAAATGCAGTAGAGTGAGGATGGGTGACAACCCACGAGGACATGGGGCTACTCACCACATGGAGCGCCTAGACTTCATGGAGGAAGTGGACCAGCCGAGGGACCAGTCACTTTGTCATGGTTAGAGGAGGCTGCAAGTGAGTATAAATCATTTGGAGGATCTTGTGGAGCATACAAAGGCCCATGTACATGAGGCATTATGTCAGCACCATGGAAATGGTTCGATGGACCTTGATGTTGGTAATATGTAAGTTGAAGGATGACTATTGGATGCATATGGATTTTGGGGTGCTTTTGGTCTTTGTGGGATATCTATGTGTGGACAACTAGTTTTTTGACATTTTTGTATGTGTCTTTTTTTATATGCCACTTGGCCAACAAGTCCAGTAGGAATGAGGTTGGTGGAGGTTCAAAATGAAGTGCTCACAGATGTACTATCCTCTTGAATTAATAGAATTTCTTGAGTTGATAAAAAATATATTACAAATAAAATTGTAATTAAGATAAATTTTGAATGAAAATGGAAAAGATAACTATTGACTAAGGAACTTGATGCTATGAGTTGGATAATACTGTAATGGTAATCTTGAAATTGGTCTATAAACTTAGTTGAATAGCTTCAGCTTGTGGATTTCTAGCTGGCTAAACCATGTCTATTGGGTTGGATAGTAGCAATTCTCTCTCATTCATGAAATGAAAATGCATATTTGAATGGTTTCAACATTTTTTAGAGGTGACTTCGTTCTTCCCTCTATTATATGAAAGGCCCTACAAAGATATTCTTAGTTGCAATCACCAATATTGAAGCACATGTCCTCTTGGAGACCATCTAGAGCATAAGAAAATAGTCCAACTTTTGTTTCAAGATTATGGAAATGAGGCATAAAATTAATCTCATAAAGGAAGAAACAATATCATGCACAAAGGAGAAACTTACACATTAAGTTTGTCACATATAGATATTTTTAAGTGCTAGCAAGTTGTGCAAAATAATAATTTCAATTGTATGCAAGTATGCCTCAAGAAATTAGAGTATAGATGTTTATGTATTTTTAAATGCTATCAATATTGCAAATAAAATCCTTATTTTATATGTTAATATAGAAAAAGAAAAATGGCAAAAGAAAAGTGGGGAGAGGATGAAGCAAAAAAACTAAAAATAAAAGAATTAGAAAATAAAATAAACTGATTGAAATTGCAAGATGATACAAAATATACATCAATGTTAAAACTTCATTCAAAGGAGAATATTTTATAGAATTCATTGTGCACATTTTTTTATTAAGAAAGCAAATAACTTTCAAAACTTAAGAGTAAATGTTCTTAGTATTTTTAGATGGACCCATATCAATTTTGATGGTGCATAAATATTTCCTTTCATTATTTATTAAAGGTTGATCTCCTGAAGAGCTATGATTCATATCATGTATTTAATGAAATGAACCTTTATTTTCCCCAAGGAGAAAAACTGGAAAATATTAGTTTTTGCAATTGTGCAAATATTTTAAAAAGTCCAGATTAATCTTTCAAGAACTTGCAACACAAGGGTTTTTCACCTCATTGATAGTTACATGCCAAGGAATATAAATGAGTTGATGTGTTAAGTTATCAAAATGACATGGAAGTGACATGTTGTAAAGGACATGTGCCTCAATCAACATGCATATGCAATAATTCCTCTCATTTTCTATTTAATGGAGGCACGACACTATTTTGAATCAATTCTAGTTGAGCTAGTTTTTAGGCTTTGTTAGGCATCAACAATTTACCTAATGTTTTTCAAATGCTATTATTGCTAGGTTCTATAGCCCTTATTTTGCATCCTCTTGTATTATTTGGGCTAGGTGTAAAGTCTTGCACAACATCAAGAGCTATCTATTATGGATCCTAGGATGCCTCAAAACTAATGCTACATGCATGCATCAATGCAGAAATAAGTATATGTCAATGTGGTGTAGGTGAGGGTGTGGATATGGGTCCTTTACTAGAAATTTGAATGAAGAGGATGGAATTGCAATCACTCAACTATAAAAAATGGCATAACCAAATCTAATAACACTAATAGCATATGCACCATAGGAGGTATATGTACCACCTATAGTAGTAAACTAAGGGGGGAACATAGCTTTCATCTGAAAAAGTAGAAGAAGATGCACACGAATAGAAAATTATTTTTTTTCTTTAGTAGGTCTAGTTGTATAAGCCATTGATTTTGTCCTTGATTATGTTGATTACATAATTTTTCGGTGATTATGTTGATTATACACTTATTTATGTAGTTGAAAAAGAACTATAAGTATCAATTTAAGTTGAATAACCACCACTACCTTGCCGCACATCCCTTCACTTAGTTCTAGCTTCATCTGCAAAAGTAGTAGTTGTTAAAGATGTAGTTCAAGAAGAAAAGGAAGCATAAAAGAAAGTACAATATCCTTTAGTGTACCATGTGGGACCAAAATCTATTTAGCATACTACATAAATCTTTTGTTATATCAAGTAACCTCTTCCTATTTATTGTTTAATAAGTTGAGCACTTGAGCTTTCTATGCTTGTTATTTCTATTAAAATATAAAGGGGAAATTGTTGGGTAATTTAATTGATAGTTAAATTAATTATCATTGAATTACCAATCTAGGTTCGGACACTTGCACAATATATGCTAGGAAGTTAACTCTCAATCAACAAGGAAATTAACCTATGGACCTATTCATGAAAAGATCTAAATGAGTGCACACACATGTTCTTTCTCAAAGACTATAACTAATAAGGCATCAAATTCAAAACTTGAGAAATGACGTATCTCATTGAATTGAAACAACAATGGTACTCTAATTCTATACTATGAAATCTTTAAAATTCTATTCTATGAACATAAAGTCAAAACCTATTTTATTGGATTTGAAAATAAATCTAGTCTATGGAGCTTTGGAAATAAATTTGGGCTATTGAAATTGAAAACAAATCTAATATATCGGACTTGGAAGTAAATTTAATCTATTGAAATTAAAAGAAAATCTAATCTATAGAAATCAATAAGACTTTGTTCTAAGAAAACAATAAAACTTTATTGTAAAGCGAGAAGCAAATAATTGAAATTAAAGTGCATAAATCCTATTAAGATTATTGATGTGTGAATACCAAATTAGAGCCAATCATAACTATCAACTATCTATAAATCTAATACTAAGAAATTTAAAGAGAAATGAAATAATAGTTTTTGTTTATTTTAGATTTTTCTCAAGCGCTTGACTTGTGGAAGGTAAAGGAAAACAAATGAGTAAAAAGAAGGGTACAATCTAAACTAGGAAAACATAACCTATAATATTAAAACAAAACAGAGCATTAATCTAAAGATTTTGCATTGAACAAAGCATAAGAAATTGAAAGAACACTAATGTATAGCTCACACTTCTGCAGGGGGGCTCCTAAGATGTACAAGTACATGGAAATTTCAGATCACGAACTTAAAATTAACACCAGAAATTAAAGTAATGACATCACAAAGATTTATATTATATGAAATGCATAAAGCAAAGTTCTCTCCACAACAATAAATCTGAAAATATATCAACTTCTGAACTGTCATTCACTTCCAGATGAAGCATTTATATAGTGTTTGAAAATTAACAACTTCGAGAGTATGTTGCCTAATAACTAGAATCTAAATTGACATCTTAGTTTCTTGATTAAAATAGGAATATTCCTTCTCACAATTCACTATCAGAGAAGTGAATCGAGAGAAGACACATTATCAACTTCTTTCCTTTAAATATTCATTCTTGAACCTCACTCACTTGATTATAGATCTTTCTCGCTTGATATCTTGACTGCTACAGGTGTGCCACAACTATTTTGACTGAGGGTTTGACTTAAGAGATGTGTTGAACATGTAAAATTCCCCCCTGTGGCTAATAGGTTGCTCACTATCTCGACAACATTTGGCAGCCTCCCATATGCTCCAACCAATTTTTAACACATGAAAACCTATAGAACCTTCGATTCAATTACAAAATGTTAGAGTAGCTACATAATATGCAAAATTCAGTAGCTTATGTCTAATTAAACCAATTTTATAAAGAAAAACATATAGATTTGAGATGATAATGGAAATTTACCTTATTAATGTATTTCATGACCCATATGATGCTTAACTCATGGAAAAGGTGTAATGAGATGGGAACAAGTGAAAATGAAATATAAAAATATCGAAGAAAAAAGAAATTTTGGAGGCTCAAGATTCCCCCACGCTCAGGGTTTTGCATGTCCTCATGCACCTGTGGTTGACAAAAATCCAAAATTTCAGTGATATGCTTCAGAGAACTACTTCTAAAGCTTGAACCAAAACATCCAAATTTGATTGAATTCCTTTTCTCTTTACATTCATTAACCATCTTAGTTTCTTCATTAGCAGTGTAGCTCATAATCCCTTGATCTTTTGTTGGATTATCTTATTGTTTTTCTTGAATTTTTTTATTCTTCTTATACCAGTAACACATGTGTAGAAGCATTGTCTCATTATGTGCTTTGATCAATTGATTTTTATCTTTTATATGGTTATTTAATCATTCCAGTTCAAATATCTCCTACTTTAGTGTTTTAATCATTTCTTGTTCCTTGGAAAATGAATATTTGTTTATAGTTTAGGTTGATCAAAGACTAGAATATCACTATTCAATTCTGGTTCTAGAGGATATTTTACTTTTTCTTGTTGTGCTCCTTTCTCCAGTGACTCAAAGTAGTCATGCGCTTGTTGCTAAACAAAATCTATCTCTGAAGTTTTTCTTGTAGAATATTTTGGTGGCACTTTTGTCTCTGCCTCATCAATATGTATGGTCTTGGGAGGATCATGACTAATTTGTCTAGTCATGCTTCTTGTAAACCTTCTATTCTTCCTTCCTTTTGTTCAATATCCACTATTCCTTGGTCGTTTTTTTTATACTCTACCTCTAAGGCTTGCTCATGTTCTCCTTTGGTGGCTCTACTTGTTTAATTTCACTGGCTTTCTTTCTTCTCATATCATCTAGTTCATCCTTCTTTGTTTGATTTCCCTTTTTTCTCCTTGGTCTACCCTTGCATGGTTTTGATTGTTTTTCCATCTCTTTGAGTTTCATATCTTCCTCTATGTCTTCAATGTTATGAACTGTATTTCTACTACATTTTTAGTGGTCAAATTCTCATTTCCTTTAACTGCTTTCTCAGGGTTAGGGTTTGAGGAAACCCTTCTTTGACTCCTTTTGGCCCTCTTGACTTTTTCCTCATCTAAACTTTCAATAAAATGATTTCACACCAATAAGTCCTTCCAATTATCACCTTTAGTCCTTAATTCTACCTCAACAAGTATCTTGATTAAACCATGATGAAATAGAGCCTTGTCTATATTTTTTGAATCTCGTTGAATGTTAAATTCCATTTTCTTTAAAATTCACATGAGATAATATGGTAAATTCAATTATTTCCTTCTAATGAAATGCATTAATAATTTAGCATGATAAAAGAGAAGGGTTTCATATATTCCATCACATGTGAGGAATTTTTCTAGGACAAACAACAAATTGAGCCATTTTGATTTCATTGCAGAAACAAGACTTAAATGACAGGATATCGATACCTAGGTTATGTAAGAAGGATTTCCATATTTCATCTTTTAATCTCTAATTTTTTAAGCAAATCTCACGATTTCTAGGAAGTTTTGTTGCTTCAGCGATAAATGGCTCAATCAATTTTAATTTGATGCCCCCAATCTCTACTTCGACCCCATCAACTGCTCATGCAAATGTTTTGGATCCTTCTACTTCGTGGCAATCAAACTTCTCAAATAACTTTAACCAACTTGCTTTCTGCAATTGCTCCCTAACTTTACGGTAAGAACTTAGGAATTTTGCACCCCCGGGCTCATGGAGGATAATGACTCTCATTGTTGTAGAAGAAGTCTCACTCCCCAAATTTCCTTTTCGGTACTGTACCAGTAGAAGAAAATGGATGGTGAGATGGATGAAATTTGGTGAGGAATTTTGGGTTAAATGGAAGTGAAATACTTTCAGTGGTAGTATTATAATAGGAGTCTCCCTTTTTGAATAATAATTTCCCATGAACTATTTGGATATGATCCTTTGATATTGACATAGGCTTCAAAGCTTTGAATTCTTCGAATATGATAATGAGATTTCTAAGATATCATGGAACAAAATGATAGTGAGTGAGTTATAAGGAATTTCATTATTGAAATATACATGAGCCTTTTAAACTTTATAATTAGTCCATCAACTTAAATATCTATAGTTTCTACTTTAATAAAATTGATTAAATATTCATATAGTTACCTTTTTGTGTTACCTCACTCTTGTGTTGTATCTTTCTTTGCTTGGAGGTCCAAAGTGGTTTTCTGATGAATAACCTATGGAATGTTGATAATATTCAAAAATTTTGCTTTCAATTCTTTAGAGTATTTGTTGCTGCTCAAGGTTGATGATGTTAATAAATGTTGATGAGTTCTCTTTAAAAGAGAAACAAATTCTTCAAACTGATTAGCTTTAACTAAAAAATTATTTTGAAAATAAGAAAGGGAAAAGAGAAATGGGAAAAAGGAAGGGAAAAGGGAAAATCCAAGTTTCCAAATGATTTTGGTTTTCAACTAGGATTTTCAGCATAGTATATGCCAACAATGCTTGTTTTCATAACTATGTCTTTTATTTTATTTTTCTTATTATTCTTTTTCATAGAAGAGAAATTACATATATTTTGGTGGTAAAGGAGAAGGATCTCCTTTCCCTACCAATCTCAAATCAGAATTTTCTTGTGGACTTTGAACAAATTCTTCTCTTGTTAAGGGCTTATGCTAAAACTTCATTATATGACCATTAACGAGAAAAGTAATCTCTTCTTCATTAATAGCCTTAATCCTTATTTCTCCATTGTTGAAAACTATTTCTATCTCGTAGGGACCTAACTAATGTGTTTGAAGTTTTCCTTGAAAATATTTTACCTTGGAATCAAAGAGAAGGGCCCAATCACTTGGATGGAACTTTTTGAGTTTGATGAACTTATCATTCCATCTTATTCTTTTTTGTTGTATTATGTTTTTCCTTTGTATGGAATGTTGTCAGATCTCATCCAATTCATTCAATTATGCCAACCTTTGATTTTAGGCTTTAGAAATATCTAGCCACAATTTTTTTGTTGTCTTGTTGGTCTCCACTTGGAATTCAATAGGAAGAAAAAAGTGTTTCCCATAGAAAATCTCATACGGAGTATGTCAAGTGGTATTCCTCCATGTGCTTTGATATGCCTAGAGTGCTTCAGGAAGTTTTTCATCCCAAAATTTTCTATATAGACGCGCAATCTTGGTCAATATGGCTTCAAGAACTAACTCCTACTATTAATATTATATTTAACAATTAATCTTAGTAGGGGCAAAAAGAATAAAAATAAAAATAAATCACAGCCTTGTCAACTCTCAGAATCCATGGCATTTTGTAATCACTATGATTACAGTTGTAGGAAAATTTAATCCATTTTTTAATCTCGTTACCAGACAAAGGGTTGTGGTTATCTCTTAAAGGAAATTCTATATTTTTCATAGTAGATCAACCACCCACATACAACATCATTCATCTATTCTTATAATCCAAGTGTTATACTCATAAAATCATAAAGGTTTTTCTTTCAGTCAGAGATGCATTATTGTTATGTTATTGTTTCCCCTTGTATCTCTTATGTATGATTTCAAACCTTTTTTATATTGGATAGCTCATCACAAATGGTCGAAGGAAGGCATCTCTGACAGGCATCCTTTTCCATGTTCTCTTCCAATCATACTAGAGAAATAACATGTCATATTGAATACATATTTAACTTTCACAAGCTATAATTTTAAGTAATATTTTAATATGGGAACATTTTAAGGATGATAATTTATCTTAAATTTTAGAAACTTTGGCGAATCTTATAGTCCTTAATATGTAAGTTGTAAAATGTTTAGTAATATATTTGTAAAATTACTCAAATTTATAATGATTTTATATATAGTCTCTATAACATTTTGGCGAATTTTAAAGTAAAATAATTTTATACTATAAAATTTGGGCTAATCTGTTTTAGAAAAAAAGGAATTTAGCAAAATTTTTTTTAGAAAAAAACTTTGAAAATTAGCCCACCTGCGAATATTGGCCCCTAAAATTTTCCCTGATTTTAATGTTTTACAACATTATGATTCTAGAATATTTGGATTTAAATATTTTATTAACAATTTTATATAATTTAATGAATTATATTTAATGGTCAAGAAGTAAATTAGGATGTAGCATATTTATATTGAGAAAAAAAAAGTACTTAAGAATATTTAAACTTAAATGAAATTAACTTTTCTATAAAATTTAAAGGATTTAATGGTTACATATATAAATTAAGGTATAATATATTTAATTTTAAAAACACTACAATATGTATACTTTTATACTTATTTTTTTTAATTATTATTTATAAATATATTTATGTTATTAAAATTCTTAAATTTTTTATTTTTAATTTTAATAGTATCAATCAGTTTTTAACTTTAAGAATATCTATCCTTTTTTTAAGAGTTAGCTTTTGATTTAAGAATATTTAGATTTAAATATTTTATTAATATTTTTATACCATTGGAATAGATTTAATGGTTAAAATAAACATTAAGATGTAAAATGAGAAAGAATGAAATATGTATACTTTCTAGAGTTAAATAGTATCAAGGCTAGTCTTTCCCCTTTTCAAGAGGCTATATTCCACATGAATACCATGATCAATAAGTTATTTTTATTTTTGTTATTTTTGTTTACAAACAAGACATTGCATTACATTAGAACATCTCATTTTAAACAATCTATACCTAAAATTTAATTTAATTATAAATTCAATAATTGAAAAATCTACTCACAAAATCAATTACTATTTATTAACTTTGTAACTTAAAAAAAAAAATCTAAGAATTTGAATCTATAATGAAGTGAAAAGTAATCCTCCACACCATAGAAAGAATCCTCACATGCCACCACTTTGCACCTTCATATTTAATGTTAGACGATTGAAAACAAATTAGCAGACAGATTAATAGTTAGTTAATAATTAATAATAGTTAACAAAAAAATTAGAAGTTTAACTCGTGGGAAACTTATTTTAACTACTTTCCTTCCATGTGTTCATATCGAGAGAGGGAGATAGCATAAATGCACTCTTCTCTCTGAAATGATGCCTACTTTCACCTCTGAGAAAATTTCCACATGGAGAATTAGCACCATGAATGTCTAGTACGGGAGGTATGAAAAAAAATTAATCTCATGGAAATCACATTGACCCCGAGAATCGAACGCAGGACTTATGTTAGGTTTTATTTGTTGATTTTCTTATTTTTGTAGATTTCGATGTTAGGGTTTTATTTGTTGATTTTGTTGTTTTTGTAGAGTTCGATGTGCAAAGGAAGGGGGAATGAGGTTCTGATAAGTAATGTCCCTGAGATGAAGCAGTTACAGGTGTGAAGGTCAAGGGTTCCAAGATGGGATGGTTGTCGATGGGCAGAAATTTGGGGCAGAACTAGCATGTCAATGTTGATTTTAGGGGGAAAGCTTTGTCGTTCGAGGTTACCACTAGTGACGGTACCCTTTCCTTAGTCCTCCTGTAGCCTTGAAGAAGCTAGATGGAACCCATTAATTAGCATAACAAATCATGCAAAATAGAAACGCATTGAAACCCATTCCACCCATGCATTTCTTATATTGACTAAGTGTATTTTCTATTTCCTTTTTGGACCAAAATCAGATTGTGTCTATGATCTATCTAGCTACCACAAACTCTGCCTATTTTGTGGATATAAGGAACACCATCCTCACCCTAGAAGCTTTGATATAATATTGTAGACCCTTGCCTTAGTCCTCCTATATCCTTGAAGAAGCTGAATGGAACCCATTAATTAGCGTAACAAATCATGTGCAACAGAAACACATTGAAACCCATTCCACCCACAAGTTTCTTATATTGACTAAGTGTGTTTGTTGTTGCCTTTTTGCACCAAAATAAAATTGTGTCTATGATCTGTCTAGCTTCCACAAACTTTACTTGTTTCGTGGATATAAGGAACACCATTCTTAACCTAAAAGCTTTGATATAATCTTGTAGGATGTGTTGCATAGTGAATTAGGCCCAAAACTGTCAAAATAAATTGCCTTGAAGGATTCAACCATCTTTGATATTGTGGACTCTTTAACCCCACCTAGTCATTTAGTTTAAATAAAATTTGATAGTATCTTCACATCTTCTGATAGAAGCCCTTGTGAAACAGGAATAGGGTTTTTCCCTTATTCACTGAGGAAACTTCTTCATGCAGTTCTTCAATGACTAGGGTCAATTCTTGTTTGTATTTTCTGATATTATTTTGGGATGCATTCTAAGAAGGTTTTTTGCATTATTGTGATATATGTCTGTAGGTTTTAACCCCGTACAGAAATTACCTGCATACGAATTCTAAAACACATAAAATAAACAATCTGAGAGCATAACACATAAAACACATATATACAGAGATTTTCCACTGGATCCCAAAACTGGGACTACCAGCTTGATTTTTCATTATGTTCCTTTCAATGTTATAATACATATTTATACATGCCAAAGCATCCAATACCATGGACCGAAAATCATCGCGTCCAAAACCATGGACCGAAAAACCATCGCGTCCAAAAACATGTGCAAAAATTATGCACAAAACCATAGGTGGGTCTACCCAACCTAACATAGGTTCCAAAACCAAAATTTTCTGGGGTTACCTGTGCCCCTCAAACTTGCACCCCATAGAGTGGGGTTACCTGCACCCCTCAAACCCCCTATGACCCCCCCGCTACACAATCAGCGCAACGAAGGGGGGGCTCTGCCCCCCCTCTAACCCCCCAGTTAACTACGCGGGCTAGTCGAGGAAAGAATATAACACAACCCAACATTCTCCCACTTGTTGTTTTCTTTCCACAGGGGGCCACAAGAGAGCTTAGTCATTTATCTATCCCTGCAACGCCCATTGTTTCTCTACACCAAGAGAACTTCTCAGAGCTCACAGATTTTGTCAATGCATCTGTAGTATTCTTCAAAGTGTCCACCTTTACCAGCAACACCTTTTTTTCTTCTATCATATCCCTCACAAAGGGATACTGAACATCAATGTACTTTGTCTTTGAATGATATGCAGGGTTCTTTGCCAAGAAAATTGCACTTTGGCTATCACAGTCTATCCTTATAGCTCCCTGTACTAATCCCATACTTGAACACAATATCTACAACCAAACTGCTTCCTTACTTGTGTGAGTGGCTGCCGTGTATTCTACCTCTATAGTTGATAGTGTCACTACAGATTGTTTCTTACTCATCCAACTAACTGCACCTCCAAATAGGTTATACACATACCCACTTGTAGATCTTCTCTGATCCAGATCTCCAGCCTAGTTTGCATCAACAAAGCCACGAATATCCAACACTCTGTCCAATCCTGGTCTTCCTTGGTAGCATGAACCATAATCACTAGTGCCACGCAAATACCTGAAAACCCGCTTCACTGCTGTCCAATGCTCCTTTCCTGGTTTTGACATAAACCTGCTCAATACTCTCACTACATGTGCAATGTCTGGTCTAGTACAGAACATTGCATACATCAGGCTACTGACTGCACTTGCATATGGAACATGGGACATGTCCTCTTCCTCTTCTTGTGTCTTGGGACACTGTTCAGCAGATAACTTTACACCTACAGGAATAGGAACCTTCACCGGTTTACTATCCTGCATATTAAATCTCTGCAATATTGTCTTGACATACTTCCTCTGGTTTAACCAGAGCTTCCTCTTTGCCCGATCTCTTTTAATTTCCATGCCCAAAATATAGTTTGCAGCACCAAGATCTTTCATGTCAAATTTGGAGGACAATTGGGTCTTCAAATCTTGGATCATTTCTTTGTCATTTCCAACCAACAACATATCATCCACATACAAGACCAAATAAATAACACGGTCACCAATTCATTTAAAATACACACAGTGATCTACTTTACTTCTGGTGAAGCCAAGTCCCCGTGTAAATGTATCAAATTTCTGATACCACATCCTTGGTGACTATTTTAACCCATACATAGACTTCTTTAACTTGCATACTAGTTATTTCTTAACCTTCACCTCAAATCCTTTAGGTTGCTTGATGTATATTTCCTCTTCCAGATCCCCGTGAAGAAATGTTGTCTTCACATCCATCTGTTCTACCTCAAAATCAAAAGCAGCAGCAACAGATAAAAGTAATCTAATAGAAGTTACCTTAGCAACATGAGAAAAAATATAACCAAAATCAATTCCTGACACCTGGGAATAACCTTTTGCTACCAACCAAGCTTTGTATTTCTCCACCTTTCCTTCTGCATTTGTCTTCTTCTTGAACACCCATTTGCTGCCAATGGGTTTCCTTCTAGCCAGCAACTCCACCAGATCCCAAGCCTCCTTTTTGTGCAAATATTCCATTTCATCAACCATGGCCTCTTTCTAGAGTTTTCCATCATCTGAATCTACTGCTTTCTCCACAGTTTTGGGATCATCATCAGTAATAGATAAAGAAAAACTTGAACAGAAAGTAGATGGACTATACCTTTCTGGCTGCCTTCTTTCTCAAACTGATCTTCCCACACCTAGAGTTTGTGGCTCTTCATTTTCTGATTCCTCCTCTGCTGTAGAGTCTAATTCTTCCTCCTTTAGCTCAAACTCTATCTTCTCAGGTTCCTTTGGTTGGACTTCATGTTTAATAACATCTTTCACCTCTCTGAACACCACATCTCGGCTGTACACAACCTTCCTTGTTACTGGGTTCCAAATCTTATAACCCTTTAAACCATCCTTATACCCAATAAAGATGCACTTTTCAGATTTACTATCCAACTTGGTTCATTTCTCCTTTGGAACATGTACATATGCATCACATCCAAATACCCTCATATGTGAAAGAGAGGGTTTCTTACCAGTCCATACCTCTTATGGAGTTTTATCCTCCAATGCTGATGAAGGTGATCTGTTGACCAGGTAACATACTGTCTCCATCGCCTCTACCCAGAATTCCTATCCTAACCCGACACTACTGAGCATGCTTCTTGCCCTTTCCATCAACGTCTTGTTCATTCTTTTTGCAACTCCATTTTGTTGAGGTGTATATAGAGTAGTCTCCTGCCGTGCTATACCACACTTCTTACAGAATTCTTCAAATTCCTTACTGCAAAAATCTCCACCGTTATCTGTCCTCAGCACCTTTATCTTCTTCTCTATCTAGTTTTCCACAAGAGCCTTGAATTCTTTAACCCTGTCAAAGACTTCAAATTTCTTCTTAAGGAAATATATCCATGTATTCCTTTAGAAGTCATCTATAAATGATACATAGTACACAGACTTACCTAGTGATGGAACCTTCACACGTACAAGCTCTAATATATGTTTTGTCCTCTTACCACCAGAGGGGAAACTCACCCGATTATGCTTCCCATATACACAATTTTCATAGGAATCAAAATCCAGAGATCTATTACTCATACCTTCTACCATACATTTACCATGAAGTATTCGAAGGCCCTTCTCTCCAATATGTCCAAGCCTTTGATGCCACAACATGGTCTTCTCTCCAGAGACCACTAGATTTTCTTCTCCACTTTCAAGAACCACAGAACTGTTGCACCCATCAAAAAATGTGCTACCTTGCAGCTTGTACAGAGTTCCAATCAGAACACCCCACATCAATACTAGTGCTCCCTGAACCATCTTGCAGGTATCCTTCTCGAACACTGTTTTTACACCTGCATCATCCAACTTGCTTACCAAGGAAAATTTTAAGGATGGAAATTTCTCTTAAAGTTTAGAAACCTTGGCGAATCCCACTAGTCCATAATATGAAATCTATAAAATGTTTGGAGATATTTTTGTAAAAATATTCAAATTTATAATATTTTTATTTAGTCTATATATAATTTTTTGGCGATTTTTAGGGTAATATAATTTCATTCTATAAAATTTGGGCGAATCATTTTTACAAAAAAATGGAAATTAGCGAATCTTTTTTTTGGAAAAAGTATAGAAAATTAGCCCATGGGCAAATATTAGCCTCTAAAATTTTCCCTGATGCTTACAGAAATCATATTTCTAGCCAATGCAGGAATATGCAGAACACCCGAAAGTGTTCTAACCCTTCCACCTTGCAACTTCAACTTTACTTTTCCGTGACCAACAATTCTAGCCTTCCTATCATCCCCTAAGAAAACATCACCACCATCGTATTTCTCATACTCATAGAACCACTCTCTATGGGGAGTGAAGTGAAAGGAGGCACCTGAGTCAATCAACCATGCCTCATGATCTACATGTGTACTTGAAGAAGCCAAGTACACATCCCCACCTTCATCTGAGGTGATTTTCACCTCTGCAGAAGGAGCATCATCAGATCCCTTTCTTTTATCAGGAGCTTTAGATTTACGGTCCCTTTTGTAGTGTGCTTCCTTTCCGTATTTCCAGCACACCACCTTTACAGGTTTTCCTGGAGATTTAGATCTCCCTCTAGATTTAGATCTCCCACTCGATGAATTATTTTATTTTTTTCTGTTCTAGGACTGTCCTTGTAGAAACAAGGCATCACCATTCTAGCTCTCCATATTTTTCTGTCTCATCTCCTCCGTCAGCAAGGATGAGACTATTTCATCAAATTGCAAGGCAGTTGCATTGCTACCTATTGCAATAACCAAACTATCCCACGAATCTGGTAGAGAACACAACAAACTGATGCACTTGTCTTCATCTGAAATTTTAATATCAACAGATGCTAATCGACTTACCACAGTATTAAATGCGTTCAGATGCTCTGTCACTGAGTCTCCATCTTTCATCCTCGGGTTATACAACTTTTTTCGCAGGAACAGTTTATTCACCAGAGACTTATATTGGTACAAAGTCCCTAACTTGTCCCACAAAGCCTTCGCCGTAGCTTCCCCTGATACATTCAGAAATACTGAATCTGAGACACACAATCATATTGTGCTCTTTGCCTTCCGATCCAACTTCTTCCATTCTTCATTAGACACTCTCGTTGGTTTAGTACCCAGATCTACCACGATCCACTGAACTTTATCCACCAACAGATCCTCCATCTTGAGTTTCCACAACTCAAAACTCTGACCATTAAATTTCTCGATCTCTATCTTTCCACTGCTCTCCATCTTCTTTCACCACCAGAATCGATCTCATAGATCTCCCACTGAACAGGGCCTACCACAGGCTCGAGCGAAACCCCTCAGCAACAAAGGCGTCCCCTTGAAGCCAAAACGACTCTGATACCAAATGTAAGTTTTAACCTTGTACAGAGATTACCTGCATATGAATTCTAAAACACATAAAATAAACAATGCGAGAGCATAACACATAAAACACATATACACAGAGACTTTCCACTGGATCCCAAAACCAGGACTACCAGCTTGATTTTTCAATATGTTCCTTTCAATGTTATAATACATATTTATACATGCTGAAGCATCGAATACCATGGACCGAAAACCATCGCATCCAAAACCATGGACCGAAAAACCATTGTGTCCAAAAACATGTGCGAAAATCATGCACAAAACCATAGGTGGGTCCGCCCAACCTAACATAGGTTCCAAAACCAAAATTTTCCGGGGTTACCTTCACCCCTCAAACCCCCTGTGACCCCCCCGCTAAACAATCAGCGCAACAAAGGGGGGGCTCTTCCCCCCCTCTAACCCCCTGGTTAACTACGTGGGCTAGTCGAGGAAAGAATATAACACAACCCAACAATGTCCTCCTCATCTATCAACAAATTCTTTAAATAATCCTTTTCCTACATACATTGCTTTTGTTGTTCCTTTTATTTTTGTTTATTTTTATAATCTTGTACTGAGACTTATTATGACGTATCATCCATGGGAGGATTTTGAATCCCTGTCCCTTTTTGAGCCATTGAATACTAGATTTCTATTTTTAGAATAATTTCTCTTATTTTGTATGCTAGGACCAAATTGGGTTAGAATTCATTTTATCTTTCACTGAAGAACTCTGACCTTGATTTTCCCTATGCTTTCTGTAGCATTTTATTTCCACCCTTCATTTTTTTCTTTTCTTGGAATATATTACAAAAATATTTACTTCAGTTGCATTTAAACATTTTGCTGCTTCTTTATGGTATATATTTTGGATCCACAATGGGTGTATTCTCCTTTCACAAACCTTTACCATGAATTCCAATTTGGTTGTTCATATCACATGAACTCAAATTTGAAAGGATTTTTTCAAGGTTCTAGTTTTCCCTTCCAACTGAATCTATTGAGTTGGCCTTAGCTTGCTTCCAAATTCTTTCACCTCTATTCTTCATGGAGTCATTTTTCATTCTCAAATGAACTTCATATCAGGGATTGTAAGCCTATTTTTCCTTTTTATTACTTTTATGGCCTCCGCTCATTATTTCCTTCTATTCATTGTTATCATTTTAGATTGATTCAAAGATAGTCAAACTACAAAAAGTGCAAAAATTGTATATATGGAATAATTGCACATATTGCAGATGTGATTCTCATGTCCTCAAACCTTTATAGATTGTTTCCTTCTATTCATTGTAGTCATTTCACACTAATTTGAAGAGATACAAACTACAATAAATGCAAACAACCATATACATGAAATAATGTCCAAGTGTTTATGTAGTTATCGGTAAGAGTCAAAATGAACAAGAAAAAAAACTTTGATTGTTGAATTAAAGAAATTGTGTATGATTTACTTGAGTATTACCACTTCTGTAATTCTTTATAAGGTCGTGTCACACTCATATTGGTTTAGCACTAGAGAATGGGATGAAACACATTTCTTTGTATTATGCCAATTTCTACGATTGTTCTACTTCTGGGAAAATACTATGCTACCTTACAAATATGACCTTTCATTTTTATCAATATTGTTAAAAATGGAGTTAGGTGATTCAAACAATGATTTTCATATTTTTGTATGAAGTTATTTTATTCTATTAATCTCCAGCCTACCTAGTTTCACATTTTCAAACTAAGAATATGAAAGGATTGAAGAAGAAGAAGGCACACCTGATGGAAATACAAGTTAATGGGGGAACAATTGTCGAGAAAGTAGATTATTCATATAACGTTTTTGACAAACAAGTTCCTATTGATTCTATTTTCCAAAAAGATGAAATGATTGATGTTATTGGTGTCACAAAGGGTAAGGGTTATGAAGGTGTGGTAATCAGGTGGGGTGTTACAAGACTTCCCCGAAAAACTCACAGGAGTTTGCATAAGCTAGCTTGTACTCATTTATCCTCTACATTTACATTTATTTATGTAATTGAATGTTTGGTCCTTTTTATGGTTCAATTCTCTCAATTTGACACAATGATATCAAAGCTTGTTTTGATGTTGTGTGTTAGTTGTCATTGTTTAGGATAGTGCTAACAATTTTTATCTTGGAAGAGGAGAGAATTTCAACCTTGGAAAAATTGAGATTAACAACCATATGACAAGTGAGAACATTCTAGAAATGTTGATTGATGATTTAGTTGGCAAGTTATGTTCAACAAGGCAGAGGGTGAGATAAAATGGGAACGTTGTGTTGTTATCAAGTTTTATCAATGTTTATAGCCCTCAATGCAAATAGCATGGAGCTGCTCAAAATGTGTTGGAAATTCATAAATGGTCTAGAACACACACAATTATTAGATGATGTAGTATTTTATTTATTTTGTCTGTAATGCTTATTTGAGTCTTGTCATGTATATGAATGTGGGTGATGGTGGCCTTCTTTCCTGTGTTGTGGTTGTCTGTTGGTTGGAATATAATTCATATGGTTGTTTAAACCCTAATGCTAAACCAAGAAGGGTAATGGATGTTGCACCCAAAATTTCCTTGTAACAATATAAGCTCCTTGACGTCGCATGCATGTCATTTCATTTCCCCTTTTTTTAATATTACAAGTCAGTGTTGTTGTCTTCCTCCTGTGTGCATGAATGTTGAGTTTTTATTCTCTGATTAGAATTTCATAACAATCTAAAAGTTCCTTGAGTATTAAATTGTCAAATTGGAATCATGGAAATGTAGATCTACTTTTTAAAATAAAGGATCCTTATTCTTAAATTGTTTTCATCTATATGTTGATATTTTTTGTGTTATCTATTTTAGTGTTGGTGAAAATGGGACTTCTTTTGTCAATGGTACCGTGCTTTGCAATGTGACATTTCCTTTGATTGGGAAAAATGCTAATTTAAATAGTTCTACACCCCACCTTCAGTGAAAAATTCATCCAAGTCTTTCTCCTATTAACACCCTTCCCATTTTTTTCTAGAATATACCAAATTTGTAGGAAAAAATCATTATAGTATTGATGTATCTTTGAAAAGAACATAGAATGCTTCATTTCTTTTAACCAAGAAAGATGTAAATGTATAGGGTGGATATATCTTTGGAGAGAAATATGTTGTAGAAATGAAATATTTCATCAGCTATCATTTTGGGAAGGGAAAGTAGAAAATGCATTTTTTGCAAAGAGTACACATTCATTGTTGTAGGAAAAATAGAGGTATCATAGTCTACCACCATTCATTGATAAATATTATGTATATGTATTTTAAGATGTGTACAACTATCGTGGTCATTGATTGAATGTAGGATTGGTGAGAATGGTACTCGTTTATTTGTTAGTTCTATGTCATTTGCAAACAGGTCAAAATAGAGATTCATCACCAAGTAATAATTTCATTCATACTTTAAAATAACAACTAGCCCATTTTTCCTTCTCAATAATAGGAGAAACATGCATAGCGATAATAATGGTAGGAATCATGGCTTTAGGAGCCAGAAAAGATGTGGAATGTGCAAGGGTAGTTCATGAAATTAAGCATCACAAGAAACAATAACTTCCTTCATCATTGCAACTCCTTTCTTCAAATTTTATATTTTGTGTCTTGCCTCTGCACCTTGCATCGAGATTTTATACTGTAAATAGTGAGGAACACACACAAATTTGAGAGGATAGAGTTCGAAGAGATTCTCAATTTCTATAGATAAATAGGAAGTCCGTTATGAATCATGTGTTCTAAAAGGTCCAATTTCTTCATTTTCATAAGCATTATCTGCATCTTCCCATTATCACCTAGTGTGTTTGAAATATTGGCCTTTATTTGTAATGGTTGATCTTGTTTGTGAGAACCCTTTCTCATAGGATCCTTATTAATGGAGTCTCCATCTCCTTCCCCACTGTCATAAATTAATGTCATGGGTTTTTATAGTGCCTTGGTTCTTTGAGAATCAGTTTGATTGTTACTTTCGATAATATAAGTGGATGGTTATGGCATACAATGCTTGGAAGTCTTATGCATTTCTTAGAGTAGAAGTAGAAGCCTCACTTAGAACATGTTGAATTAAACCAAAACAGTGGAAATATTTTGAAACAAACATAGAACAACATTGCACTGAAAAGAAAATAGGTTGTGCCTAAGACAAAAGTTTCATTTGAGGATTCATCTATCAGTATTTTTTTGTAGGGATTAAACTTTCATGTCCACTTTATCTCTTCTATTTTCATTTTCTTCACTAGCAACATAAGAATCAACCCCTCTATCATTACTGTTAGAAATGTTTTTGGCAAAATCAAGGAGTATCATCTTCATTTGTATCAGACTTAACCTGTGCACTGAATTTTCTAAGTTTTTTCCCAGTTTTGGGATTTTCCAAATTCTTCTTCATCCTCACACTAAATAATAGAGTCTTGAAAGTGGAAGTTTTATGTGCATGTAACTCTAAAACAACTTGAATAGGTCATGCCTTTATGTGCATGTAACCTTATAGATAGTTTGAAATAAAATTGGGAGTTTTTTTTATTTAAAATAAAATAAAATTTAGGCATTAGAATAAGAGTTTCGTTTTGAAAGTATGTTATTACAAGGATTTTGTAGGTAACTTTTTGGGCCCAGTGCAGAGCCTATATTTCCTTGTATTTGTGGCTTGAGTTAGTATCCACACCTTCTCAAAAGACTTACTGATGTGTGTTGAGGATTTTTGCAAGCATTTAAATGTTTTTACAAGTAGTTGATGTGATTTTCTTGTTATTAGCATCGTTTAATATACTATTGACAAATCGATTGAAACATATTTTGTTATCAACTATTCTTTGTAGAATTATTATTGTTGTTTTGTTATTATTTTTATTGATATTAAATGTTTTTAGTGTGTGTGTGTGTGTGTGTGTGTGTGTGTGTATATATATTAGAGTTTTTTTCAAAGCATTATCCCTTCCCTTCCAAGAGTGAAAGGAAAATTTACAAATTGAAAGTGATGGCACAGAAAATTACATAGCTTTCTCCATTGCCTATCCACAAAACTCTATAAACTTATATAAGATAATTTTTAAAAGGTGGCAGAAATCCCATTATAGCCATACACCTGAAAACATATTTGGATAGTAAATAGACATTACAAAATTGTACATTGGATATTGATTTCATATTTATGATATTCTAGCTTCCCAATGGTATAACAGATTAAAGAGTGAACCATAACAAGGATCAGTGTTGAAGTCAAAAGAAACACAATAAGGTACTAAGGATCATTACTCTGGCAAAGAAAATGTTTGGGAATGGAGCTCAAGTTGAAGACAATAAGGAATAACTTAAATGAAAGGAAGATGGGACAAGTTGAGAAATTTCATCACACGGATTAAAAAAATGATAAACAAAGGAAGCTATGTAACAAATTCTAGGAAAATGGATGAGAAAAATTCAATAAGAGATGTAAAAGGAAAGTTAACTATAGGAAGATAGAATTGATCAAAATATTAAAACAAAGCAGAAAGGCCTAGGGTAACAATTTTAAGAAGGTATCCATGCATTCTTTTATCTTTTTGCACAACCTTATGGCCACATAATTTCAAAGTACGATCTCTCTCCCAAATTTACCTCCTCACCACTTTGTAGATTTGGCCAAAGCCTCTA
Organism: Pinus tabuliformis; assembly: GCA_031772625.1. Taxonomy (NCBI): domain Eukaryota; kingdom Viridiplantae; phylum Streptophyta; class Pinopsida; order Pinales; family Pinaceae; genus Pinus; species Pinus tabuliformis. The sequence continues at coordinate 865,901,365 of CM062818.1, read as the reverse complement.
GATTCATACTTGCCGCAAAATGGTGTCCAAACATTGTCTTGAAAACTGATTTTCTTTAATTCAACTAGTCTAATGTTTAATAAGCCATAAAGTTATGTTCAAACTCCAAGACTGTCAGCTCAAAATAGAAAAAATGTAGGATTCATAGTTTTACATTTAAATCAAGGATCTTTATTCTTAAATTTTTGTCATCTATATGTTGATAATTTTTGTGTTATTTATTGCAATGTTGGTGTAAATGGGACTTTTTTTGTCAATCGTATTGTCCTTCGCAATGTGACATTTCCTTTGACTGGGACAAATAACACATTAAATATTTTTTCATCCCACCTTCAATCACAAATTCATCCAATTCCTTTTCCTATTGTCATCCTTCCCATTCTTCTAATAATGAAATATACTAATTTTGTAGAACAAAAGCATTATATTATTGATGTATCTTTGAAAATAACATGGAATATTTCAATTTTTTTTAACAAAGCAAGATGTAAATGTAGAGGTTGGATATATCTTTGGAGAGGAATATGTTGTAGAAATGAAATATTTCATTAGTTGTCATTTTGGGAAGGGAAAGTTGAAAATGAAATTTTTGCAAAGAGTACACATTCATTGTTGTAGGAAAAATAGTGGTATCATAGTCTACCACCATTCATTGATAGATATTTTGTATATATATATATATATATATATATATATATATATATATATATATATGTATTGTAAGATGTGTACAACTATCACGGTCATTGATTGAATGTAGGATTGGTGAGAATATCATCTTAGCTGGTATTAGCACAACCTTTGAAGCAATTGTGTTTGTGTTTGTTATGCATCCCTTTGATGTTGGTGACCGATGCAATTTTGATGGTGTTCAAGTAAGGGAAGAAAGTTGAGAGTAACCAACATTGTCACTATTTAGTTTGCCACAATCATTTCTTCTTTATGGTCATGTTGCAGAGGAATTGATCTTGCCCAATTTGGTTTCGGCTTTGAGTAGAAGAAATGAACATTCTCACAATTTTTTTTATCCAAACTCAAAAATAGGAAAGGACAAACATCTGACAACAATCAATAAATCATTTACAATATCTTATACATGTAAATTAAGCTACAATGACCACTAAGAACTTCTTTATCCTATACTAACATTTTCTTATGCTACTACCTTATGACGTTTCCTTTGCAACATCTAGTGCAATTGCTAGTAAAAAATAAAATGAAGATAGAAATATATACTTTCGTGGAATGAAGTTAATAAAGAATAAAATGAAGATATATATGTATACATAAATATGCACCTTTACCTCACCATCCAGACAATGATGCACAAAATAAAGTCAAAGCATCCATTTCTGAAATACCTACCATCAACCCCACACTTGTGATGGGATGTGCACTTGGATTTATTATACACATAGAGATTTCCAATTGCTCAAAGTGACGATCTCAATATGTTTTCACAACCATGAACATCATGTAAAAATGTACTTTAAAATAATCACTACCCAAAGCTAATCTTAATTCCAAACTTAAGAGGTATTAAATCCTTAAAGCAATTCCCAAACTTTTTGCAATCAATCCCAATATTTTTGCACCTAGAGTTATGAAATTCCAACAACTAAATTCAATCGGAATAATGATAATGCTTCAATGAAACGAAAACAAAAATCTTTGAAAAGAAATAAATGAGAGTATAAATATTCTAAAAACACGAGCATAAGCCAAACCAAATATAGGAATAATTAAACAGAGGAAAGAGTCTATATAGATAGATAGATAGTGAAACTAATGGATGGCAGGGGAATTTACAACTATCATTTAGCTAACAATGAAACAGAATTGTATTTTAAAAAAAAATAGTGCTTGAAAAAATAGTTTAAGAATTTTAAATCTGAAACATTGGTTAAAATTTAAGGATCCATATTGAATAATTAAGAAAATATTTTTAGTGGTAAACACATAGGAAAAATTTTGGGAAAACGTTTTTCCTATGTGATTACTACTCAAAATATTTTCTTAACTATAATATCTATTTCTATCATTTTAACTCAAAATGTTGATGAGTATGAAAAAAATCTTCACCATATTTAACAAACATCACCTTAGTGGATAATATTCTCTTTAATTGATATTTGTATTGTTCAAAGGAACTTACAATTTAGAAGGATTGTAGAATAATTCTATAGCCACGTTGAATTATTCTTGCGAGAATTTCTACATAGTAAAAAATGCCAAATTATTAGGATTGTGACATAAAATAATACGTTAAAACTCACTTTAAATACTTTATTTTTGTAAGCCTGGTAGGAACTTTCTTTTCATTATCATTAAAAAACATGCAGGTTATATCCATATACTAAATGGTTAGGTGGCCTCAACCTGCCCAAAGGGAAACTAGGTATGTTGGCCACCTAACGACATGACAAGCCATCCAAAAACAAAATAGAATAAGTCTATCCATCCATGCTAAATAAGTCTGATTGTTCTTAAACTTCCTAGAATCTAGATAAATATATACATATTGAAAATACTGAAAAGAAAAAAATTGTTACATGTAGTAGTAAGTAGAATAGAGGTGATACGCCAGACTACTCATCATCTACTGAGTCAACTAGAGTCAGATCTTTTTGCACTTGACCCGGGAAATTCAGATTGTGGGATGCATGGGATATGCCTCTCGATGCGGCTAAGGTGGCCATTTTGTTACTGTAATTGAAATTTGATTTGCTAAAAATATTTTTCTATAATCTGGGAAAGCCTGTGCAGTCGTGGTTGGGCCTGGAGGAATGTGCTCCAGGGCTTTAACTAGGAGGCTCTTCAACAACCAATACAAATGAACAGTCTTCTTATAATGAGAAACCCAACCCTAAGGATGCCTTGGATAAGGCACCAGGGTCTGCCAATCATCTAAGTCGAGGTCTAGTAGTCTCGTTGTCTCATTTAACTCTCTTCTTAGTTGGCGATTAGAGAAAAAACTGGGGCCTAACAGAGATGACACATTATAACTTATTCATCAATGATCCTGGAGGTGGACTTATGTCCGTGATATTTACCAGTCGAAGTGTTAGGAGTGTTGGAGGCTATGGCCATATTGGCCTTCTTTCCATGCCCACGATAACCCTGAGTGGTCCGGCCCCATCCAGAAGTAGTGTGCTCCATGATGATGCCTTTTTGCCACAGACAAAACAAACTGAAACCCAGAATGTCAACCCGTAACGAGCCAAAACCCAGTAGCAGGGTGTTGCTTGGGTCACACCTGAGAGGTCATTTCAAGGTAATCAATCGTGAGAACCACAATCCATGCAAAACCCAATGGTGGCCCCAATTGCAGACCTAGAGTCTTAAAAAGAAGAAGTCCCAATGCACCGAACCATAAGTCCAACAATAGGCAGAACAAATGAGGACATAATTAAAAACCAAACCATTTCTTTACATAAACCTGGGGACAGTAAGGTCGTAGCCACAAAATGCCATGGGAAAACTAGGATCGGGATGCTAATTATAGAACCATAGAGACCTTAAGTGACCTGTCATCCAAATCACCAGAATTCATATACGAACCAACAAAACTCCATATAGCACAGACACAAGAGTATAGAAAACGAGACATCCTTCAAGAAGTTCAGAAACAACCATAGCCATTTCCAGAGAATATGTCTCCCAGACCATTTTATACAGTGCATGTCCCTTATCCCATGAAACCCTCAGACAAGAAGAGTGATTCATGACAGAGAAATAAGTGATAAGACTGAGTACATACCCGAGACCGACGACACGAACCCACCATAAATGAACCAAGGCCTCACGAAATACCTCCATGGAGTGCTGCCACTAGTTACAGGGTTGCTCGATTCCACACTTATGTTGATACCATACCTAGACAGAAGACTTACTAGATTGAACACCGAAAAGGTTGGGATCATGTCACATTATACAAACCTTGCCACTTTCGTTAATGACATTGAATGCATACAAACGTGCTGCCACCGATCCATGTGATATGAGCATGTGGAGGGTGGTGAGGGATCACCTTGGGATCTAGAGAGTGTCCATCACACAGTACTATGACCGATATTAGCATGCTCGCACCCCGATCGGGGAACTTTAAATACTATTTTAAGTTGAAATATATTTCTTAGAAGTTGAAATATATTTCATAGAAACTTAATAAATGTCAGTTTTAAATGAATATATATTAATTCATTTGTTTTATAAATAAATTCACAATGCTATTATTATTATAAATATTTTCATAGTTAATTAAAGATGGCAATTTTTTATTTTTTTAAATTATATAAATTAAAATCATTCAATTCATAATTAATAAATAGTTAAAAATATATTTTAAAATGAAATAGTTAATAATTTAATTGGGCTAGTTGAGCTTCTATTCAACCATTTTTATAGTTATCCACTGATCCAATTAAGTAATTAAGTTAAATTTTTTATTTATTTGAGGAAATTACTCTATATTCTCAATTTGATTGCACTATTTTCATATTCAATTAATGGGTTGAGATTGCATTTTTCATTTTTTTTATTAAATAGTGTTGTATTCTCCTTTGAAAGGCTAATAACATTGGGATGTCGAATTCAAATGTACATGTGTCTTTTACATTATCACAATTTAAAAATCCTATCAGCCTCTCTTTGCAGGTCAAATTCTCAAACACAGAGCCCACTGAGACCAAAGAAGATAGGCGAGTACAAATATTTTTTCATTTTATATTTTGAATTTTCTCTTTCTGGCGTGAAAATTGATGTGGAATAAAACCAATTTACTTTTATGGGAGTCCCCTATATTTATTTTTGGTTTTATTACTGAGAAAGAGAAATGAAACAAATGAGTTAGTAGCAGTGAAGTTTGACTTGCAAGCCTTCCTCAGTCTTAGCTGGGTGGGGTATTGTCTCAAAAAAGGCCATGAATTTCCATTCACTAAGATTCACACTTACTCGCCAGACTTTCCAAGACATGCCTAATGCTCTACCGAGGGCTTCCTTCGCTTGTTAAGACTCTCCTTTACCATTTTGATGTTTTTTGAGTTTTTTGAGTTTTATTAGTACTTTTTTACTTTAGTTTCAAACAAGGTTTATGCAATAGTCAAAGGGAGAGATCAAAATAACTCTTCTTTTATGTAAATTACAAGCAGTTTGAAATTTAGTATTTGTATGCAAGTTCAAAATTCCTATTAATGGTGGCATGATACAAATAGTCTCGAGTGAGGTGATTACATTATTTTCAGTTAAATTATGTATTATTTGATAGATGGGTCATATTTAGTATATTTTTTAATGTTACTTTTTTGATTCTGTGACTAGGTTGGTGCTTGATGCTGAGAGGATGCCTTTGGTGGTTCCATTTGTGCATTATGGAATGCAGGAAGTGATGCCTAAAGGAAGTCAATTTCCACATGTTAGCAAAAGGGTAAATAATATTAGGAACAATGTTTATATAGGTGATACATATCTCTGCATGTTGGAGTTATAAATAAGATTGTACATTATTTTAATGTTCATCGTCACTAGTATATGTTCTGGGTAAATTTCAATTCATAAATTGTGACCATGGGATGACTACAAACTAAGATCCCTTTTGTAGGTTGTGTTACTGGTGGGGGATCCAATAAAATCTAATGATTTATTTATGGTGAGCAAGGAGCAAGTGTTTTCTGAATGGAATCTTTATGATGATATATCATTATGTGTTGGGGAAAGGCTAAAGGAACATAAAGTAGAATTAAATGATTTGGGAAGATTGTTTTCAGTCCTAAAGTCGCTCGATCCCGAAAGAATTTTGGGAGGGTATCTAGTGTGGCAAATAAGTCGACATAAAGAAGAATTAAATGATTTGGGAAGATTGTTGTCATTCCTAAAGTCACTCGACCCCGAAACAATTTTGGGAGGGTATCCAGTGTGGCAAATAAGTCGACGCTAGCCCCTAGAAAGCTCAAACTTAGTTGGGCAAGCTCTGTTGATCAACGACCAAGATCAACTCTAGGGGGTTGAACCCCAATTCCAATGTCTTTCAATCACCCCACTAGAGAATGGGGACCATACCCGCCACCAAGCATGCCAACACAACATCGAAGTCAGTAGGTGAGCGCGATTTTGTAAGCCCACCAACCCATCCCTCTCACCTCTCGTCTAACCTGGTAGCACCATGTGTCCCTCCCAAGCGTCACTCCATTGTGTTTCCTTCCTATAAACCATGACCCGTTAGTCATTGTAGTTCAAATTTGTTTCATTCAAATGGTGTTCCCTCATTGCTCCACTTGTTCGCAACCCAGTTCGATCTTACCCTACCTCTGTCTCATGTGAGTTAGCTTAATCATTTCTAACCAAAGTTCTGGTTATCGCTCTGAGATATTTTAATGAGGATAGACAAGAATTATGACTTTCCCTTAATGGTTTTTTGTATTATGTTACTGTCTTTCAACGACTCAGCCATCTCCGAGTCGAGTTTAAGTTTGACTGTAAGAAGGGTTTATTTTATCCAATTTGTTATATCAAGGGTTTCAAAAGTATATGAAATATTACATTTTATTTTAAAGGTTGTTTTTATCATGCCAAAGGTATTTATGATGAGCTTTTCCTCAGAAATTAATTTTTTTGTTCTTGTCTTTTTTTGGGGGGCAGGAATGGCTATGTGTGATTGAATGAGTTTTTCTCTAGCACATTATTTTCCCATCTAACTTGATGTCTTTTATTGGATAATGCTTGTTGTATAATGGTTATTTCTTGAATTATTTATGCCACAACCGGTCCTTTGCCTACTTAGAAAAATGGTTTAATGATTTCTTTACCATCTCAATATTTATATATATACTTAATGTGAATATTTTAGTTCTGTGGAGATGACTTTCCATGTTGAATATTTTCATGTTTTCATGGAAAAAATGATGCCCCAAGGAACACAGGGTCTTGTTGGAAAATGTAACTATGTTTGGTCTTCATTAATGTACTTGAGTCATCATGTAATGTACTTGTCAAAAGAATAAAGAAAAGAATTTTTATTATTATTATTGTGACTTATTAAAGCATGGGTTTCATGCTTGGGTCACCATGTTTTAGGTCAAATCCCCCATTAAGGACTTCCAGGATTTATTCTAAGTCAATCTAGTCATTGTACATTTAAAGAAACCCTTCTTGGGCTTTTGAATAATGTAAAAAGGTTAAGTATTGAGTCAAATATGAATTATGTAACCTCCACACCATGTCGGCCTAGAAGAAGATCAAGTCAACCTAAGGGCCCTATTCGACCTCACATCAATCCTATAAAATCAAGCTCATCGAACTCATTTGGAGCATCATTATCTCACACAAGTTTGAAATCTTTTGTAGCTGGGAAAAGGTGAGAAGTTCTCTTGTAGATGGGTAAGAGTGTGAAGTTTGTTGCGGGGAAGTTGAAATGTATGCAAATGTGGGTAAGTCTAAGGAGAAAGGAAAAATTGAAATTTTTGTGCCTCTCTCTCTTTTTTTTTTTGTCTGGATTGGGAGATCGAAGTCTCCCAAGTTTATTTGTTACCGGAAACTTCCTTTGTCGAAAGTTGCTTCCTAGTCGAAGTTTCTAGAAGGGGTTGAAGATCTGGGAGGCTGACTTGGTGTGGAGGGAAATTATGGTCTTAGTCTAGGGTGAAGAGTCTCAAAGAATCATATTGAAAGGAAGAATTATCTTGACTGGTTTTTCCCCTTAAGGGTGGTTTTTCCCTGGCATGTGCCTATATCATGTGTCTCTTGTTTTTTGATCTTCATACACACATAATATGGTAATTGCTTGATGAAAAATAATATAATCAAGAAATAAAATAATCCAACACACTCAAAAGTAATTATCAAGAAAGGAGAATCAAACCCCAATATAATTACTTTGATTTTCCAACATGGAATCAGAGCTAAGGTGAGGAAGAGTCGAAGATCACTTTGTTGGCATGGATTCTCCCTCTATGATGAACTAAATAAGAATGGGTTTCAACACTGCTGGAAGCTGGATCAAGAAGGTCATCTACTATATGTTCAACAAGATCAAGATTCAAGGATTCATGGCTACTCTTATAAGTTCTCTTACTAATGACTATGTTCTTAGAGGCATGGATCAAAACCGCATTCTATATGTTCCAGGTTTGAAAATTATTTTTCTTTTTATTGTTTAGAAGATAAAAGGTAAATAGTTTTTTTTGTTGATGGAAAACTATTAGTTTGGGAAAAATACTCTAGTATTGATAATGCTAGGGTTATTAAAGTTCGTGAAACTAGGTCTAAAGAGATATTAGACCTCATCCATTCTGTATGTGGGCCCATGTCTCACAAATCACTTGGAGGTCATCTCTACTATGTAACATTCATTGATGACCATTATAGAAGGATATGGCTCTACCTCCTCAAGACAAAGATGAATTAATTGATAAATTCAAGGAGTTTAGGGCTGAATTGGAAACCCTAACCGAAATAAAGATAAAAGATCTGAGGTCTGCAAATGGTGGGAAATACACTTCTAATGAATTGATTTCATATTTTAAGGAAGCTAATATTAAGAGGGAGCTCATTGTTCCCTATTATCCCAAACAAAATGGATTGGTTAAAAGGAAGAATAGGTCAATTGAAGAAGGAATTCGAACTATACTCCTTAATCAAGAAGCACCAAATTTCTTATGGGAAGAAGCAGCGACAACAACCATATACATTCAAAATAGGAGTCCTCATAAGAGTCTTGATAATACAACACCCAAAGAAGTATTCATAGGAAAGAAGTCGAGTGTGGATCTCCTCTGAAGCTTTGGAAATTGATCATATATTCATGTTTCATAAGACATCTGCTATATTCTCAAGAAGTATGAAGAAGAACCTCTCAGGACAAGGTAGGTCAAGAAATAAAGGTATGCTTTAAATAAATTGATTTTTTTATATTGAAAGGATTATTCATTTGACAGTCTATTACTAACATTGTTATGTCCAGCTATATTGAATCATAATGATTCTTGTTTTTGGGTGATTCATCTCTTGATAAATCTACCCACCCCCTCTCATATTTTGAACTAATTTTGTAGAGCCCTGGAGTGGTTTTGGAAAACCCTAATAGAAGGGTATGCTAATGTGAATGTCTAAAACCCTAAATTTTTAGGGATATTGTGAAATGTTATTTGAAGTCCGATGATGTCATGTTTGGGATTTTGGTATGATCAAGAAAATATAACTTTTTAAGGTTGAATGATAAGGTCTAAAATATCGAATCTTTGAATTTTTTATAATGTTGGGTTTGCTATGTTTCTATATTAAAACCCTAGCTCATTAGGGTTTGGTGGAATGTGTAAGGAAGATCCTTATATTGTCTTAGAAATGATTTCCTTGGTATGCCTGATAAAATCCTATTGTAGTCAAGATGGTTGTGTGTCTAACTCTTATTGATCATTGTGAAGTTAGGTTTTACTAACACATGATATGAAAAGCATTTGCACGACAATGAAATCTAGGCATGTATGGATATGTCTTTTTGGTCGAAACCCTAGCTTGGTCTTGGTCAGATGTATTAATGTTGTTGGACATATGATATGCTTATGAATGATTATGAATTCTTAGATATATGTTTTGACATAGTTATTGATGGTCATAAGTCTTATGATTTAATGGAAATCCTTGTCTGAGATTATAGAATGATGATATTTGGAAATCTATGGTTTTGTAGCTAAACCCTAGTGAAGTTAAATTATCTAGTATGTGTGATATAACAACATGAAATATATTAAATGATTGTTGAAAATGAAAATCTAGGGTTTTACAATTAAAACCTAGAAGTAACATTGTCTAGTGTGAAATGTAATAATATGAGATCTATGTATTTAATGATTGTTGAGATTTTGAAAATGGAATTCTAGGGTTTTGGAGTTAAACCTTAGTCACAGTAAAATCTCTGAAATATGATGATTTAATATTTGTGTAAGATCGTTGAAATTGTGAAAATGTAATTCTAGGGTTTTGGAGTTGAACCTTAGTCGAAGTAGAAATCTTTGATGAATGTTAACAATATGATAATTTGTGATTTGTTAAAGATTGTTTAAATTTGAGTTTTGGATGTATTTGATGATTGATCAGAAATATAGGGTTTGCAACCAACCCTAGTGGAAGCTTGTCGGTTAATGACTAAGATGTGATTGACTTTGATTGATTCTTTTGTATGAAATCTAGGATTTGTATGAATCCCTTGTGATAAGTCTAACATATGAATTTTGAAAGGGTGTTGGATGCTTTCTATTTACTTTGAATTGTTTCTAGGGTTTGGTATATGTTGTAGTAAGGTATGTCATACCTTTGGAAATAATATTGAAACCCTAGATGGAATGAAAGTTGTTATGAAGTAGTCTAGGGTTTGTGACTATGTCCCTAGCAAGATGTTGAAGATTTATCTGGTATGTATAAATTTGAAATGCTTCCATGGTTCTGATATGGCTAACTTCATGCTTCTATAGATTTGGTTGTATTTTATATATAAGTTGTGCAGGTACACAGTCTTCAATTTGGTGAAGATGCACATTGATGTGATAAGAATGATGAGGATGGTAGTAACTCTGATGAAATGTTGGGAAGCCATGAAAGCTTATTCGATGATGAAAAGAAGAAGCAAAACTACCTAAGCTAAGAAGGAGTCTGGATGAAATCTCTCTAGGTTGAGAGGGAGCTTGAATGGAAGGAATCTCCCTAGGATAAGAGGGAGCTTGAATGGAAGTAATCTTCCTAGGATAAGAGGATGATTGAGAATATTCCTTGTATAGGAATGATTATATCCTCTCTGTTTAAGAGGAAGTGACATATGTAATTCTCTGCTTCATGTGTCATGCAGTAGACCAGGACTAACAACCGTAAGTCCATGAGTAGGAGAAGGAAATTGAAGAATTTATTTTTAGGTGTTGTTGAAGGAAGGAAAGCAAGATCCGATCGAAGAATATGTTGTTGCATATGAAGTAGGAAGAATAATGTATGATTGAGGAATATTCTATAAAATATTTGATTGATAGTCCTACTATGGAAAGTTGAGAAGCAACATATGTTGTCTGGAAAAACCTAGAAGTTTGTATTTTATTATGTACATGTGAAAATATTATTGATTGGGGTTGTGTTTGTACAGGTGAATCTCTCAAAGGTTGTGATGCCATGCTGGTTACCAATCAGTTTGATTGTGAGAGATTGGTCGTCCTTGATCTACTATATCAAGGTGTGTTAAGGATTTTTTAGTGAAGCATTACCTGGGAGGACATCTGGTCAGCACTCTGCGTTGATGCCTGGGTCCCGAAGTTGGAAAGGTGGTGTTCGTTATTGAGCTCTATTTTGGATACACAACTGGATTTTTGGGTTGATAGTTAGCAAGAAATCCTGATGGTACTTATAGGGGATAAAACCTTGAGTCAATATTAGTCCCACCTAGATATATTTCCTTCGTGAGGAATCTATTCCATGGCATTCCAGTGCCTAAATTGTTGAGAGACCACTTGGATAGATTTCCCTGGTCAAGAATCTAGTCCATGACATTGCAGCGCTTAAAGTTCTTCATGGTTCATATAGTTTGATATATTCCATTGTATTTGTACAATATGAATACCTCCCTAGTTAAGAGGGAGTGTTGGATAATGTATTTATGTGTGGTCTTCATTAATGTACTTGAGTCATCATGTAATGTACTTGTCAAAAGAATAAAGAAATGATTTATTATTATTATTGTGACTTATTAAAGCATGGGTTTCATGCTTGGGTCACCATGTTTCGGTTCAAAATTCCCATTGAGTACTTCTAGGATTTATTCTGAGTCAATAGAGTCATTGTACTTTTAAAGAGACCCTTCTCGGGATTTTGAATCATGTAAAAAGGTTAAGTATTGAGTCAAATATGATTTATGTAACCTCCACACCATGTCGACCTAGAAAAAGATCAAGTTGGACTAAGGACCCTATTCAACCTCACATGGAGCCTATAAAATCAAGCTCATAAAATTTATTTGGAGCATCGTTCTCTCACACAAGTTCGAAATTACTTGTAAATAGGAAAAGGTGTGAAGTTCTCTTGTAGCAAGGTAAGAGTTCAAATTTTGTTTCCAAGAAGTCAAAATGGTTGTGAGTTTTGGGAAGCCTAAGGAGAAAGGAAAAATCAAATTGTTTGTGCCTCTCTCTCTCTCTTTTTCGTGGTTTCGATTGGGAGATTGAAGTATCCTAAATTTCTGTGTTTCCAAAAACTACCTGTTGCCAGAAGTTGCTGCCTAGTCGAAGTAGTTGGAAGGGGTTGAAGATCTAGGAGGCTGACTTGGTGTGGAGGGAAAGTTTGCTCTTGGTCTAGGGTGAAGACTCTCAAAGAATATTATTGAAAGGAAGAATTATATTGACTAGTTTTTCCCCTTGAGGGGGGTTTTTCCCTGGCATGTGCCTATATCTTATGTCTCTTGTTTTATGATATTCATACAGACATAATATGTTAATTTCTTGATGAATGATAAGATAGTAAAGAAGTAAAATAATCCAACACACTCACAAGTAATTATCAAGAAAGGAGAATCAAACCCTAATATGATTACTTTTATTTGCCAATCGGTATGACTTACAGAGTTTATTTCCTTACTTCACCACTAGGTTTACTTATAGGATTTCCAGGACCGTTTTTTGGTGGGGTTTTCATCCTGCCATGGAAAAAATAATTGGTCTTCCATTATTTGTGGCTTCTGTAATCCTATTTTATAATTTTAACTCAAGAATCTCCCTACAGTCATTATGCTTAGGTAATATTTTTTTTCTTAACTCTCACAAAGGCATCTGGGTGAGACTTGAGTTCATTTGGGGTTCTTTTCGTAATTTTGTTTCATCCCAAACCTTAGAGTTCTTTCATTCCTGTAGTCATTTACATAAAGGTCTGTGCTAACTCCATTAGTATGAGAATACCTCACAAGACCCTAATGCACAGTGCATGGTATATAAGTCATATTCTTCCTTATTTACCATAATCTCTTAGATTATAATGAACCTGGATTCTAGCTATCTCTTAGCATAACAATATTTTTTTATTTTCAATCATGTTTACCCAATTCCGACTTACCCAGAAACCTAGTCCATTAAGAGGTACTAATATTTTAACAGACAAGATATTTAGAGATTCTTCTAATTTCATATCAAGATTTCAAAATCTTAAATAATAGAACATTAAAATATGCTTTCAACCTCTGTCCAAAACGACAATACATACACACTAATAATTAAAGCTATATCAACTTTTGTCCTTTTCTTCAAAAATAGAAAAGAATTGTTTTATAATTTCTTTAATAAAAAACAACATTTCAATTATAATAGTAAACAAAAATTTACTTGTAATCAAATTCTTCAACTAATCAATCAATCAACGAATTATATTTTACGTATTTAAAAATTTCATTCACAAAACACAGACTCACACACCCCAATAATAACTTCCTAAATCCACTTAATCAACCAGCCCTAATATAAAATTAATTTCAACCTTTCTTTAAAAAAAATTACCATCTCTATGGCATGTTTGGGTGCCTCGAGGGGTTGGCCCTTCATAATAGTAGGGATTTTTAGCAAGGGTATCTTTGTAGGGTGCCTTGGCGGGGTTGGATGCAACACTCATTTTGAGGTGTTGTTGAAAGAAGGAAAGAAAGATCCGATCAAAGAATATGTTGTTGCATATGAAGTAGGAAGAATAATGTATGATTGAGGAATATTCTATCAAATATTTGATTGATAGTACTACTATGGAAAGTTGATAAGAAACATATGTTGTCTGGAAAAACCTGAAGGTTTGTATTTGATTATGTACATGTGAAAATATTATTTTTTGGGGTTGTGTTCGTACAGGTGAATCTCTCGAAGGTTTTGATGGCATGTTGGTTACCAATCAGTTTGATTGGGAGATATTAGTCATCCTTTATCTACTAGATCAAGGAGTGTTAAGGCTTTTTGAGTGAAGCATTACTTGGGAGGACATATGGTCAGCACTCTGCATTGATGTCTAGGTCCCGAAGTTGGAAAGGTGGTATTCATTATTGAGCTCTGTTTTGCATACACAACTGGATTTTTGGGTTGATAGTTAGCAGGAAAGCCTGATGGTACCTATAGGGGCTAAAATCTTGAGTCCATATTAGTCCCACCTAGATAGATTTCCTTGGTGAGGAATCTATTCCATGGCGTTACGATGCCTAAATTGTTGAGAGACCACTTGGATAGATTTCCCTGGTCAAGAATCTGTTCCATGGCATTAAGGCGCCTAAAGTTATTCATGGTTCATATAGCTTGAGATATTCCATTATATTTGTACAATATGAATACCTCCCTCGTTAAGAGGGAGTGTTGGAAAATGTAATTATGTGTGGTCTTCTTTAATGTACTTGAGTCATCATGTAATGTACTTGTCAAAAGAATAAAGAAATGAATTTTTATTATTATTATTGTGACTTATTAAAGCATGGATTTCATGCTTGGTTCACCATGTTTTAGTTCAAAGTTCCCATTGAGTACTTCTAGGATTTATTCTAAGTCAATAGAGTCATTGTACTTTTAAAGAGACCCTTCTCTAGATTTTGAATCATGTAAAAAGGTTAAGTATTGAGTCAAATATGATTTATGTAACCTCCACACCATGTCGACCTAGAAAAAGATCAAGTTGGCCTAAGGACCCTATTCAACCTCACATGGAGCCTATAAAATCAAGCTCATCGAATTAATTTGGAGCATCAGTCTCTCACACAAGTTCAAAATTACTTATAGCTAGGAAAATGTGTGAAGTTCTCTTGTAGCAGGGTAAGAGTGAAAATTTTGTTTACGAGAAGTAAAAATGAATGTGAGTTTTGGGAAGCCTAAGGAGAAAGGAAAAATTGAATTTTTTGTACCTCTCCCTCTCTTTTTCATGGTCTAGATTGAGATATTGAAGTATCCTAAGTTTCATTGTTGCCAAAAACTACCTGTTGCAAGAAGCTACTACCTAGTCGAAGTTGTTGGAAGGGGTCGAAGATCTAGGAAGCTGACTTGGTGTGGAGGGAAAGTTTGTTCTTGGTCTAGGGTGAAGACTCTCAAAGAATATTATTGAAGGGAAGAATTATATTGACTAGTTTTTCCCCTCGAGGGGGGTTTTCCCTGGCGTGTGCCTATATCTTATGTCTCTTGTTTTATGATATTCATACACACATAATATGGTAATTTCTTGATGAATGATAATATAGTAAAGATGTAAAAGAATCCAACACACTCACAAGTAATTATGAAGAAAGGAGAATCAAACCCTAATATGGTTACTTTGATTTTCCAATAGGTTTGAATTACAGAGTTTATTTCCTTACTTCACCACTAGGTTTACTTACAAGATTTCCAGGACTGTTTTTTGGTGGGGTTTTCATCCTACCATGTAAAAAATAATTGGTCTTCCATTACCCGTGGCTTCTGTAATCCTATTTTATAATATTAACTCAAGAATCTCCCGTTTAATGGTGACAATTCTCATGTTAATCTGTATGCATCAGAAAGGATGCTTCCTTTTAAGAAAAGAGGAGTCCCTCCCATTTAATGCTGAAAATTTTCCAAATTAATTCATATTTCACATATATGTAGTTCTTTTAAAATTTTTAAGGCTCAAAACTTATTAATCCTTTGGCATTTGCTCTAGAAAATATGTCATAAAAATTGTATTTTCCAAATTTTGAACATTTTTTAATTGTCATGATGACAGGTGTTTTCCCTATGAAAGTAAATTCTGATTAATAAATATTTTTATTACGTGTCCTTTTTTTTATTGTTTCAAAGTAGTATTTTGAAGTGTGAGAGTTGATGTAACATCTACCTTTTTTTATTTTTAACTACTTACCCTTTAATGACTCATAATTATTGCATCAACCATAACTTATATAAAGGTAAAAATACAATTTTTATTCTTTACCTCATTTATCATGAGCTAATTATGGTCTAACATAATTTATTTATCGGCTAAATTTATTTGGACATATACCGTGACTGGGTTATGGGTTTTGATTTAACTTGCAAAGGTTATTGTACAGTAAGTAATAAACTATAATATTAAGATTTCTTATAATATTAAGATTTTTTAATCGGTGGCCAAAACAAAAACCATATTTATTGATGAATTATGGAAGTTAAGTGTACCATGAGATCATGATTTGGACTTTGGTTATGTAATTTGTAAGCGCAATTATTCTATATCTGGTTTTGAGCGATAGCTTCTGAGAATCTTGCATTAAGTTAACCTACCAAAAGGTAGGTTCTAGATTTTTTTCAAGGTACATGGTGATTATGACCACATAAATGTGGCAAGGGATCTGTTTTTGAGATCTAAGATGAGATCCAACTGTCATCCTATTTTGTGAGTTGGTTAAGGGTAACCACCTCGCCCCCTCCCCCACTGTCAATTCTCAACTCAGTTACAACCCTGGCACTATAATCATGGCTATGATACACGTTTTGAACCCTCATCCTTGTTGCAGAGGAATGCCTGATTTACCACAGAGACAAAGGGTATATTCTTATTCGCCTACTAACAAGTTTTCTCTGTTAATATGTCTGTCAAATATTTTGTCTTAATTTTCTAACATGAAGGGTTTGTTACAAGATGGGAGGCAAGGCATTTATGGAGCAACGACTTCAAGTACTTACTATTGATGGATGAAGTGTAAGTCAGTAATGATCCCTTCCACTTAGGTGTGTAAATATATATACACAAGTATCATAGCTCTAAACATATGTTCCAATGTACATTATGCACGAATCTCTATTTCCAGTTAAGCATTTTTCTTGGTAAGGACCAACTAAATAACCCTAGTTGAATAAAAACAATTTTGTTTTTGCAATGGCTCCTCCTCAAATAAAACTAAATTTATCCATCCTTTGTTGTTGTTGTAGGTGAGATTCTTCTCTGACAAAGGAGCTCGCAATAATTACTCTTGGGTTTTGGATTACCTTCTAGTTCTTAGTTTCTCGTAACTTTCTCCTTCAATTCTGGCAGGTTTCCAGTCTTATCTTGTGCTCTGCAATTCTTTTAATTATCAAGAGGAGGCTTAGATATACTTTAGGTCTCTCTGAGTTTACATTTTCCTTCTTTTTTTTGGGGGATTAATTACAAGATTTTGTGGAAACCCTTCGACCCATTAGTTATTATCTCAGGTGGTTTGTGAACAACAACTTGTATAAATTTCCTATGTGTGATGCCCACCCATTTATGTTAACAATATGAGGATTCTATTTTTAGTTGTGAATGCCAACTGTAATATGATATAGTGAAATGTACAATATTTTATTTATCTTTATGGATACTGGAGTGTTGTCATTACGACATTTCTGTATATTGGTTATAACATTTATTTGATTCTACTTTATGGATTGTATGAAAAATTAACATTTACTCCTACTTGTTTATCTTTCTTATGAAGTGAGAATTAATTTATTTTCATTGTTGATTAATAATATTTTTCCTTTATTAAATAGTTGGTTGTCCTGTCACAAAAGTCCCTCATGTTGTTGTTAAATTAAGTCCATGTGTAGCTAGTTTCCTTATTTTGGCCCAAGATTGTTCACCAGGATGCTTCGTTACTGTCTTGGCCTTGTGTCTAACCCAAGTTCCACTCACGTTATCCATTAATGCCTTACTTTGTGTTTCACGCACATAGGTATTATATATATATATATATCTATATATATATATATATATATATATATATATATATATATGTTCAATTCTTGATATCTAAACTAGCCTTTCCTAGTTCCATATAGTTCACATTTCTAATACTTAGTGCAAACTTTAGTTTTTTTTTCTGTAAGGATTCCTTGTGTACTAATGCACCTTGAGTTCTTGTGCTAGGTAAATGGGTAGGTTCTAAAGTTCTTTTGAGAGGCCTACCAATTGTAGCACTTAATTTAAATTATTCATAAAGATTCAAATTGTTTCCTTATGGGCTTAATCCTATTACAAGGGACTAACCAACACCACCCATTTTTTGTTTTATGTGAGTTTCCCCTCTAATCTGAGAACCTTCGACATCACATTTACTCTTTGATTGTTGGTCACAGCAGCTCAATTATTTGTTATATCTCAGGTATTCTATAGACTTACAGTATTTTCCAAGAAATAGAATAGGAAGATGTATTTCCTTATGCAAACACCCTTCCAATGCAATCATACCATTCTTTATTGTACATACGCACACCCGAACCTTCAATTCATTAAGATATTTCAAAGGTTGTAAAGTTCAATTTAATCTTTTTGTTAGCTTAATATAAAATCAAAACTTATTGATTCCATATGAACAAACAGTACATCCAGCATATAATATGTATGATCATTTAACATCATACTCTTAGACCCCATCACTATCCATTCATAGTTCGACTTTGGAAGCAAACAAGAATAAACCCATATTCCCTAACAGTTAAAAATATTACTAGTTCAGGACTAAATATACTTATCTATAATTATTCTACTAACCATGGAATTCAATGAAGAAGTAGATCTCTCATCCCAACCTCTAAGTATGGAAATTACATCTAATACTCCCCCCAAGCTTCTACTTTCTATATAGGTTTTTTTTACAATGATCTAGAGTAATCAGTTCTTCGACATGAAGACCCTTCAAGTCCAACCCAAAACTCTTAAACTCACAAGTCTGTACCTAAGTAATTCCATTGGTCCCCAGTCCAACTCAAGAATCTCCTTAGTCTAGTAGTGTCATTCTAACCTTGACAAAGTCCTTATCAAGGTTCAATGTTCTCCACTCTTCATATCAATTGCCTCCAACATGCTTGTGCCATCCTTGGCTTTTCCCACCGAGATTTTTTATATCTAGGGAGAGAGGGAAGGTAACTGTCAAACTGTCTAGTACTTGAAATTTTCCTCTTTGGTCTTTACCCCATGAGTTCCAAGACTCACCATATTTTCTTTAAAACAAAAATAATTAAAACAAACTTTTATACTTCCAAATTTTACTAGTCTTTACACTAAGCCCATAAGTTATTAAGTATTTTGTGGTAAAAGTAAATAACAATAATAAACAAATATTCATGATAAATGAGGGTGTTACATATTCCCCCCTTGTGCATAACACCATCCCAAATGTTCATTCTTTCCCTTGAACAGGTCAGGATATGTTTGCCACATAAAGCTTTCATCTTCCCAAGTGGCCTCTTTCGGGCTAAAGTGTATCCACTACACTTTAACTTGGGTGATAGCTCACCTCCATAACATTGTTTCTCTCTCATCGAAAATATCTAGAGGCTCTACCAAGAAATATTCATCCAATTCGACCTGTTACATAACATAGCACTTTCATTAGCCTATATTGGTTATTGTTTCCAATAATATACATACATCATAATTTAACATTAAACTTTTACCTGCACCTCCTACCAGTTAATAGTATGCCTGTGATTATATATATATATATATATATATATATATATATCTTCAACAACAACACATCAAACACATTATGAACTTGTATATGACTAAGTAGTGCAAGTTGGTGTGCTACAAGTCCAACCTTTTCCAAAATATGGAAGGGTCTCCAATACGGGGGTGTTAATTTTACATAGCCACCCCACCTTAAGGTATTTTTTTTAGGTTTAATTTACACATATACATGATCCCCCACGTGAAATTATGTGTATGTCCACTTCTTGTCTACGTAAGCCGTCTGTCTATCTTAAGCATATTTTGAATTATCCCGAACCCTTTTAACTGTATGTTCCATTTTTGCTTGCATGTTGGGTCCTAGTATTACCTTATCTTCTGGACTACTCCAATCAGTGGGTATCCTACATCTTTTCCCATAAAATACCTCAAAAGGGCTCATTTTCAATGAATCGTGGTAGCTATTATTATATGTGAATTCAACTAAGTGGATATATTCCGCTCACTTGGTTGGTTGTTGCATTACATACATTCTTAACATATCTTCAAGTACTTGATTCACTCGCTTAGTTTTCCCATCAATTTGTGGGTGATATGTAGTACTAAACTGAATCTGAGTACCCAATCTAGTAAAATGGGCCTTCCAAAATGCAGAGGTGAATTTCACATCCCTATCAAAAATCACCACATTTCGCATAGCGTGTAATCAGAATATTTCTTTCATAAATATATCTACAATTTCTACAATCTTGTCTGTGGATTTGATATTAATAAAATGGATTGTTTTTATTAATTTATCCACTACTACCATAATGGAATCATTTCTCTTCCTAAATTTAGGAAGACTTAATCTGTAAACTATCATGGATATTCCACTAGACAGTTCGCCACAACATATCTGATAGTATTATATTAAAAATCCGATATTCTACATTATTACAGTTTTATTAAACTTTAACATCTATATATTTAAACGTAATTAGTGCATGCATGCGAATGGAAATTATGAAAAAAAGTAGATAATGACAAATTAAGCTCACACATGCACATAAGACACAAGATATGCTCTATGGGAAACCCTTTCGGGAGGAAAACCCAGCTGGAAGGTGAGGTCACTTCGCTCTTTTTCTCTGTATGGAAATATGGCTGCAGGTACAAAGAAGTAATTCATGTGGCTTGTGGGCTGCTATAGCACACATATCCTCTTTGTGTGCTCTACCTCCTATCTCTTATGACTATCTTTGCTCAACTATGGAACAAAATGCACTTGAAAGAATAAAATGCCTCTTCCTGCTAGTGGCCTAGTTATAATACATCCCGATGGCCTACTAGTGGTAAATTGACTACATCAACTCTTAACTAGAGTTACAATATAGACTCTTATAGATTCTTTTACATCAAAAACACATGTCTAGACCCTTTTCCATGAATAATGTGAGTTCACGTGGCATACTCCTGAATTATAGGTGTGAAAACAAGAAGGTCAACTTCTGAGTGGCATAATTTTTTTCATAGGGACTTAGATTAATCCACTTCTTTTGTCGTTGGAAGGATATTTATGTGCAGAATAGAAAGAAATGGAGATGTGTTGTATTGGCAAAGTTTTACACCCAAAAAATTCCGTTCGATGACTCAAAATGCTCCCAGAAGGTTTCAAGCCTTGTTTTGCCAAACTGGGTCCCATTAGTAAAAATGGTCCCGTAAGCTGATTCCTCCATTTTTTCCACTCCAAATTCATAAATATGGATTACAAACAATATAATGATCTAATATAGATCACACCTCCCCGTTTTGTGAGGGTTTTGTTCCCCAAAAGCTTTTACTAAATGAGGTGAGGAAATGTTTCCTCCAACTTCTCTCTTATGTACCATTTAGCTTTTCCTAGAAGTTGTCCCTTCAACCCAATATTCCAAAGGCCATGCTACTCTTGTCTTGTAGTTCTAGACCTATTATGCAAAAATGTATCTTCTATTAACTCTGATTGAGCATCTGGTGCCAAATCCTCCATAGAAGGTAGGACTTGTTCCTCTTCCTAATCTATCATGGAAGGCTCATAGAGTTTCAAATTCTCTACATTCACAACCGAGTAAATGCGGATATATGGTGGTAAACTAAGTCGATAGGAATTACCACCCACCTTTTCTAGTATCTCAAATGGACCATACCTTAGAGCCTTTATTTTCTTACCAGACACCTGTAGCCTCTCCTTGTTCAATTGTAACCATACTCTGTCTCCTATGTTGAATGAATTTTTTGTTTTGTGTTGATTATGTTTGACCTTATACTTCTCCTGTGACTTTTGTAGTGTTTCTTATACCTATATATGGATCTGCCTGATCTTCTCCATAAAATTTTCAGCCCTCAAAGCATCTCTGTTATGAAACCAGCTCAAGAAAAGATAGAAAAGATAGATCAACGCCTTAGAATTCAGCCTCTTCGAGGGGGCAACCTCCTTTACATTACATAAATGAACAATTCTTGGATGATTCAAATGACAAAACCTCCTTTCTATATATAGGAGTCTAAGGAGTCACAATATAATCCAGCTGACCTATCAATAATAATATAAAGCCACAAAAATAACAATAGAGGGATTCTATGGGGCACAGTAATAACAATATGAGGGCAATAGGGGCACAACAATATTAATAAGGGGTATAACTACAATAGTAATGGGGTAATCACTAGTATTACAGGGACCCAACATGCCCCTCTCCTTCAAAAAAGTGTTGTCCTTGTCATGCGGAAAGAGTCAATTTTGCAGACAAAACCGACCTCCCTAGAAAGCAAGGCTTTTCTAGTGACAAACAAAACAATCAAGCACTATCTTTCCCTAAATATGCATTTAAAATAAAAGCAACCAGGTGTTTAAGGCTTACCTCTAGTCCAACGTTGTTTGTAGCAGCCAAGCCTCTTCGATCTAGATGAGCTCCTTCTCCTTGAAGCCTGCATTCACTAACAAGCAAACGATTACATAGCACATGAATAACTCATATAATAAAACATATTCATCATAAAGACCAAGGAGTTTATGAAACAAATTATATATAACAACTTGTTGAGAAAAATGAACTTAATTGTATTAATTGGAAACAAAAGAAACCATTAAAACCAGTGCCTTGGTGTTGTACAGGTCTCTCCTAGGGTCCAGCAAGAGTTCTCCTCTACTTTGATCAGCTCACCCACTTCCAAATGAAGCTAGGAAAGGATTGGAATCTCTCCTCTCAAGCTCTATAAGGGAGTCCTAATTTCAGCAGCATCTACCCTTAGGAATGTTCAGCTTTCAACCTCCCCTCCCTCTGGCCCAATGCCTGTATTTATAGTGCTTTGGAGGAAGTTAATCAGGTCCACCATCAATGGGATAAGCCCCTCTTTCAAAGGGATATCTCCCCTCTTCATGGGATAAGTTCCTCTTTCATTGGGATGCATGAACCATCTGGAGGCGCTCAATCCATGTCAAACCATCTTCTAGAATGCTCTAGAATCGACCACAAGTAAGTTTTTTGAAGTAAAACTTGCGCCTTTTGACCTTTACAGGAGTACGCACCCACCCGTTTACAAACAGAGCGTACAAGTACGCAGGTATTATGAACTTGAGGTGTGTACACGCAGGTAAGAGTAAGAGAAACTGCGTAACCAGAGTTATATTGACTTTTACAGGCTTTCTCTCTTTTTTGGAGTTTGACATGAGGAGCAGAGGTATAAGACTTGCCAAGGAGGACAGTATGACTATTGATGGAGCCATACTGACTGCAAATAGTCATGGTGACAAATTTTAGTGTAACAGATTGCCCCCTAAAGTGCGAAGCCTGTAGTAGATTAGGGTTTTATATCATCTAGGAAGGGTGAAGCACTTTATCATTTCGAGGATTATCTTGTGGAGAGCCCAGTTGGAACCTGCAAATATTCAACACAAAATACATATATGAGATCATATCATCGCTGAGGTAGGCATTCCCATACTCAGATCAAAAACTTAACTAACAAACTAACTACTGCTCTGATACATGAATGATTTCGCAGTACATCATAATCATAGACTCATGTAGACACAGTATGGACGCAGCCATCTGTTTATAATTAGTCTACTATATAATGAATACAAAACTCCTCGCAGCCTGGATGGCGGAAACTAGATCCAGGGTCTTCATTTCTACTTCCCGAAATAGTACTATTCTATCCATGCGAATAAATGAGTTGATGTCGAACATGGTAGAAACCACTTGATTACCAGTCGATGATGTAAACTGTTAACAAGTGTGAGAGAGACCACCAGTGATGTCAATGGTTCTCAAAGTACCCAGTACAATCCATGAGATGTGAATGAATGTGTTGATGTCGAACATGTTACAGAATCCTTCGATCGAAAGTCAATGATGTAAACTGTCGTCAAAGGCGAGAAACCTGCCATTGAGGCATGCAGATTTCAAGGTACTGACGATTCCTAGATCATCTTTATAGATAATGTGCTGATGTCGATAGAAAGTGATCCATTGCAGGCAAGCCCACAACACGAAATCATAGATCAAGTTGAAGAAATGTAGCTGTAAGGACTGACTCAGGGATGGTCAAGATGGATGACAGGTATTTTGCAGATGAATGTTTTATTTGCAGTGACCTCTTGAACACATAACGACACAACAGATGGCTTGGTGACAATTGACCCAAAGTTAATACCCAGAAACTAGTTGAAGACTTTCAATGTGGTTTGATCAACTGTTAGGCAAAGGATTTCCCAACCCAGGTGAATGAAAAGTGTCGTGTTCAAGAGTGGTGATAAGGTTTTTCTGAGACAAAGGATAACAAATAGGCTCATTTTTCTCTCTTTTCCCCCACCATTTCTGCCAAGTACCTCTTTATTTTTTACAAGCTTGAGGAGGATAACATTTGCTTGATTATAAGCTCATCCTTCGGATGAGTCCAACTTAGTTTAGATTCGAACCCTAAGAAGGAGTGGTTCGTTCCTGTTTGTAATTGAACAGGTCCTTTACTGTGAAATTTTAACGAGTCCAGTATAGGAGAAACTCGGCGTTTTTCAATTTTAGAGAGTCTGAAAAACTTAAGAAGACTCCAGGGTTGACCTTTTTCGTAAATTTGTGTCTCCCAAGCCAAAAAAGTATAAAATAATACTTGAGAGAACCGCTTGATCTTTACGACCAAGGAGTACTTTCATGATTAGTGTCTCTGATCTGAAAAGTAAAAAGTGATCAAGGACACGTCGTTTTATTTCCAATATCGAATTTGAAACGACAAAAATCCGGCAATCTTTTCATGTTTTTACGGTCATAAAAGGGCTGTAAGAGGACCGTCTTTTAATTCTGTTTTAACGAGTGTAAAAGAAACGCTCGGCAATCTTTTCATATTTTAGGAGTCAGAAAAGGGCTTAAAGATGACTCTGATGTTTTTGTTTGTAAAAAATGACAATTTTCCCTGAAAATCCTTTATCCTGCACAAAAACCAACACATTACTCATACCTGTTGAAGATAGATAAAAATACTTTGAAAAATACCTTTTCATGGTGAAAAATAAACAAATTTACCATTTATTTACCCAAAAAACCTATAAAAAGGGCTTTTACCAATTCATTTTTACCATTTTACTGTTGATGAGAGAAAAAGGGCTTTTGGCAAGAAACTTCCCGTGGACATTGCGGAGAATCTGACCATCGAAACCGAACGCCGTCTCTTCCAGGTAATTTTCAACATCCTCCTCTTCAATTTCATCCATTTAGAATTCTTTTTTAGGCCCCAAATTTCATTTTTTGGAGGTTTTGGGGTTTCAAGAACCGCCTCTCAGGGTACGTAGGTGCCACACTAGGGACCCGCGTACCCCGACATTTTCTCAGTTGGGAAAATGTCGGGAGTACGCACCTTGCCTTCAGGGAACCTGCGTACCCACACTCTGTTCCTAAAGGCGGGGTGCGTACTCCACGCAACGAGTTTTCAAACCCCAAATTCTCCAAATTGGACCACAAATTTTTGATTTCATGGATTCTAATGGATGTTTTTTTTGGTGTGTAGATTGTTCACCATGCTTGATTGGCGCGAGAGAGAGCATGAAGATGTTGATTTGGCTGCCATTAATCATCAACCGTCAATTGATGCTTTGAAGGCATGCGGCCTTTATAAATACTGGGCCATACTTGGCATGAGGGCCCAAGTGAGCTTTCTAGAGTGGCTGGTAGAAAGATGGAACGTTCAGGACCAGTGTTTTTACATTGGAGGGCACCAGCTCGAGATGGAGCCCACAGATATCTACTTTCTCACTGGTTTTCCCAAGAGAGGCGAACACTTGACTCTGTTCGGGACTAGGTCGGGTGGCCAGTCCATTGCTAGTCTCCGACTAGAGTGGTGTAACACTCAGACTCAGGAGAAGGGGATAGAGATCAAAACTATATCCCGACCTGAACTTAAGGTGATTGCTTTTACAGTTACCATACTTTGCGGGGCTGTCGCTTTACACATTGCTACTAGATCCCAGATGCGGATGGCGATTGATTGCTATCGAGGTACCATTTTCAACTGGTGTGATGCTGTGTTGGCCAATATAAAAGGCCAACTAACTAGAGCCAAAAACGGATAGCTAAAGACTTTTGGTTATGGGCCTTTAGTTGTGAGTTTTGGCTTAGAGAGGGTTCCGATGCTGATCCCACAACAGCTCACTGTTGGTGTTGGGCTTCCTCGAGAGCCCAAATTGATGCGATGGGTTGCGGTTATGGCCCGTCATCCTAATGAGGGAACGGAGGTTGTCTGATTTACTCCGGAGTACTTTCGCTGGTTAGAAGACCAGGTCTTTTCTATACAGGATTTTCCTTATGCCGGAGTTGATTTTCATGGAGATCCGGACATGGTTCTTCCACCGGGAGAACAATGGGATGACACAGGTAACTTCATTTTCCACAAGTTTTTTTTAAACTGTCTATTTTTTTTGTTTTATATCATCTCAAAACTAATAGTAATAATTTTCAAAATGCAGATGTAGGCCCACGACGTCCAGCCAATCTCCGGCCTTACGAGAGGAGACTACCAGTTGCACCGGCACCGGCCCAACAGGACGAGGCCACAGAGACTTTGGCTGAGTTGGAAAGTGACCTAGAGCGTCTTACAGCAGATATACCAAAGACTACCATAGATGACATTCCAATCCGGCTTCAGCGCTATGTAGTCAGGGTCCCAAGACCTTTTAGGAGGTTCTTGTGTAGGATGGCCCGTGCAGTGGTGTCATATAGAGATCATCACCAGTGATTGGAGGGTCATTTTGTAGACACATGTGACATTTTGGTTTTTTGTACTTATCATTTTTGCTGATCATAAGGTGTTTTTCAACCTATGATCGAAGACGATGTATTTTTTGACACACTCCTATCTATATATATCATTATTACCGGCTTATCTTGTAAATCATGTTATGGAATGGTTTTAAATTTACATGTATGATTATTGCAAATGTCTATTTAACATTCGAGAAGCAATTGCATCTGCTAATGTATTTAAAGACCTTGGAATATGCTGATATTCAATGTAATCAAACTCACGTTCCAAGAGACGCACTCTCAAAAATAACCTTAATAACACTGGATTTCTAATGGCATACACTCTATTAAGCTGTAATACAACGAGTTCAGAATCTAACCTCACAATCAAACTCTGAATCCCAAATGAAATAGATTCAAACAATAACTCAATCACTGCACTGTATTCGGAAATGTTGTTTGTTGTTTGACCGAGGCTTACCCCATGCATAGAAACTAACTCGTCAGAGGGCGAATAAATAACCCAAGCTGCGGAAGAGATATTCCGTGTACTACGACAAGCACCATCAGCGAAACCAATGTATGTTTGGAGAGGCATCGACATCTGCATCATCAAAGGTAAAACCAAGATAAGCCAGAATAATGACGAGAAACACACTCTCTAAGCTAAGCACACTGTCTAAACTAACAAACACACCAGCTAGAAAGAAAAACTAACCTAACTAAAAATCTCCATACCCATCTTTTAAGCATAATACCTCTTTAGGTAAAGTCCATTTCTGGGTTTACCCAAAGAGTCCTCGTCAAAGTCTACCAACTCATAGGCCCCTTTTGCTAGCTTTCGCTTGACAATATAGGGCCCATGCCACATAGGAACGAATTTTCCAGCACCTAATTTATCATTAGCTTGATCATATAATAACACTAGGTCTCCTTCCAAAAAATTTCGAGGGGTCACATTTCGATCATACTGAGCTTTCATACATTTTGCGTGAGTCTCGATCACCAATGCAGCATCACGTCGATTCTCATCTAATTGAGCTAAGTATAATAAATGCTTTTCCTCTTCGGAAGTAGCTGGAAGTAACTCGATGGCCATTTGCAGTGACGGGATTTCGCATTCAATGGGTAGCACAGCTTCCAAACCATAAACTAGTTGGAAAGGAGTGAACCCTGTTGATGTTTTCACTGAGGTTCGATACGCCCAAAGCGCTGAAAATAACATGTTGTGCCAATTCGACCGATGAATACCAATGATTCATCGGATCATGATAACTAAAACTTTGTTGATGGACTCAACCAGACCATTTTCTTGTGGATAATAAGGAGTTGAACTATCGTGACGCAAACCAAGTTGGCCTGTAAGTTCTGTCATCATAACGTTTCGAAAATGGCACCCATGGTCAGTGATTATCACTTGTGGGACACCAAACCTAGCAATTATATGATTGAATACAAAAATTGCAGTTGTCTTGCCGTCTGCCTCGAATGTAGGCATCGCCTCAGCCCACTTAGTAAAATAATCTACCGCAAGGATGATATACGCATGCCCCCGGGCCGAGTGAGGGTTACATGTAATAAAATCGATACCCCATTTGGCAAAAGGACCAACGGCAATTATAGGGTGGAGAGGAGCAGGTGGAGCGCGCATCTTTCAATCAAACACTTGACAGTTGTGGCATTTTCGGACCGCAATAATACAATCTTTAAACAAGGACATCCAGAAGTAGCCAGCGTGCAATATCTTTTGGGCTGTGGCATACCCAGACATATGACCGCCACACGCTCCAGAGTGACAGTCATTTAGAACCCTTTCAGCCTCTTCGTGAGTTAAGCAATGTCGATAAAGAGTATCTCCAATAATTTTGTATTGTTGGGATTGGAATCGAATTTTCCGACGTTCCGACTTTGAAGCTTCAGGCCGAAAGGATTGGGTCTGGAGATAGATGATGATATCCCCATACCACGGATCTAAAGTGCTGATTAGAAACAAAGATTCGTCCGCAATGGGCTCCTCTACCACAGTTTCCGTGTCAGCACGCGGGAAGTCACACATTAACTCTGCAAAAACTAAAGATTTCTTAGACTTAGATTTCTCAAACTCCAAGTCGAACTCCTGTAGGATAACAATCCATTTAGAGTACTTGCCCCCTAGCAATTGTTTTACCAAGGGTTTTACCAGGTTGTTGAAACAGAACGCTCAATTCTCTTGGGATGAGATAGCTCAGAAATCTTTTGATGCACTCAAACACGCGTTGACCCATGCACCGTTGTTGCATCCTCCCAACTACAACCAGGATTACTTTTTGTACCTCGTCGCCTCTCATTCCACCATTGGGATGGTCTTAGTTCAGGAAGATGAATTCGGAACGGAACATGTGATATATTACCTTAGTCGGACGTTAAATCCCACCGAGCTAAAATACTCACATGTGGAGAAATTGGCATTGGCAACCGTTCAAGTTGTCCAACATTTCCGTCACTACATTTTACTTCGTAAAACTACAGTCATTTCAGATTGCAACCCTATGATCTACATTTTGACCAAACAATTGCTAGGGGGCAAGTACTCTAAATGGATTGTTACCCTGCAGGAGTTCGACTTGGAGTTTGAGAAATCTAAGTCTAAGAAATCTTTAGTTTTTGCAGAGTTAATGTGTGACTTCCCGCGTGCTGACACAGAAACTGTGGCAGAGGAGCCCATTGCGGACGAATCTTTGTTTCTAATCAGCACTTTAGATCCGTGGTATGGGGATATCATCGTCTATCTCTAGACCCAATCCTTTCGGCCCGAAGCTTCAAAGTCAGAACGTCGGAAAATTCGATTCCAGTCCCAACAATACAAAATTATTGGAGATACTCTTTATCGACGTTGCTTAACTCACGAAGAGGCTGAAAGGGTTCTAAATGACTGTCACTCTGGAGCGTGTGGCGGTCATATGTCTAGGTATGCCACAGCCCAAAATATATTGCGCGCTAGCTACTTCTGGCCATCCTTGTTTAAAGATTGTATTATTGCGGTCCGAAAATGCCACAACTGTCAAGTGTTTGATCGAAAGATGCGCGCTCCACCTGCTCCTCTCCACCCTATAATTGTCGTTGGTCCTTTTGCCAAATGGGGTATCGATTTTATTACATGTAACCCTCACTCGGCTGGGGGGCATGCGTATATCATCCTTGCGGTAGATTATTTTACTAAGTGGGCCAAGGCGATGCCTACATTCGAGGCAGACGGCAAGACAGCTGCAATTTTCGTATTCAATCATATAATTGCTAGGTTTGGTATGCCCAAAGCGCTGAAAATAACATGTTGCGCCAATTCGACCGATGAATACCAATGATTCGTGGGATCATGATAACTAAAACTTTGTTGATGGACTCAACCAGACCATTTGCTTGTGGATAATAAGGAGTTGAACTATCGTGACGCAAACCAAGCTGGCCTGTAAGTTCTGTCATCATAACGTTTTGAAAATGGCGCCCATGGTCAGTGATTATCGCTTGTGGGAAACCAAACCTAGCAATTATATGATTGAATACGAAAATTGCAGCTGTCTTGCCGTCTGCCTCGAATGTAGGCATCGCCTCGGCCCACTTAGTAAAATAATCTACCGCAAGGATAATATACGCATGCCCCCCGGCCGAGTGAGGGTTACATGTAATAAAATCGATACCCCATTTGGCAAAAGGACCAACGGCAATTATAGGGTGGAGAGGAGCAGGTGGAGCGAGCATCTTTCGATCAAACACTTGACAGTTGTGGCATTTTCGGACCACAATAATACAATCTTTAAACAAGGACGGCCAGAAGTAGCCAGCGCACAATATCTTTTGGGCTGTGGCATACCTAGACATATGACCGCCACATGCTCTAGAGTGACAGTCATTTAGAACCCTTTCAGCCTCTTCGTGAGTTAAGCAACGTCGATAAAGAGTATCTCCAATAATTTTGTATTGTTGGGACTGGAATCGAATTTTCCGACGTTCCGACTTTGAAGCTTCGGGCCGAAAGGATTGGGTCTGGAGATAGACGATGATATCCCCATACCACGGATCTAAAGTGCTGATTAGAAACAAAGATTTGTCCGCAATGGGCTCCTCTGCCACAGTTTCCGTGTCAGCACGCGGGAAGTCACACATTAACTCTGCAAAAACTAAAGATTTCTTAGACTTAGGTTTCTCAAACTCCAAGTCGAACTCCTGCAGGATAACAATCCATTTAGAGTACTTGCCCCCTAGCAATTGTTTGGTCAAAATGTAAGTCATAGAGTTGCAATCCGAAATGACTGTAGTTTTACGAAGTAAAATGTAGTGACGGAAACATTGGACAGCTTGAACGGCTGCCAATGCCAATTTCTCCACATGTGAGTATTTTAGCTCGGTGGGATTTAACGTCCGACTAAGGTAATATATCACATGTTCCGTTCTGAATTCATCTTCCTGAACTAAGACCATCCCAATGGTGGAATGAGAGGCGGCGAGGTACAAAAAGTAATCCTGGTTGTAGTTGGGAGGATGCAACAACGGTGCATGGGTCAACGCGTGTTTGAGTGCATCAAAAGATTTCTGAGCTATCTCATCCCAAGAGAATTGAGAGTTCTATTTCAACAACCGGGTAAAACCCTTGGTAACCTCAGCTTAGTTAGGAATGAATCGTCGTAAAAAGTTTGCTTTCCCCTGCAAACTTTGGAGTTGGCGAAGACTCGAAGGAGGAGGCAATTTGATGATAGCTTCTACCTTCGAGGGATCGACGCGAATGCCGAATTTGGAAACTACAAATCCTAGCAATCGTCCTGCTGCTATACAGAAGACACATTTGTGTGGGTTCAACCGAATACGATAATGCCTACACCTCATAAATATTGCACGTAAATGGACAAGGTGATCAGCTCGATGTAACGAATGAGCAGGCAAATCATCGAGATACGGTTGCACAATGTGTTTGATGTCATGAAACGCATAAGACATCGCCCTTTGAAAAGTTGCTCTGGCATTCTTGAGCCCAAAAGGTAATTTGTAGTAAGCAAATGTCCCCCATGGACAAATGAAAGCCGTTTTTGGTTGATCGACAGGTAGAATATTAATTTGATTGTAACCGGAAAAACCGTCCATAAAGGAAAATATTTCGCTGTCGGCACAATCATCAATTATTTGATCGATATAGGGTGTTGGGTAGTTGTCTTTTGGACAAGCTCGATTAATGTACCTATAATCGATGCATATTCTTATTGTTCCCTGTTTTTTGTTAACCGGAACAATATTCGATACCCAATCCGTTAACGGGATCGGATAAATGAAACCTGCTTTCAACAGTTTCTCAACTTCTGCTTTAATTGCAGCAGCTTTCCGTGGGTGAATCTGACGCAAATGTTGCCGGACAGGTTTAGCATCCGGGTAAGTCTTGATCTCATGAACAACAATCACGGGATCAATTCCTGGCATTTCCTCATAGGACCAGGCAAACACGTCGTGGAATTCTTGAAATAGGGCCTTGTATGTCTGAATTTTGTCATCTGTACATGAGGCACCTATATGAATGTTTTCAATAATTCCAAGTTTAACCGAAATGTCAATGGGAATAGTTCGAGAGATGTTTCCCAAATTCAGCTCTGAATCAGGATGTTTCATGGGATTCTGAGCTTCCTTGACATATTCAGCTGTAAAAATTGATGAGAAATCATTTTCAAAATGATCATCCTCAGGTAAAAACGAAGATCTATGATGGAGATCGTCCCATGGTAAATCATCTATACACAGGACTTCACGAAGTTGCTCGTCAGATGACACAATTTCGGGAAACGCTATTAACTCCGAGGTTGATGTGAAAAGTGATTCCTCACGGACCACATTCATTAGGTTGGTTTTGGTTGAACACGGGTCGGTAAAAGACTGCACGGCTTCATAGGCAATTTCATATGGACTCAAAGGCATAAAATTACCAAATGAGTCTATTTCAGATTCAGAATGAACGATCCAAGGATCGTCATAAAAAATAGTGTTTGATGTAATTATATGAATGGTTGCAAATGAAGATGATGCGTTGAGTGGAGGAAAAGGAAAAGTTCCCAGTAAACCGGCATCTTTAACTAATCCTACTCCAACATCCTTATATGGGATAGTCGTTTTACCGACATGCTGAATACTCTCTGAAGAGGTTGGGTCAGATGAAAAGTAAGCCAGCTGGTCTATTGTTACGATCTTTCCATTATGTGGGAACTTTATGACTCGGAAGATCGATGAAACGACCGCTGTCATAGCGTAAGACCAACTTCGACCCAAGAGAAGGTTGTAGTCTAGAGGGGCATCAACCACCTCCACATCTAGACTAACGGTTTTTCCTTCAACCCCTATAGGCAAATCCTGTAGAATGCCAAAAGGATGAAACCCACGGCCATCAAAGGCCTTAAGAATTGTCGGGGATTGATTTAGCGAAGGAGAACCAAGCGATCTCCAACACTGTATCGACATAATACACGTGGAAGCTCCCTCATCAATTACAGTCCGATGAATAGGCCTGTTTTTTACTATCACTGGGATCTGGAAAGCCATTTGATGAGGTAAACGCGGTGTACTATTTTCTAGATCAAAGATTATTAGGTTCGGGTCCTGAACATCAACAGCTCCTATAGCCGACAAAAGTAATTTACGTTGTGCTGGGCACGATTGCAGCACTTCCAAAGCCGACATTACTGAGGGTGAAACAGCTAAGTCCTCAACAATGTTGTAATTCTGGGCCGCTCTCGCATGTGGATTGAAAGCTGACCTTCGAAGTACACCCTTGGCGGGTGGTTTGATTACTAAGTCTGGGTTAGGCTTCTCGATCTGTAGTGGATCGGAACCGGGAGCTGAGGTTGATGGATTAGAATGAGAAGATTCTGCTTCTTTACCATCAACAAGACTTTTACTACCATAATCTTGCAATCGAGTCGCAATCCTTACATGGGACATCATCAATATGGGTTATTCATTGGCACTCGAGGAATAACCTATCATTTTGCTATCTTTAGGAAATGGATCCTTCAAGACAGAAGGAGTTTGGGAACCCTTGACGATCTTCGCAACCTCTGCTCGATGAGGGCAGTCTCATGTAAAATGTTCCTCTTCACGAATGAGACATGGATAACGAGGTTTAAGCTTTTCGTCATTGGTTTCCGATTTTTCAGTTTTCTCCTTTGGATTTTTGTCTGCTTTATTCTTCTTCTTCCCTTTCTTCTTCCCACCGGATTTTGATTTAGCCGTAGATGACTCTATAGCGTGAATATCAGCGGAAACTTTAGCAGAAGAATCTCCTGTCGGGGAGTCTGGTAAGGTTATAATAGGAGAAGAATTCTTTGAGGATTTCTTCTTGCTTTTAGTGTTCACCGTACCAATCATGCCATCAGCAGCATGAGATCCCGAAGGAGCTACAGCGATTTGATTTGACTTTGGAAGATCTGGGATCTTTTCGTGTAACGTACCTGACTGAGTATAAACTAAGTCAAGGTACTGCGCTTGAGCAATCACTTGCTCCTCAGTAACTACTCCGGCCTTAGCTACGTCTTCAGTAATCTTTGGTAACAATGATTTAACAAACCATTCAGCTAAGATCTGGTCCAGGATAAAAACTTTCACTAACCGCCTTCGACGTCTCCATTCATGAATATGATCGGAAATATAAGTGGACGTCAATTGCTTTAATGAAGTTAGTAACTCCGTGCCATTATCATATCTGACCGGCAACTGAAAATGAGTTAAAAACGAGGTAGCTAACTGGCTAAAATTATAAAAAGAGGCCCGTGGTAACTCAA
The DNA here is from genome assembly GCA_031772625.1 of Pinus tabuliformis. NCBI lineage: Eukaryota > Viridiplantae > Streptophyta > Pinopsida > Pinales > Pinaceae > Pinus > Pinus tabuliformis. Next base: position 865,866,933 of record CM062818.1, on the reverse strand, counting down.
TATACCACTTGGCCGCAAGACCAATGAGAGTGCGCTGGAAAAGACGTAAGTGGATCGAATCATCCGAGATGGAATTAGAGGCACACCAGAGGTGGTAAGTCATCACATGATTCGACGGGTCCTCTCCAGACTTACTTTCGAACTTGGGAATGTCACTGGGCAACTTATTCGGCATTGGCGGCCAAAACGGAAGATAATTAATTGGATCGTTCGTTAGGCGTGACAAGTCTGGTAAGTCCAAAGTTGCGATAAACGGTAGCTGCCGATTAGGATCCCTAAAACTCTGAGTCATTATACCAGCCCCAGGAGGAGGATATCCAGGATAACTAGGAATGGGAATCGCATTCGAGATATTGTATCCTCCTAGAAAACCAGGATTAACTGGACCGTACTGGGGTTGTTGTGGTTGTTGATAAGTGTACCCAGGATACGGTTGATACTGGTAAACTGGCTGCTGGACAGCAGGATCGAATTGGTACTATCCCTGGTACGGTTGATAAGTGAATTGTGGTTGACTTGTGACAACCGTACTTAAACCAAGTTGTCCTACAGGAATCTGAACCATAGTTTGAATCGTGGATCCAGACGATGGTAAAGATGTCTGAGGAGTAGATACAGGGACAGTAGAAACCGGAGCTGTCGATACTCCAGAAGTAAGTGGGGTAGATTGAACAGATGTTGCGGCAGTTGTAGCAGTCGTTTGAGATGGAGTACGAGGCGAAATAGGCCCAGACTGAAAAACTATCGAAGGTACAGAAGTTTGAATATTAGACTGGACTAGTTGCTGGGGTGAACCAGAAACTAAGGGTTGTCCAGTTTGAGATGACAACTGTACATTTGGCTGCAACACCTGTTGAATTTGCGATGGATCCCACACTATGTTCATTCCGGTGTATTGACCCATAATAGGTTGAGGATATTGAGATCCATAACCGGGTTGAGTGTAGGATTGATAATTGAAAGGTACATTTCTCGTGCCTTGAATATAAGATTGACCTTGGGGTGGTTGGAAACCTTGATTCGAGTACTGACCATGGGGTAGATACCCTTGAGGCACGTACTGATACTGGGGTTGACCTTGAGGTATAAATTGATACTGGGGTTGACCTTGGGGTACATATTGAGTCTGGGGTTGACCTTGAGGAATGTATTGTACCGTAGGCACGTACTGTCCTTGAGGTTGCCTCCCAGATGCAAATTGTGTACCTTGAGGTTGCCCCCCATGCGTTAATTGAGGCTGCCCCCCAGGCGGTAACTGGCCACCTTGAGGTTGAGAAGCGGGAATAGAACCTGACATCATAAGAATGTCTTCTACGCTTAATGGCTTTGCACCATTGCTTCCAGTGAATATCCTTTGTTCAATGGGCTGAGGAGATGCTCTCGAAAAAGTACCAGAAAGAGACTGATACCCAGAGGGAACAGAAGGACCACCGTACAAAAAAGATTCAGGCGATTGAGTAAACATGGACGACTGACCTGACATATTTATGGGAGTATAAAAACCCCTAGGTGGATAAGGAGCATGAGGTGGTGAAAAACTTAACCCTGAGTTGTCCAAATAATTAGTTAGAGAAAGATACCAAGTAGTACTTCTAGGTGGACTGTAAAAAATTGATTCACGCTCCCTTAGATCAATAGTAAGTTGATTTTCAGGGATAGGGATGCCTACTTCTTCTTCCGGAGCAAGTTCTTCAATATCTATCAAACCAGAAGGAAGATTTTCGGTGATGACTCTTTCTACCCTAGGTGAATCAGGAGCACTAGAAGTTGGAGAGACTAACGCTGATGTTGGAGTAACAGGTTCAGATATCTCAGGCTCTTCGCCTATATCACTAGTAGACGAAAAGCTACCAGCAAGTTCGGAAACCGAAATAGCTTCAGGATTATAACCTGTTTCTAGAGTTTGGTAATCAGGATGAACAACCAACGAAGACTCTCCTTCTTCAGGTGACCCTACTTTACTGCCACTAGGAGTTACAAGGACTTTCAAACCTTCGTAATGGCCCGGGACGTCTTCAGGATGTTGGCCCCGAAGTCTACGGGACTTCCTCAACAAATCAGCCACGGTTACAACCTCAGGAGACTGGCCCCGAAGTCTACGGGACTATCTCGGTAATTCAGCCACAGTTAAAACTTTTAACTACTGCACACGCAAACAAAGTAAAATCTCAAAGCAAACCGACTAAAGTCTCTAAAGAACCAAACAAATTCGAATCACACGCCTAAAGAATCTAGGGCATCAAACCACACACAAATAGTAACCTTCCGGACCGAAAACACTAGTTGGTGATGAAGTCCAACATCGCAGAATTCAGTACAGAAGTGGCGGGTGGAACAGTTACCCCGGCAACCTGCTTAATGAATAGACTGGACCAAGTTCCTCCACTTTAACCGTCTCGAGTGAAGTGAACCCCCCAGAAAATCCAAGTGAGTCTAACCGACGTCTGCTCCAGGTACAGTGGGATCTTCCCTCCACCGTCACCTTAGGAAGAATCCTAAAGATAATAGTCACTAAGGTCACCAACAGCAACAAATATACCTGGGGGAACAGTCTACGATCCGATACACATGCAAGGGCAGAGTAACAAGCTCAATCCCCTTGCCGGCTCCTTGACAATAATCCAAGGTTTACCGACAAGTGACCCCAGGCTCCTCGACAATGGTTAATCTGAGGTTTACAGTTTGTAGTACATGCATATCTAGCGTCGTTCCTAATGAAGGAGGATTGATTCCCTCACTGGTTCGGACACGATCTCGTGCTTCTCCTTTAAGAGGAGCTTTCCCAGAGCATAAATGTAACAGTTGGATTTATCCTACCACAAGATAAGCTACTTGTTTGGTTTTACTGTCTTGGAGAGTTAATTACTCTGCTACTCCAAGACACTAGCCTAATCTATGTTGGTGTATCAGAGCCCTAGTAAATAAAAAGTTACTAAGTTAATTTTACTTTAAGCGTTAATTTTTATGGCTTTTCTTTAGGACAAAAGGTAGTGGAGATGAAACTGATGGTGTGTAGACTCGACTCAAATCCACTAAAAAGATGCACCTAAGATGATTTAAACTATCTTTCCTTTTCAATGAATTCCCTAGCTAAGAGAGTTGGAGAATGCAAAATTTATAAAGACAACTTTCTTGGCAATGAAAATCAAAGAAACAATCTCTTTATCTTTTCCAAAGCACACAACACATGACCACTAATTATTTCACGAAAACTTCCCTTTTCTTTTCAAAGACTTCAAACGCTACTAAACAAACGTTTCTTCAAAAGAGATTTTGTGTTTTTCCCTATTTTAACAAAGCATGTAAAACTACTTAACAAAAATCAATTTTAAGATCTATGAAAATCTAAGAGAAATTTATCTAAAAGCAAATCTAAGAGAAATTTACCTAAAAGAAAATCTAATGAGGTAAAAGCCTACAAAATATAATTCCAGGTTGTTTTACTCAGTTACAATTCAACCAAGGACTAATTCATGCAGAATCATAAACCAGTCAAAAGCAAAAATAAAAAGCTTTTGTTCTTTTTCTTAAGAATGAAATTCACAGCTTAACAAACAAGCCTTCTCGAAATTCCGCAAAGAGACAACACAACGGTAGGTTTCTCAAACGAAGGTGATTTTACGAAAGGTCTAACTCCTAAGAAGACTAAAAAGACCAGGGATATCCAAGGTTTTTACAACTTCTAAAGCCAGAGTCACTACAAGACCAATACAAAAATCAAACCTAGGGCTAGAACTTCTATGAACTTCACTAAAACCCTTGATGCTAATGAAACAAGCTTAGATGAAAACTTTTGACAGGTAACCAGTGGATCTGGGCAGCAATAAATAAACTATAAACAAAATCTAATAGGTAAAAAGGAAAAAATTGAAATTTTCTAGACTTTTGACAGGGTACGCAGGCAGCCTGTTTGCACAGGTGCGGCCATGCTCTGTGTACAAAGCAGAAGTGCGTACAGGTACGCACTGTGCTTAACGCAGAGGGTGCGTACTACTCTCAAAAACAAGAAAAATAAAAAACTAACTCAATCTTAAGCTACTATACCCAAATTCACAGTCAATCAGTCAAAAACTAGAAAGAAATCAGATTTTCTCAAATCAAAGTATCAATCAAAAGAGAAATCAATCAAATCCATGGATTCCCCAGTGGAGTCACCATTTTGTCATGTGGAAAGAGTCAATTTTGTGAACAAAACCGACCTCCCTAGAAAGTAAGGCTTTTCTAGTGACAAACAAAATAATCAAGCACTATCTTTCCCTAAATATGCATTTAAAATAAAAGCAACCAGGTGTTTAAGGCTTACCTCTAGTCCAACGCTGTTTGTAGCAGCCAAGCCTCTTCGATCCAGATGAGCTCCTTCTCCTTGAAGCCTACATTCACTAACAAGCGAACGATTACATAGCACCTGAATAACTCATATAATAAAACATATTCATCATAAAGACCAAGGAGTTTATGAAACAAATTATATATAACAACTTGTTGAGAAAAATGAACTTAATTGTATTAATTGGAAACAAAAGAAACCATTACAACCAGTGCCTTGGTGTTGTACAGGTCCCTCCCAGGGTCCAGCAAGAGTTCTCCTCTACTTTGATCAGCTCACCCACTTCCAAATGAAGCTAGGAAAGGATTGGAATCTCTCCTCTCAAGCTCTATAAGGGAGTCCTAATTTCAGCAGCATCTACCCTTAGGAATGTTCAGCTTTCAACCTCCCCTCCCTCTGGCCCAATGCCTGTATTTATAGTGCTTTGGAGGAAGTTAATCAGGTCCACCATCAATGGGATAAGCCCCTCTTTCAAAGGGATATCTCCCCTCTTCATGGGATAAGTTCCTCTTTCATTGGGATGCATGAACCATCTAGAGGCGCTCAATCCACGTCAAACCATCTTCTAGAATGCTCTAGAATCGACCACAAGTAAGTTTTTTGAAGTAAAACTTGCTCCTTTTGACCTTTACAGGAGTACGCACCCACCCCTTTACAGACAGAGCGTACAAGTACACAGGTATTATGAACTTGAGGTGCGTACACGCAGGTAAGAGTAAGAGAAACTACGTAACCAGAGTTATATTGACTTTTAAAGGCTTTCTCTCTTTTTTGGAGTTTGACATGAGGAGCAGAGGTATAAGACTTGCCAAGGAGGACAGTATGACTATTGATGGAGCCATACTGACTGCAAATAGTCATGGTGACAAATTTTAGTGTAACAGTCCTCAACGCTTGAGTAGTTCTGGATACTTCTGCATAAAATTCTCATCCTCCCATGTGGAATCTTCAGCGGATAAGTTCTTCCACTTGATAAGATACTCTAAAATTGATCGATTTCGTAGCTGTCGAGTTCTTGTTTCTATGACTGCTTCCGGTTCCAATATAATTTTTCCTTCCTCGTCAAGTTCTGGCAATATTGTTTGAACTGGGAGTTTGTCGCCTATAACCTTCTTTAAACATGAAACATGGAAAACTAGGTGCAATCGAGAAGCTGCAGGAAGCTCCAATTTGTATGCCATAGTACCAATCTTTTGCAACACCTTGTACGGACCATAATACTTTGGTGATAATTTATTATCCTTCTTAGCTTGCTTGAGGGACATTTGCTTATATGGTTGTAGCCGTAGGAATACCCAATCACCTACATCAAAACTTCTTTCACTGCGATGTTGATCTGCCTGTTGTTTCATTCTATTTTGTGCCAACACGAGGTTATCCTTTAAGAGTTGGAGGACTTGTTGTTGATGTTCGATGTGATGTTCCACTGCCTGAACCTTAGAATTTTCTCTTAAATATGATGTGATGGATGGTGGTTGATACCCATAAAGTGCCATAAATGGGGTCATTTTTGTTGCTGTATGGAAGGAAGTGTTATACCACCATTCAGCCAGAGGCAACCATTTGACCCATTGTGTCTGTTTATCAGATACAAAGCAACGAAGATATCCTTCCAAACATTTTTTACTATCTCAGTTTGCCCATCAGATTGAGGATGATAAGATGAGCTATGAGCTAACTGAGTACCAAGACAAGAAAATAATTCTGTCCAAAAATTTCCAGTGAAAATGGGATCTCTGTCACTTACAATAATCTTTGGGTTTCCATGTAGCTTTTGAATTGTTTCCATAAATGCAGTAGAAACTGTACTGGCTTTAAATGGATGTGATAATGCACAAAAGTGTGCATACTTGGTAAGTCTGTCAACTACCACCATGATGACACTCTTTCCCTCAGACTTGGGTAAACCTGTGATAAAATCCATTGAAACCTCCTCCCAACGTTGGCTTGGAATGGATAAAGGTTGTAATAGACCCGGTGTCTTAATTGTTTCAACTTTATTTTGTTGGCAAACCAAACATTCCGCCACAAACTTTTGAATATCTGATTTAAGGCCATCCCAAAAAAATTCCTTCTTAACCCTGTGGTAAGTTTTTAAAAATCCTGAGTGCCCTCCTAAGGGAGAAGTGTGCAATTCCATAAGAATCTTTTGTTTTAGCTGGGAATTCTTACAGAGGTATAAGCGATCTTTGTACCATAACGAATCATTTTTCCAGCTAAATGTATCAGACGTACTGGAATCTTGTTGTAACTTTCGAATAAGTGCCCACACTTCTTCGTCATTCTTCCATTCCTCCCTTGCTTCGTTTATCCAATCTGGTTGGATAATAGAAATGGCGCACAACAATGCTTCCACATCCTCATCCTTTCTTGAGAGTGCATCTGCCACCACATTTTGCTTCCCTTTTTTGTAGATGATTTCAAAGTCATAACCCAACATCTTTGTGACCCACTTTTGTTGCTCTTCAGAGGATAATCTTTGTTCTAAAAAGTATTTAAGGCTATCATGATCCGTTTTTACCTTGAAGTGTCTTCCCATTAGGTAGGGTCGCCATTTCTTAAGTGCATGGAGTATTGCCAACATTTCCTTCTCATAAATAGCTTTGCTTAAAAACTTTCCCTTGATTGGACGACTTTCAAAAGCAATGGGTCTTTCATCTTGCATTAGAACAGCACCAATTCCATTTCCTGAAGCATCACATTCCACAATAAAGGTTTTTGTGAAGTCCGGTGTAGCTAAGACCGGTGCTTGGCACATTGCCTCTTTAAGATGTTCAAAGGCCTTTGTTGCTTCCGAAGTCCATGAAAATGCATCTTTCTTCAATAATGTTGTTAGAGGTGCTGCTATTCTCCCATAATTCTTAACAAACTTGCGATAATACCCTGTCAACCCAAGAAATCCTCGCAGATGCTTTATGGATGTGGGGATTTTCCATTCCTTAATGGCTTTAATTTTGCTAGGGTCTACCTTAACTCCTTCATGAGATACAATATGACCCAGATATTCCACCTCCTGGACTCCAAAGAAACATTTGGATCTTTTTGCATATAATTGTTTCTCCTCCAATAGTTGTAGCACCCTGTCAACATGTTCAACATGATCCTTCCAAGACTTGCTGTAGATTAGTATATCATCAAAAAATACTAACACAAATTTTCTAAGGAATGGTTTGAAAATTGAATTCATCAAACCTTGAAATGTTGAAGGTGCATTGGTAAGGCCAAAAGGCATGACCAAAAATTCATAATGACCCTCATGAGTTCTAAATATTGTTTTCGGAATGTCTTCAATCTTCATTCTGATTTGATGATATCCTGAACGAAGATCCAACTTGGTGAAGTAAATTGATCCATGCAATTCATCCAGTAATTCATCAATGACAGGAATGGGGAACTTATCTTTAATAGTGAGCTTGTTGAGCTCCCTATAATCCGGACACATGCGCCATGATCCATCCTTCTTGTGCACCAATACTACTGGAGTAGAGAAAGAACTTTGACTCGGTTGAATTATACCAGCCTCTAGCATTTCTGCAACCATACGTTCAATTTCACTCTTTTGGACATAGGGATATCTGTACGGCCTGATGTTTGGAGGAACACTTCCTGGAATCAGATGAATAGCATGATCATGATCACGCATAGGTGGGAGACCTTTGGGAGTCTCAAATACCTTGGAATGATTGTCCAGGACTTTTTGGAGATCTGGAGAAATAGATGATTCCGATGTGGAAACATCTAGCGAACATAATTGTGCAATTACACCTCTTTGCTCCTTTTTTAGAAGCTTTGTCATACCATTAGAGCTGATTATCTTTCCTGGTTTCCCTGCAATACCCCTTAATTCAACTTCCTTTCCTTCCGTAGAAAATTTGATGAAAAGTTCTTGAAAATTAAAAGCTATTGTACCCAAGGATTGTAGCCATTGGACTCCTAGTACAACATCAGCACCTCCCATTGGAATGGAAAGCATTGGGCTAGTCAATACATATTCTCCCATGGATAGCTTGATATTATGGCACTTTCCAGAGCAATTTATTGTTCCTCCATTTGCAATCATCACTTGACACTCTGGTGCTGGATATAGGAAGCAATTCAATTCTTTTGCTACCTTACAATGAATAAAATTGTGGGTGCTTCCTGAATCAATCAACACTATTACCTTTTTCTTCTTGATTTGTCCTTCTATCTTGATGGTTTGAGGAGTGGTAATTCCTGCCAATGCATTACAAGATATGGTCGGATTTATTTGTTCTTCATCTAGGCTTTGTTCCTGGAGTATATCCTCTTCTTTTGACCTTTCTTGCTCCTTTTCTTCTTCCTCTTCACAATCTATGTAGAATAATTTCTTCTCAGCACACTTATGACCTTTAGTGTATTTGCTATCACAACTGTAACAAAGCCCTTTTGCTCTTTTTTCTTCCAATTGTTGTGGTGTCAACCTTATAGGTTGTGGAAGACTAGGGGCAACAACACTTCCGTCTTTATAGTTGTGAGTGGTATGCTTCCTGGTTGCCATAATTTTGCTTTCCATTTTTCTTGCTAACCTGAATGCCTTCTCTAATGAATCAGGTTCCCAAAGGCGAACATCATGTTGGATATTATCCTTTAAAGACCCTATGAACACATCAATCCTATGCTCCTCTGGAATATCTTTTACCCTTATGTTCAATTTTTGGAACTCCTCAATGTGCTCCATTATTGAACCCTTTTGTTTGAGACTTATCAATTGGCTAAAAAAAGTGTTGCTTTTTGTATCCTCATAATGTGCTATCAATTCTTCCGTAAAAATTGCCCAAGTGATAAATTGTTTACGAGAGCAAAGCCATTGATACCATACAAACTGATTTGGTTCCAAATATAAAGTTGCCATACGTACCTTTTGTGTGTTTTGCACATTATTGAGATCGAAGAATTGCTCCATCTGTAATATCCATGTGGCAGGATCCTTGCCATCAAACTTCCTCATATCGATTTTTGGAATATGGTGGGTCTTCGATCCAACATTAGAGTCTATGGAATCATGATTAACATTTCTTTTGTTCACATCATGAGTTTCCTTTACAACCTTTTCACCATTAGTAAGTATTTCTTGTAGAAAATTTGTCAAATCTGTCTTCAAATCTCTCATGTTTGTCTTCAAATCTGTCTTCAAATCTGCCATGTCTCTCTTCAAATCTGTCTTCGAATCATCCATATTAGCTTCCATTCCCTTTATCTTAGATTCCACGCCATTTATCTTAGCTTCTGTTAGCTTTTGTGAGCGTGACATTTGTTGCACTTGTTCTTGTAATTTTGATATATCATGTAGCATTTCTTCCTCTTCTTCATGAGTCATGCTAGAGCTTTCAGGTTCCTTACTAGGTGTTTGCATTTTCTTTCCTCGGGGCATCAGTTACCGATAATAATGCTTTACTATGCCCTTTGAATTCCTTCAAACCAAGCTTACGCAAAAATTTAAAAAAAAAACTACACACCTTTTTTCACTTTGTAGAAGCCTGATATTGAATCTGATGTATCTCTGTAAATTCAGATCCTCCAGTTTTGAAATTGTGACCTGTAGTAGCCTTTTGCGTCCTCTTTCCAATGCCACAAGTCTGACCCAAATTGGATTCTCCAAGGAAGAGTTATCCGAAATCTCCCACAGTGACTTGATTATAGACTAGTTCAGTAGAGCGAACTTGTACGACGTGCCACGAGTCACTGTTTCGACCTTTGGATCTAAAAAAATGCATACAAGAAACTACAGTCCGTCCTCTTTCTATACCTTCTTACAAAATTTCAATCTGATCCCCAGAGAGAAAGTTATGACGATTTTCCCCAGGTCACCTGTTTGGAATGTAATTCAGGAGTCTGCAAAAAGACCAACTTCCTCAGATAATATCTCCGAAAGTATAGCGTAAAAAGCTCTGAAATTCAGACCCAAGATTCAGCGCGATTTCTTCTCAAATGGGTTTTTTTTGCAACTTCTGAAATGTCGCAGAAAAAAAGTTATAGCGAAAATTCCACGATGACTTGTTTGGAGCAACGAAACCCTAGAATCCAAAGCTCTGATACCAAATGTTATGAAACCAGCTCAACAAAAGATAGAAAAGATAGATCAACGCCTTATAATTCAGCCTCTTCGAGGGGGCAACCTCCTTTACATTACATAAATGAACAATTCTTGGATGATTCAAATGACAAAACCTCCTTTCTATATATAGGAGTCTAAGGAGTCACAATATAATCCAGCCGACCTAACAATAATAATATAAAGCCACAAAAATAACAATAGTGGGATTCTATGGGGCACAGTAATAATAATATGGGGGCAATAGGGGCACAACAATATTAATAAGGGGTATAACTACAATAGTAATGGGATAATCACTAGTATTATAGGGACCCAACAATCTCTTGTAATATCTTCCCTCGCTCCTCCTTGTTTCCCATATGAAATATCCCAAGGTGAAGGTAGAAAATATCCAAAACAATTCTCAAATGGGGAATTTCCTATAGAATTGTGGACTGCTCTATTGTAAGAATGTTGTATATATACCATATTTTCATCTCAGGTCTTCAGATGCTTCTAGTTGTGTCCCCTCAAAAGTTGCACCAAAGTCCTGTTGACTACTTATGTATGTCCATTTGTCTATGGATTGAATGTTGTAGATCTCTTAACCTTTGTGTACATATTCTCCCACAATGTAGTCGAGAATGCACTGAGAAATCTTGTATCCCTCTCTGAAATGATGCTCCTTGGTATTGTAAAGTGCACCCAGACCTATCCAAAGAAAAAGTTTGTTGATTCATGCCCATTGATGGTCTTTTTACAGGGCATCAAAACACACATCTTGTTGAACCTATCAACTTCAATGAACAGGTAGTCATGTCCCTTCCTCATTGTTTGTAAACCTCCCACAAAGTCCATGGAAATTTTTTCCAAAGGATAAGAAGGTACAGGTAAGGGATGATATAGACCATGTTTCCTATTACTAGGCTTGTTGGTATAACAAAGCATGCATCCTCTTATGAACCTATCTACCTACTCTTGCATCTTGGGCCAATACACATACCTCTGCAAGTTAGTCATGGCCTTCTCTACAACAAAGTGCCCTGCCACCTTGGAGGTGTGAGCTTCTCTGATCAGCTGCAACCAGAACCTTTAGGAACACATAGCTTATCCAACATGTAGAGTAACCCATCCTGGAGATGGGATTCAACTGTGTTATTGCCATCGCACACATTAATCTGACTTTGCAGTTGCTAATACACCTCCTTGAAGTCCTCATCTTCTGAATATGCCTCTTTGTATGCATCATTGGTGAATGGATCCATGTGAAAAATGTTCCCTAGAGTTGTGATCTTTGATGTGGGTGGCCTTGAAAGCATGTTGACCAACTTGTTTGTGCTTCCATGTTTATACTTGATCACTAAACGAAACTGTTGTAAAAACCCCATCCACTTGTAATTCCTGGTTTGTTGTAGATTACTATGGGTCATCCACTTGTAAATCATAAATTACTCAGAGAAATATTTACAACAAGGTATCGTACACATGAAACAGAGATAATATGACCACGTTACAGCCCCGAGAAGTTGGCTTCCCAGCTAAACCTAACAGGGCCTACAAACTCTTGGTGTTCCATCTCTTGGGGTTACGGTTTTGGTTGTTTATGGCTTTCCCTTGTTGTTCAATAATAAATAGGCCCTTGAGCCTCATTGTAACACATTCAGAGGCATGTAACCGCCACATTTCTTCTCAGAGATAGGCTACCATCGCCCAAGCTAGTTTATTTCCATTCTGTTTGTAAGCATATTTCAATATTTGATATTAATGAAATGAAGTGGTATTTCTACTGCATCTCTGTATTTATGGTTATATCTATAGTTTGTTGCAATTTTTTTTTAAGTTCATATCACAACGCCGCTTGTTTGATATGTATAGACAAACTATGGGACTTTCATCATCTCAATATTTCAAATATTATTTTAATTGTGTATTACCAACTTAACACAAACACACTAAACAACCTAAATCTAATAGAACAATTATTATTTCAAACCAAAGTAAAACTTTTCCAATTCAACAATCCACCTTTTGGGGTTATTGCTAGTAATATTATTCTTTACTCCTTTGTCGAGTGGATTTTTGTGTTATTCGTTATCATAGTGTGCATTCTATTTTTCATTTCACAATTTGTCTTTTTCTATTATGTTCTATATTTTATATTACAAATATTTATATATTATTATTCACGATATTTGAATTTTTTTAACATTTTATTTTTATATTTGAAAAATATTAAGAGAATTAACATTTTATTTTTATATTTGAAAAGTAATAAGAGAAGCATAAGTTCATTATAGTTATGTTAACTTAAAAGATCAAGAAAATTAGTAGCGTGGAAAATATTTTGAATTTTACATTCAATATGAGTTTAAGAACAACAATACATGAGAAAGTGCTTCTCATCTTTAACCCTCTTAGTGTTGCTAAGGTGATAAACTCTTTCATCCCATGGTGTTTGGGGAATTGACCAATGTACAATTTCACTATGAAGCTCATGGGAATTTGTTCCTTATTTTAACAATGTTTGAGATAATTTTGTCTTCAAAATTGGGGTGAATCACTTCCTTATAATATCTTGGTTTCTTTTTTTCCCTCTAACTCTTTATCACCCCACAATTTCTCCTTAAAATTTGATGTAATAATATTTTTGATATTATCCTTATTTTACAAAATGATCTCCTCCTTTACCCCCAATGATCTAGCCAACACTAAGCATCCTTATGCCCTCAAGCTTGAGCATGAGTTGGTAGTTTTGGATAAAGTTAGAAGAAATTTTAGGAAACCTTTTCTTCCATGTTATTTCACTTCTTCCTATAAATAAGATACCTAGTCATAGCCATGTTTTAAATGGGGAAGGGGCTTGCTTTGATAGGGAGGATATGATAGGGTGTATTTCCTTTAATATTGAAAGGTGTATTTCATTTACTACTAAAATTGTAAGTTATAAATCGCTTTTGAATCCTCCACGACTCTTTAGAGATATTGCAACTCCAAACCTCACATCCATATAAAATAGCACAGGCGACAAGTGTTAAAGAGGAGTTTTGTTTTATCCCGTGTCCAAAAGATCTACTGACTTGAAGTTGTTTTCAAGCCAAAAATAAGCTTTACATCCTCCATTTATCTTTATGATATAATCCCACTATATCGATTCCAAGATACTTGTATGAAGAGACTTCTTCCAAATTGATGTTGTCATATATGAAAGTACCATAAGTAATTTTTCTGGAGATTTTTCTAGATTTAATTATCATGACTTTTGTTTTCTTGTTTTTTTTAATCCTTAAAAGTTTTAAACTTATTTTTAAATGGGTTTAAACCTTTTATTTTTTTCTTTTTTTGTCAAAATTTAGTGATATAATTTTAGATGAGATTATAACTTGTTATTATGTAAAATGTATTTTAAATATATAAACGATTCAATAATTTAATTTTTATTTTAATATTCAAATTGTATAAACTAATAATTCAACTTTACAATTTTTATTTAGTTTTCTCACACACATAATTAAAAAATTAAACATTCAATATTTAAATTACACTTCTTTCTCTCTCTCTCTCTCTCTCACACACACACACACACATATATCCAATTTCTTTTGATAATAAATATTGAATTGACAGGAAATTAAAGCCATCCTCGATCCATCTTAACATTAGATTTATCTAGCGTGGAGAGGGATCAAATCTCTCGAGTTGCAAAAAAGAGGTTTTCAAAATAAACATCTAATTTGTTGCAAATCTTAGCCTTTTTTTTCGCGCAAAACTTATTTGCGACTCAAGAGATTTAATTCTTTTTTGCGCCATGGTTAAGATGGATCTAGGTTGGTTTAATTTTAAATCTAACTATTTAACATGAATATCTCTCTATACTAAATTGTAAAACACCTCTTAACACCACCAATGTTACACAATTAAAACCAAACCCTTCTTAAAAAATAAAAAATAAGTCCATGTAATTAAATTTTACATCCTAACTCTAATCTTACATCTTAATTCCAACATAATTCAAATTCACATCCTAAGTTTACATTACCTATATTATATATTTTTATTTTTTATATTAATAGATGGAGGTTCAAATATTAATACCTTGCATCTCTAAATTTATATGTACCTTTTCACATTTACATAATAGAATTAGAAACTTATCATATAAATTATCAAATAACAAATAAAAAATAATACCTATTCACATGTATTATTAGCATTTACTAAAATAATGTTAGTATATATAAAATACATCTTTCTATTTTGTAATTCATTGCATAAGTTGTACATAAATGGAATAATTCTATAATTCTTGTCTTTTTTGGAAATTCATCAAGTACTTTAAATAAACTATTAGTTTCCTTTCACTTGGTACTTAATGTTGTAAATTTACAAGTTGAAGGTTTTTCAAATTGATTGAAAATTTCAGCGGTGAGATATAGAGTATTGACCGTGGATGCTTTGTGAGTTCCATATTTGCACAATATATATATATATATATATATATATATATATATATATATATATATATATATTATTAACTTGCAGAAGACATTCAATAAAATTAAAGATGATAGAAAAAAAATTATCTCACATGAAGTGGAAATTCAAAATTCAACTAAAGTAAAAAAAAAAATGTAAGTTTCAAATATATTATTAGTTTGCAGAAGACATTGAATTGTCATAGAAATAAATTACCTGGGGTGAAGTGAGGTTCCAACCTTGAACGAAATGAAACAACTCAACTAAGGTAAAAAAGCAAAAATGTAAGTTTTGAGTCGGTAAAAATAAAAAATGTAAGTTTTTGTAGAATTGATAAATAGTTGGATTCAAGTGGTCTTCTTCCTATTTGGTAGAGGCATAAGAGTGATAATGATGATTATATCCACATGGTTGTGGTTGTTTCTTTACTCTTAACGAAAAGAAACCAAGAAACAAATTAATTTGAAACTTTTGTTATATTTCACTTCTTCGATCCTTTGATTTTTCTCAAAAATTTTGATGATCGAAACAACCACTGTATTGATATTTATAAACACCTAATATTTATATAACATTATATATGTTATATGTTTTAATTTTTTGATTGAGCATGCATATAAATGTTAAATGTTGAATTTTACAAACATTTAGGCCTACACATCTTCCCCTATCGTGGACTATAAAACACCTCTTGACACAATGAAGTTGTATAAAATAAAATTGAAACCATTAAGCCAACCTCGATCTATCTTAACTCCAAATCTACCAAGCACTGAGAGGGATCAAATTTCTTTTCACTTTAAAAGAGATTTGCATCTCAATAAATTCGATATCTGTCAACACTAGGTAGATCTGGAGTTAAGATAGATCTAGGCTAGTTTAATTATTAATTATAAATATAAATATAAATATAATTATTAATTTTATATGCTATATTTATTTTATTTTATTTTGACGGAGACAAAATTTTAAACATTACAACATATCTACCATACTAGGATCAAATGTTTACATACCAGCCCAGATCTATCAAGCCCCGAGAGGGATCAAATCTCTCAAGTGCAAAAATTTTTTTTAGTGAAAAACTTGAGGAAAGGTTTGCAGCTCAAGAGATTTGATCCCTTGTGGAAAATGTTAGATCTTGGGTTAAGATGGATCTAGGTTGGTTATATAATAATACATAGTAATGTATATTTGTATTTATGTGTTGCTTTCTTATTCCCTCTCTCTGTCTCACCTCCAAAAAAATGCATACTCTCTCTCTTTCCCTTCTCTCTCTCTCTCTCTTTCTTACCCTTCTCTCTCTCTCTCTCTCTCTCTCTCTCTCTCTCTCTCCCACTATCCTCTCTCCATCACTCTATCTCAATCTCTCCCATGTCACTTCCTCTCTCTCCACCTTTCTCCATGCATGTTTCTTATTCCCTCCCTCTTTCTCCCTCTTTCTCCCTCTCTCTCTCTCTTCCTTTCTCTCTCTTTCATTCTCTCCCACCTCCCTCTCTATCTCCCCCCCCCATCACTCTCTTTCTCTTCCCTCTAACTTTGTCACTATCTCCATCCCTCTCTCCTTCTTTCTCCCCCCCTCCATCTTTGTGTCTCCCTCTCTCTCTTCCCCTTCTCTCCCTATCTCTCTCCTCTCATCTTCTCTCTCTTCCCCCCTCTCTTCTCTCCCTCACTCTCTCCCCATCTCTCCCTGGTAACTCCCTCTCTCTTTCCACCTCTATATATCTATGTCTTTGTTCTTTCCTCTCTCTCTCTCTCTCTCTCTCTCTCTCTCTCTGCCTTCCATCTTTGTCACTATCTCCCTCCCTCTCTCTCTCCCTCCCTCTTGCCCCCCTTCTTTCTCTCTTAAAATTGATTCCATGATATTGTGTTTAATAAACTATCTAAATTAAAAAACCTTGATTGGTTGTAAAATATTAAACCTATATTTTGGATCAATCATGTCAAAGAAAATAGAATAATGAAAAATGTAAAACAATGATGCATTATCTTTCCTCATTGTTGTTAGTCAATTTTCTTGCTCTCATTGGTTGGATCCTTAGTTAAGATGGATCTATGTTGGTTCTTAATAATATTATTTATATTAAATATCACATCTTTATATTTAAAAGTATTCTCATTGTTACTTTTATAAAAATCTTGACATAGTTTGGTTTAGATATATCTCAACAATAAATTACAAGACAAAAAAAATGAAAATAAAACTATTATCCCTATATATATATATATATATATATATATATATATATATATATATATATATATATATATATATATATTTGAATTATGATTAAATTAAATATATAGATACATATATATTTCATCACATAAAAATAAGTTTAATCTTTAAATTTAGAAACTTAATTCAAAATTTTCATCTTAACAATTTTTTCAGCATGTCGACAACTCAATTGGCTATGTCATGTCATGAACTAAACATGAGATTCAAAATTAAAATCAGAGTATTTTTTCCAAAAATTTGTGGAAAATAAACCGTAAAACTTTCCAAAAAAGTCTCACTTAAAACCCGAAAATAAATTCTAAAAAAGTCTCACTTAAAATCAGAAATAAATAGGAAAACTTTCCAAAAAAATAAGCGAGAAAAATTTCCAAAAAGTCACAGTTAAAATGGGAAAATAAATGAGAAAACTTTTTAAAAAATCGCATTTAAAGACTACTCTCCCCTGTGGGTCAAACGAACAAAAACTAAAATTAAGCCCGCAAGGAGTAGAGCAACATTGATAGAGTGTTCTATTAAGGCACTCTATGGTGTAAATGTCACAAGTTCAAAACTACATGGGTAAAAGTCCATCCATGCTAAAGGTTGGTGTGGATAAGGCCTGAAGTGATCAAGCCATAGGTTAGGTGTGCCAGTTATCTCACGACTCAAATAACTTACTAAAAAAAAAAATATTTTTTATTTTTGTTATTGTGTGAAAAACTACCATAATGTAGTTGTCAACTTTTTAATTGAGATAGATATCATTGACTACCATCCATGAATGCTAGTTGATTCATCACTATTATTCAAGGAAACTCAAGCCCCCTATAATGACTTGTTCTAGTTCATAACAGAGTAGGATTTGGCTCCTTCCCTTTACCTATAATTTTTTAGTCATTAAACTATTTCCCATATATTTAAAGAACATCTCTTAACTCAAAAAAGTAATTTTAATATCCCAACAACTATAAACTATCATATAAATACATTATATAATCCAAAATAACTATTATAAATACAAAAAAACCATAGAATAATAAGAACCATCAAGGTTAAGGGAAATAATATTAATAGTTGCCACTATCAATTGTCTAACATGGTATCAGTGCTAAGGTGAACAAAAAAAGTATTTGGAAGGACACTAGAAAGAATTGTCGATTAAAAGATAGGAATCTCTCAAAAGTCTAAAAGAATAAGACTACAAGGAAAATTGTCTCTTGAAGTAATATGGTTAAAGGCTCATTGATAGAAGACCCTTCTAATATAGGGTTTCTATATTGAAGAAAATCAACATTACATCAATCTCGCAAGGAGGATGTTGATCTCGCAAAAAAATAAGTATATTTGCAAAGCATCAATCTTGGAAGTTGTTGGTGGGAACATCTTTCAAGGACATCATCAAGAACTCTCCAAAGGTCTTAAAGAAGCCAAGAAGGTTGAAGACATCATCAAGGAAAATCATGATCCCAAGTAAGTAACATATTCTTCAAGTCATATGGGTTATTAATGCAAAGAGAGCAATAAGCTTGTTCTGGCTCTGAACTATCTAGCATGGAAGAAAAGAATTGACTTGATTCTCATAGAATAAGAAGTAATGGGATATGTTACTAGAGAAATTACTGAACCTGAGAAAGATAAGACACAAGAACTAGAAAATTACAAGAAAGGGGGAGTAAGAGCTCAAAGGATCACATTTTAATCAATTAAGGATTCTCTTGTTGCATTTGTTGCAAATCTGAAGATTTCCAATGCCATGCATGAAAGATAGTGAAATTGTATTTGGTAAGTACAACAGGACAAAATATGTTGTTAAGGAACAAGTTGTACATGATGAAGAAGTCAAAGGATGAGGATGTGGAATCCTTTCTCATGAGAGTCTCTCAACTAAGAGACCACCTTCAAGGACTTGGGGAACCTATTATTGATTCAAAAGTAACCGTATGTGTATTAAATGCATTTCCACCAGAATGGAGTGATTTGACAACAAGCATTTACTCCAAGAAGGATTCAACTCCCTTTGAAGTGTTGTGGGCACAGTGAATATTAGAAGAATCAACAATCCAGGTCAAGGATGATATTGGATTAGATGAGTAATCTCAAGCCCTTCTATCCAAATTTAGGAAGCTAAAGAAGGGGAAGTTTGGTAAGTCCAAAATAAAGACATGTCCAAAGTGCAATGTTTTGGATGCAATGAATTTGGCCACATAAAGAGGGATTCTCCGAACAAGAAAGACAATCAAAGAAATGAAAGGAGTGAAGCTCATGTAGCTGAGGCAGTGAGAGAACCTAAGAAGAAAGCAAAGAAGGAAGAAGTGAAGGATATTTACTACTAAACAAGGTTCACTGACTATCAGGATCCATGTAAAGCTTAATCTTTCCTTTAGAATACTATATTTTGCATAGCATCATAAAAAGAAGCATATGATAGTGGCATGTCTAGAATTTTTACATGATTAAGTTGTTGTGTAGATATCATCTAGATATATGGATAAGTAGACCATTTTTCATATTGATTATCCACCCATTATCTAACATTAGAATAGAGGTAGTCATATTTCTTAGGTGGAACAGCATGATCCTAGAAGAACCATCATCATGGAAGGTTCTTGGGAAAAGTGCTATGAGAAGATTATTACACATTCCATGTAATGTGGAGTCAATACTAATAAAGGAATGAAGGATTGAAATGCGTTAGGATGGAGTCTCTTTATGAGATATATGAATAGCTAGATGATCGGATAAAAGCATAGGAATGCATGTTGGATATTAAAACTTTGGATAAGATTCAGATATACAAAATTTTGTGGAGATAAGGTTGGTCATAAAATATGCTTAGGTATATGGATATATGATGCTTGAAAAAAATAAATATTTGACATACTTAAGGATGTGTAAATAATTTAAAGACTTTCTATAGAACATATATAATAATGACTAACATCCAGTATAGTCTCTGGAAGAAAATTTGTAACTTCGTAATTAAGTTCGATCCTTAGGCACTTTGATGCATGAAGGAAGATGCATATAGAGATGGACCATAAGGATGTTGATGGAACGAGAAGGTCGCCATGGTGAGGTAAGTTAGATTCTTATTATTTTTGGTTATCTAGTTAACATATTATTTTTCTACGTGGAAGATGTTGCAGGAATATATGATGGCAGTTGAGGAAAGTTCAACTGTGTGGATGAAGGATATTGAGGGAAGCTTGATATATGGTACTTGGAAACTATGAAGGCATGATGTGTCCATATTGGGATTGAAAGGTAGTTATGCAAGAAGATACACTAAAGCTCAAAGTAAGATCACTTTCAAGAAGAAGATATGATCAACTTGAAGTTTGGAAAGGCTCAATGTAATGCCTTCATATCAAAGAAGAAAGTGATGAGCAAGAAAATTTCCCTGGAATCTATGACAAGATTGAATAGAGAAGGTGGCTCTGTGATACCTTGAAAGAAAGAAAGCTTGATGATGCAGTGGAAAGAGGGAGTTAAGCATATATGGAGAACTAGTAGTTGATACTCTTATAAATACAAGTTGCAAGGCTTGTGAAGGTGACTTCCTAGATAGAAAGGAAGTTTATATCTCCTTTGATTTCGAAGGAGTAAAGGAGTCTCCTTATATAGGAGCAAGGTTCTATTCTCAATATTTTAGGAGAATAGGAATGTCATATTTGGTTGAGACGGAGTGATGTTGGACATCACATGTTCATTATCCTTTTCAGATGATGAAGAGAGAATGGCGGAGGATTGGGTAAGCATCTATGCATTCCTTGAAGATACAACATCCAAGAAAGGAAATGGACCGACAGTCTTTGAGGATGTGACAGGTATCCAAGCGAAGAGTAGTCTAAGAGGGTCGATATTCTTTGAGGACTAGGGATAGGAGATCCAAGATAAGAATAGTCCTAAAATGAAATACCTTGTAGAGGTAGTGCAGTATCACACGTAAAGCCTCCCAACATAATTATCTTGATTAAAGTAGAGCTTGTTCAATTAGGCCTCAGGGATAGTGTTGGTCATAATGATGATACTTACAGTATGGCTTATCAATCCGACTCTTCATGTGTGAACTCTTCAGTTTGAGATATGATGTTGTATTGGTTGTATAATTATGAATACCTCCCTAGTGAAGAGGGAGTGTTGAGAAATGTAACTAGTTTCAGTTTTCATAATCTTTGTACTCATTTCAATATGTATCCTATGTAACAAACAAGGAAAAAAAAGAAAAATTATTATTATTGAAGCATGGGTTTCATGCTCATTATTGATTTTATTCTAGGTAAAAGAATGTTCTTCGTGATTCTACGGTTTGTTAGGTCTTAGGATTTATTTTCTTGAGTCAAAGGATTCGACATCATGTTTATAAGACCCTTCTGTGAAAAACTATATTTGTAAAAGGAATTATTTTTTAGCCTAGAAAGTCCTAGAAGCTCCAAATTACAATTCAGCCCTTGGATCATCAAGTCGACCTAAAGGAGGGAATTCAACCCCATGAGAAGGTTATATAAAGGAGCATTTTTACCTCATTTGAAACACTCACTCACAAGTTCGATCTATCAAGATAGAGTTCGACCTGTAATTAGGAAGCAAGAATAAGAAGAGAAAAAATCAAGAAGTTGCAAGGAAAAAATATGTTGTTTCTAGGCTCTATCCCTCTCACACATGCAAAATTCTAGGGTTTCTGGGCTGCAAGAAGAGGTCGAAGTTGGGGTCTAAATTGCAGGAGGATGAAATGCATCATCTTGTAGCTGGAAGAAAAGATACTTGATCTAGACCTCGTTGATCTTAGGAGGAGATATCTTTCTCGAGGAAGGTCTTAAGAGGAGGTTGATCTAGGGTTTCCTCGGAAGCTGCAAGATCAAAATTGCAGGGTCGAAGTTGCAGATTGAGTAGTAGTGTTGTAGCTAATAGGTCAAAGTTGCAGGGTGTATCAGTTGGGTGTAAAATAAAGGAATGACTTGAGAAAGGGTCGACTTGGTATTGGGAGAAGGACTTGGTCTAGGGATTGGGTCTTTGCATCTCATTTAAACATATTCTAAGAAGAGACTCTGGCTGAGAGCCTATATTTGTGTCCTCTTTTTTTATTGTTATTTTTCTTGATATTTTTTGATGAAATATCTAACTAAATAAGATAACTAAAGACTCACAAGTACTATCAAGGTCAAGAAAAATAAGATTAATAGCTTCAACTATCAATTTTCTAACAAGATGGTCATGTTCTAATCACTTTTACTTAGTGTTGTATGGTTGTGTTTTAGCATGGTGGTGTACTTGCCTAGTTATCCTATCCATATTTCATAAAATCTCATCATTTCACCTAGGTAATTTGTTTTTCACAACTTATTATCATTTTTTTCCTAGGAGAAACCCACTTTTCCGTTACATTTCATTACTTTGCCTAAGTCATTTGTGTATCACATCACATTTCTACCTTTTACCTAGGAAAAATCCACATTAACACCTACACTTCATTTCGTTACATCTCCTACGAGGCACATGGCATAATTAGTTTAAAATCCATAAGTCTGACATTATAATAATTAGTGTTGAAAACATCAACATTGGAAAAAAAACAACAAGGGTCCAGAAAACATCTTTTCAGAAACGTCAATGAAAAAATCGACAAAAATCAGAAAATTGTAGCAAACATTAAAGAATACAAAATATATTCATTTTTTTAACCTATAAAGTAAGCACAACATTAAATAAACACAATGGCACATAAATATGAAGAATGCAATGATATATATGATGTAGTGGATGCTAAATAAAAATGATACGTCAAGGTCAATATTGAATCTTGAACCCTAATAGTTGTCCAATCAAGGACTAAAAAGTGGATAACCAATACAAAATATCATCACATATATAAATGTATCTCATCATCACAAGTTATATGTACAATGAAAACAAAAACAAAACTAGCATCTAGATATCTCATATCAATTCCCTCTCCCCCTTTTACTGAAAAATCTGATGGGTTGTTTGCCAGGCCTACCCCTAACGGTAAAAATCTTTGGCCCTATACCAAATGTCAGATGATGGTCGATGGGTGTAGAACTATGCTCATCAATCTCTGTATAAATTAGTGTTGATGTTAGCACATTCTCCTCCTCGTCCTCCTCTACCTGTGCCCCTTCGTCCTCCTCCTCCTCCTCCGCGTCCTCCTCCTCCTTTTTCTCCTCCTGTTTTTGTACTTGTACTTGTATTTGTTCACGATAACTTACCTCATACTCCACCTACACTTATACAATAGATTAATACTATCTAAGGAAATGGCATCCACATCCGGTGTTCTCTCCATTTTCTGCATCCATAGTCAAATATTGTAATGGACATGCACCAAGTCATTGAGAGATTAGAATTCCAACTTGTAGGAGGGTCATAAAAAAAATTAATGAGTCTCGCCTCTTGAGGGTCACAAATTACAATAAATTTAAGTATTATATCGAAGTTCAAATTTCTAACATGTTTCATTTCTTTGAGTGTAATGTTTCAAACACACTCCAATTGCGCTCACATCCTAAAGTGCCACATGTTTGATTAAGGATTCTAATGGCCAATTTTTGTAAATTTGGAGCCCTTGCACCATAGTTTTTCCACCAAACATCTACAACAAATAAGAAAGAAAGAGAACTAAAATATATTTCATTACAATGAAAAATACAAAATAAAGAAAACATAATTAAACTTTTAAATAAAACATAATTGAACTTAAAAAAATCTAAAGTTCTAAATTCTAATGGCTTTCCTTTTATGTGACATCAAGGTGATATTTTCACGAATAGCATCATCAAAGTCAAATAGTCATGTACCATCCCGATACCTCTTTATCTCATGATTGAT
Source organism: Pinus tabuliformis (assembly GCA_031772625.1). Classification (NCBI taxonomy): domain Eukaryota; kingdom Viridiplantae; phylum Streptophyta; class Pinopsida; order Pinales; family Pinaceae; genus Pinus; species Pinus tabuliformis. The sequence goes on along the minus strand of CM062818.1, from coordinate 865,843,011 downwards.
TGTGTTGTGAATCTTGGGATCAAGTACCATCATATGAAGACAAGTATGGATCCGTTCCATCACCTCACCATCGAAATCAAAGTGGCATTTGCAGGAAAATGCGGGGTTGAGGAAAAGTGTTGTTGCATGAATGTGTAGATGGAGCATCCCCATACACCAACTATCAATTTAATATCTTGTAACATCATTTGTTTATTAAACCCATGGGTACCCTTTCCCACATAATAAGCTCAGGTAGTTTCTTTGGCTCTATACATGACCTCATACAAATAAGCCATTGCAAGCTTATCACTATCAACTAATCTCAGAACCTTTACTTAAGGTTCACTAGCTGAGCACACTTGTTCTACTCCATCCTAAAAGGATTCAATATACACCAATTTAGAAATGGCTCTCCCACCCTCTCTACTATTGTATTTATAATCACACCACTCTATCACAAACAAACATTTGATTCAACTCAAATTGACATCAAAGTAAAGACTAAAGAGTAATGAAGTTGTTGACAAAACATGTGATTGCAAGACATTGCAACTACTTGTCTTTGGTGCATCTCCTCATGATGCTAAGAACAGAAGCATGGTTATATTTGAACTTGGGGATGCTCCTATCCATATAAATCACCTCCTTGGTGAGGGAGAGTTTACCCATATCCTCAGGCATCAAATCAATACAATATTTAGCCATGGAATCCAAAATATTGGGTGGTTCTTGTGCATAAGAATCCTACCAACATCCACATAATTAGCTACATTATCTATTATGATTTTCACCACATTATGCAAACCAATCCCCTGGAGGAACCCATCCATCAACTCACATCTCAATGCCGCATCTTTTACATGTGCCAATGCATCCATTGGTTTGATAAACATGGTACCTGTAGGAAAATGTACCAGGAAATTTAGAAGGATCCTACCCTTATTTTCTATCCAGCCATTATACATGACTATGCATCCAAAAACATTGCATGACTACTTCAACTCTGCTAATCTAGAGTTTTTTTCCTTCTTTTCTTCTTGAAGGATTGGCCCCCCCAACTCCTCATGTGTAGCACATTTATTACATTGGCCAACAACAGTAATGGCATCATACATTGGCTGCTAAAATGGATTTGTTTTGGTGATGCTAAGAGGTAAGTCACTCTAGAAAAGACAACTACCCATAATCCTATCTACTTCTTGCTTCTTCTTTTTGTCACTGACTTGATGGAAGGTTGTGCTCCAACTCTAGTTCATGGAACAAAAAATGATGACCTCTTGGAAGGTGAAGTTGTGGAGCCCATCCCACTACCCTCAGCCTCAATGGTAGATAGCCTTGAAGATTTGGTTGCACATTTGGCCCTGTTTGCAGTTACCTCTTCTTTATTTTCATCCTTTGCGTGAATTGAATCATGCATGACTCTCATAAGCTTTGGGCTAGATTTTACTTCAATACAAATCCCAACACCACGCATGGGGATTTTAGCCAAATGGTATTTCAACTTGCTAAGCCTCCCTATCATATGATTCCCACACACTTTGCAACTCAATCATTGTCAGTTTTTCCCATCTTTGGGTTCCCAATACTTCTAAAATAGATCCAAGACATTTTCCATATTTTATGTGGAAATGAACATTTTCAAAGTTCAATCCTAGGGCGCCAAAAACAAAAAATAATGGCATTAAACGCCCACTAGACAAAAAATAAAAATTTACTCATTTAAAAATCAAACTTTTTAGAATTTTAAATTAGATTGTTTGCAATAAAAAATGACAATAAGAGAATCTATAAAAAACTAAAATCAAGCTTGTTATCTCAGTATAAAGAAAACCCTTACATTGTTTTATAAGCATGAAAATCATGGAAAAATGACAAAAAAATGAAAAATGTAGGCAAGGAAAGAAGCAAGAAAGAATGCATAAATTTGTGGGAAAAAATCATTAACATTGTGGTATTTAAGAACATACCTTTGAATGCAAATTCAAAACCATTTGGAAAATGAACTTGAACCCATGATCCACTTAAAAATCTTTGATGGCGATGATGATGGTTGTTTAGTGCTTAAGCTCTCTTTAATGATGACCACAAGCCCTCCTTTGTTCTTCAACAATAAACACACAAAAATGACCCAAAAAAAACATTATTGCCTTAAAACCTCATGGCTCCATCAACCAAGCATTTTTTTCCATTGTGGTGTGAGATTTCTAGAAATAGTGGAATGTTTCATTAAAAAATCATTATTTTTTCAAAAGACAAAATCACGATTTTTCGGCAGGGGGAAAATACAGTGATTTTTTGTAACATCAACAAAAAAACGTTGACGTTCTCAACACTAATAATAATCCATCAATTCTTTTTTTTTTTTTTACTTTTTCCATTTTGAACACACCTAATTGGTTTAGGATATTTTAATTAAAATTCAAAACTGTAAACCTTAGGTTTAGTGCCTAAGTATTAGTCTATTAGCACTTTATTATTTTAATTCTTCATTGAGACCCTTTTCCTAAGTTTCTTTGTCTAATTGGTCACCAATTGTTGTAACTTAAAGTCCATGTGGTACACATGAGACTAGGCACTTCCCCTGTTAGCATGTATTGAGAAAACACATCAAAAAGCCATGTCACCCTAACATCAAATATATGTGTTCACATGTGATAACCTTTCTATGTCACATCTTTATCTTCGACCCAAGTTTTGAGGAATTATTTGGTCTTTATGTTTGACCAATTGATGAGCACCAGTATTGCATCAAGAATTCTGCAACTCCTGGGGCTACCGACTTTACTTTATCAACCCGGGGTTCGTACAAACTTGGAGGTGACAGTGCTATATACACAAGTAAATGTGATGCGTCTGCTATTTGTCACTGCTAAGCTGGCGATATACCACTAAGGTTTTGTCAAACCAAACTTCTATGGATTCAGAAGAAGCTTGATTACCAATGAGAAAAACAGAAATCTACACTAAGAGAAAGCTTGTCTACTGTAGTAAGGAAAAAGACTGAAATCAAATTCTTAAACACACCATTTTCTGACTAACAGCTAAGTGGCTATGATTCAAAGGAATGCTAAGTTAAAATGTATGCAATCCTACTATCCTAAGCAAACATTCTACTGTTGTGCATGTAAATGAATAAAATAAATATGTTTTCTTTTTGACTTTTTTTATGTGAAAGTGTGAAATCTAATCTCTTTTGGTGATTTGGCGGGTAGCTTAGGGATGATGGTGAATGGTCAGAAGGATTGGGAGACAAGTAGGGGGCCTGTTCTAGCTTCCTAGAGGGTTTTTCCTCAATTCAGCCTCAAAACAGGCCACTACAGGTAAACCTACATGATGTCCTAAAAACCTACAGGATCCCCTGTATTTCTACAGGATAAAGCCGAGAGAGAAAGAAGGGATTTTGAAGGTGATGGAAAGCTTAAAGAAGGTGGTTGGTGGATGGAATGAGGCAAGGGAATGCCTAGGAACACTTCAGAACTCAAAACCAAAGTTGAGATGGTTGGATTTGCTCAACAAGCTTGGAGAAGTATTCTTTGTGAAATGATGAAACTAGTGATGGTTTTAGTGAAAGAGAGTGAGGACCATGGATGGATGAAGTTGGAATGAGGTTTCTCATTATGAAATCTCTCTGTTCTTTTGAAACACCTGCACTGGATCAAATATTGACATTTATCCAAAAATCGTGTAAACAAGAAGGATTTCAACTAACTAAGGAAAACATGATTTCATGAGCTAGCTGCCTATTTCATGCATGAGGAAAACTTGTAGAATGATATGAAAACATTGATGAGATCTAATGTAATACTAAAGATAGAAGAAATGATAACTAAATCCTACTCTTTCAAACTGATCAAATGTTGGCCTAAGTATAGAAAACCCTAAATTCCATGAGAAAGTAGAATTCTGTCTTTTTAGGGCTGCATAGGAGTTCTTTTCTCAAACCATGATCCCTGAAGGAAGGAGTGAGGCCAAAACCACCTACTGATAGCTTTTTGATGTTCCTTTATCTCTTCTAATCTATTGCTGATGTAAAGAACGAATGGAAGCAAACTAATCAAATCTACAACTACTTGCAATGAAATAATTCTAAAGCCAATTCAACTATGAAATCAACTAAACATAGAAATACAAGAGCAGGATCCTTTGCTGCTAGGGTTGGGCCCTAACCCAAGATTTTTAGCCCTCTGAGTCAACTCAGATTTGGATCGAGGAAATGCTCATTCTCATTATCAAATCATAAAATTACATAACAATGTCTTCCACAAGTCTTGAACTCAAAAATGACTAGTGTTTTTACAGCAAAGATTTGAATCCTAATGAGGCTCTAGACCTCTTTATTTGTACAACTGAAGTCTCCAATGACTTCCTTAAATATAGGGAGGCTCTGCTCCCAAACTCGAGATAAACTAGCTCTTTTACTGTCACTTGCTTGGCTGCCTTTTGATCTCCATGACTTGGCTTCTTGTACTCCGAGCTAGTGTGATTGATGGAGGAATATTTGAATGAATGAGCAGTAAATGAGGAGGATTTACCTCCTACAATCTCTCCCCCTTCTCTCATTCGCATTTCAGCCTTTAATTAGCCACAATTTCCATGATTTTCTCTAAAAAATCTGCAATCAATGCACATTAGTCCACTAGGCATAATATCTCACTTTGACTCATCTCATTAAACAAAATATAATAAAAATATGTAATAAATTGTGAGAAAAGTTTATTTGACTAAGCTAGGAGGTGGATTACAGTCCATATAGTTACCCAATGATGAGGCTCATCATCACCCCCCCTACTGAAAGTGTTTCTCATCCTATGAGTAACTCAATCAATATCCATGTCTTTCATTGCTCTAGTGGCCTCCCTGACATCCCATGCTCCTGATGTAGTTTCCTCCTCCTGTGCATAGAATCTTGCCTTCCTTTTTATTTCCTCGCATTGCTTTCTTTCTTCCTCTTCCTTCCTTCCTTCTAACATCCCTAAGAGCAATGGTGGACTTAATCTTAACCCAATCCAATTGACTTTGAGTCTTTGGAGAGCTTACTTGTACATGGGTGTTATGTTCAGTGCTTCTCTCATTCTTTGAGGAGAATGGTGCTCTCTGATTTTCAAACTGTAGGGAAAATTATTCCATCTACTTTGGAAAGCTTGCATTGTGTCATCCCCTAATAGCCTGAACATGCCCTCAAAGTGTTTGATTTCTTACTCTTGGGAAGCAAGGTACCTAGGTGCAAGTTGAGGGTAATTTGCAATCAATTTATGTGTGTTGATGACAACCATTGGATTTGACTGCTTAGCTCTTATCATGAGAGGTTTTGTTTCTTCCCTTGCCATTATTTTCTTCATTTTTGTAGCCCTTGGTTCTTCATGGTTCATCCATGATGCCAAAGCCATCAATTATAAGTCCCCTAGTTTTGAATTGGGGTCCCACACATTCAAATCTGTCAAGGCTAAGTTACGTAGGTAGAACTCAGACAGTTTAGCCCTATCATCCAATGTGCTTTGATCACAAAGATCAATGCATTGTCTATAATCCTGGAAGGACATGGTGCCTCTCTATGCTAATGTCTTGACTTGGAACTGGAGCCATTGTTCCTTAAGGTACAATGCATAGGACTTAGCTGGCATCCTACATTGGATTGCCTCTAAGGATAGACTGGCCATGGATGCCAATTGATTCTATCTCTCTTGTAGTTGTCCTCTTAACCATGCATTTTCTACCTCCAACTGAGCTTTCATCATTGCCTCTTTGTCCCTTAGGATGCTCAGTTCTCTGCCCATCTCTTTAACTTTTTCCTCCAAGTGAGCTATGTCCTCCATTCCTTTGGATTTGGTAATTTACATCCATCTATGTGTTCTTTCCCTTTCTTTCCCAAGCTCAAAGAATAAGGGAATGGAAAATTTTTGTGGAATGACCCTGCCCCCTTTAATAAACTTATAGTAAGGGTCAAGGTTAGGTTGAGGACTAGGTTCCCTTAGCTCTGGATCCTCCTTCTTTGTTTCTTGTTGCATACTCCCTTCTTCGTCCAATTTCTAAGTTTCATGTAGGTTTAGCAGAGTTTCTTGTAGGATTTCCTCTACTTCCTGTAGGTCATTTTGTGTATTCTATAGGAGGCCTTTTCCTTTGGATGAGGCAGATCTAGTGACAGGCCTCCTAACATAAGTGATAGGAGACTTGGGAGAGGCTTGTCCTGATGACCCTTCTCCTTGATTTTTCATAAGAGGAGCTATATTTTCCTGTTGTTTGAGTGAGCCTTCAATGACAGTAGGAACCTTGGTGGGAGTTTGAGGTCTTCCTTTCCTTATTCTTGTACTTTTTCTTGTCCTAAAGTGCAATGGAGTTTGTCTCTGCCTCTTCCCTTTTCTCTTGATAAGGGTACTAAGGGCAGTGAGAGCAGTTATTGCCTCTTTCTCAGTGGGTTCTGGAGATACCCTGGGTGACTCCTCCCCTACTTTGCCTTGCATTGTAGACCTGTGTTCTTCCTTGTCTTCTATTTCCCCTTTCCCATTTTCCTTTTCACTCTTGTCTTTCTCCTCTTCTTCTCCCTCTAGTTCCTCACTCTATTCATCAGTTTTCTCCTTTGCATCCTCTTTTGTCTCTTCACCACTTTCCTTCTCCTTTTCTTCCTCTTCTTCCTCATCTATTTCCTCTTCATACCTCTCTGTTTCTTCCTCCTCCTTTTCAGTTTCTTCTTCATCCTTCTCTATTTCTTCTTCATCCCTTTCACTGGCAGTGGGGCTCTTGTCATATTCAAGGTATTTTATATCTTCCTCTGTCTGCATGTCTCTGAAAGTTTCCCATTTGATAGGGATTTCGAGGTTTTGGAGGGCTTCTTCTATGATAAGCCTAATTAACCCATGATGGGCTAGCTATTGATGGTTTCATTCTTGCACCTTGATGCTCATATCTATCACTAATTGAAGAAGGAAGTAGGGTATGTTGAGTCTATTTTGAGGAGGTGTGTCTGCTCCAAACCTCAATTCTTAGAGAAGCCTTAAATGGTATCCATATACCACACTGTACCTACCTTCACATGATATATCTTTTATAAGGTGATAGCTAATTTCATTCCAAGGATATGGTAGGCTTTCTCTTCTAACTCCATTTTTGTCTTCCATGGCCTCCTCTCCTTATAAAAATAATTTCTTCTTTGCAATTTTGTTATTTCCCTTATCCTCCTTTCTCCAAGGCACTCCTAAAGGAAGGGTGGTGATTTTGCCTATGATTTCAAGGGTGAGTTCTATAGAGAGGCATTTCACCACAACAGTGGCATGGGTCCTAGTCGGTGGAATGAGGGAGAGAACAAAATCTTTGGCTACTTCATCATCATACCCCCTCAATTTCTCAAAGAAACCCATCCAATTGTGCCTTGTGAATATCTCTAACACAAGAGGGTGATGATGAATCCTTACTATGTTGATGGGTTCCCTTTTATTAAATCCCCCTGTCATTTTCTCTGATGGATGGAGGGTTGTATATTTATGATACCAAACTTAATGAATGAGAAATTTTAAATGAAAATTATGTGTATACAATTCCCCTAAACTGCAATCTTTTTCAATAACCTAGAAGGTTTTTTATATTATTTTCACTTGGAAAATGTGGGGAAGTATAGAGCCTACCTCCTTATCACTGCTTGATTAAGCCAACCTCTGTTTTTCCCTTCTAAAACTATTCACTGCCAACCCTGTAGGTGTTGTTCTGTATCCTGTAGGATCTCTTGTAGGATTTTCTATAGGATCCTGTAGGTGCTCCTACGCAGGAAAAAGACGAATTTTTCCTTTCCTATAGACTGCTTGAGGGTCGAGAGCAAGTTTTCTAGTGGGTAGCCTTGAGAATATGAATGCCTTTATGCATGGGGATCAATGTTTATTTCCTCATATGGGTGATTTGAGTGAGGTGGTGTGCTGGCAGCCGAGGTACAGATATCTATTTTTGGACCATTGGTCCCACTACCACATCATCATTCTCCTTACCTCGTAATCAACTCCCACTTCTGGCATCCATAGCTTAACCACTTTTGACCTCATCTCTCCTTTTCCTTGACTTGACTACTGCCACATGTCTAAGGACTAACTATCTTCTCCTCGTTGACTGAGTGAAGATGGAAAAGTTAACCGGCCACCTTTCGCTTATAAACCAACTCTTTCACAAATTTTACATGTTTGATCATATTATGCTAACGAGTGAGTGGAAGCAAGATACTTACCTGTGGTAATGATGCCTTGATGTTGTTTGTTGAATAATGAAGTATTTGTTGTGTACTAACTGCATGTGTTTTCCTCCTTTTTTATTGTCCTCTGATGTTTTTCTTTGATGTGCAGGTACTGGGTGTTGATGCTGATGATCCTAATGTTGTTTCTAATCTCTGGAGGAGCTCCTTTGACCTCTGGATCTCCATACTTGAAGCTAACGACAATCGGTGATCTTTTGTTTTGTGGGATAGGTTGCTACAGGATGTCCTGCAGTTGCTTCTCCCTCAAAAAAATTTAATCATTTTCCACTTCTGGAGCATGAGGATGGTTGGCATGGGTAGAGAATGGGCCTAAGGATTTGTGAATGAGAGAAATAGCCTTTAGGTGTTGTCCCCTTGTTCTCTGTCTTCATCCTCTTTTCTCTGTGTTTTTTCTTTGAAAACTGTAATTTTTTGAAACTAACTTTTTTGATGAATGCAGGGGTGATCATGGTGGAGAGAGGTATGGTGATGAGATGGTGAAGTAGAAATTTATTTTTTTGACATGGGCAGGTCATCCTCTTGCTCTAGGGTTACTTCCTTTAGGATTCCCAAGCCACTGTAATTCCTACATGATCATCATGTAGGTTTTCAGGGAACCCTGTAGAAAAAAATAGAACCCTTGAAAACTAAGCTAAATGAGTGGAAAAATGGAGGGAATGATGGAATGATGAAGGATAATGAATGGAGAAATAAAAAACATGAGTTGGATAGGTCCCTTCTGATCCTTTCTTGTTGCTATGATCCTCCTCTTGTTGACCTACAAACAATATTTTCAATTTTTTTGTTTTCTCTCTTTTTACTATTTTTTTTTGTTTTGTTTTTGAAAGCAACTAGTCTGCCTCCAAGAGGTTTTCATCCTATCTGCTTGCCCTAGGCCCCCCAAAAGAGATTTTCACCCAGAGATATGTTTTTTTTTTGTTTTAACACCATTGGGCTGCTTCAAGAGGTTTTCAACCGAACAGTGGGACTCAGGTGCCTCATGGAGGTTTTCACCTGAGTCTCCTTATTTTTCTTTTTTTTCTTTTTTTCTTTTTTTTTTTTCTCCTTTTTTTCAGTGACTTGATGAGGTAGAAGCTGAGACCTTCTCCACCACCATCACTATTTTGTTGATACCATCAATGAATTGTTGTTTTCACAATGGCTTCTTGTAAACCTTCAATCTTTTCCCATTAACAAGTAAAGGAATAGCCTCTGCATTTATGGTTCCAATCTGCACAGAACCATTATCATGACATCTCTCTATGACATAAGTCCCTAACCATATAGTCCTTAGCTTGCCCTTGAAGTCTTTATATCTGGAATCATATAACAAATCCAATTCACCTTCTTGAAATTTCTTGTCCTTGATGTTCCTGTCATGCCAGATCTTCCTCTGAATTTGAGCCACCTCTGTGTGTAGGAGGGCCTACATTCTAAACTCATCTAACCCATTCAGCTGGAGCAATCTGTGTTTTTGTGCACTGTTGAGATCTAGATCTAGTTGGGCTGCCAGCCTTAATGTATTGTACTCAAATTCAATGGACGGCAGGGCCTTCTTCCCATAGACCAACTCATAGGGTGTGAATCTAGTGGTGATCTTCCAGGTGGTACTGTAGGCCTAGGTGGCCTCAACTAATCTATCTGCCCAATATTTTCTACTGTTGCTAACCACTTTGGTCAGGATACCCTCCAGCGCTCTATTGGTCACCTCCACTTTCCCATTATATTGTGGGTGATAAGGAGTGGAGGTTCTATTCTTGATCTCGTGCTGGATTAACAAGTCTTCAATCATATTAGATGTAAACTGGCTACCTTGATTAGTGACCAGTTCTCTAGGGTACCCAAACTTGTAAAATACTTTTTCCCTTAAGAACTCAGCCACCTTCTCCTCTATTGTTGCCTTGATTGCCTTGGTTTCAACCCACTTGGTCAAATAGTCCATGCACACAATGATGTACTTATTTTGCCTGGATGGAGGGTCAATAGGTCCAATGAAATCCATGCCCCAATTGTCAAATGGCTTGAAATTCACTTGATGTTGCAGAGGCATTTCATCCCTTGTAGTAGGCTTTCCTATCCTTTGGCACCGATCACACTAACTAGTATACCTTCTCACATCCTGATGAAGACTAGACTAATAATAACCAGCTTGTAACACCTTGAATGTTGTCCTCTTGGCTGCAAAGTGACCTCCACAAGGCCCATCATGACAGGTCAGAAGGATGTCAAAGACTTCCTCCTCCCTGAAAAATCTTCTCAGAATTTGATTCAGGCCTAGTTTGAAGAGGTTGCCCCCAATCCAAGTGAATGGGGTGCTCTTCCTCACAGACTTTCTTTTCTCTTTGGAGGACGAATTCGGTGGGAACTGTGTAGACACCAAGTAGTTCCCTATGTCAGAAAACCATGGAGAGAGAACTGAAATGGTGAATAAGTGTTCATTCGGTAATTGATCATCAACCATTTCTTCCTCCCCTATAGGCAAAGTTAACCTGGATAAAAAATCTGCAACAACGTTTTCCTTGTCAGGCTTATCAACAATAGTTAGATCAAACAGTTGTAATAAAAGTAACCACCTGATAATCCGCGCATTCACATCAAGTTTATTCATCAAATATTTAGTTGCAGCATGGTTAGTATGTACAAATGTTTGGTAACCTGTAATGTAATGCCTATATTTGTTCAATGAATGTACAATGGCTAGGAGCTCCTTTTCGATCACTGTGTAGTTCAGTTCGGTCTTTCACAGATTCTTACTGATAAAGTAAATGGCATAAGGGAATTTTTCATCTATCTGGCCTAGAGTTGCTCCTATGGCTTTGTGTGAGGCATCAGCATGTATATGAAAAGGAAGGGCCCAATTTGGGCCTCAGAGAATAGGTGCAGTAGTCAACTTGTCCTTCAGGGTGTCCAATGCCTCTTGACAAATTTTTGACCAGACAAACTCAGAGTCTTTGGCCAACAACCTAAATGAAGGAGAAGCTAACTTGTTGAAGTCTTTTATCAACCTCCGATAGTATCCAACTAATCCTAGGAAACTTTTGACATATCTTTGTTTTTGCGTAGGTGGGACCCTTTGGATGATGCCTATTTTTTTTGGGTCCACTTGTAGTCCTTGTTTGGATATTGGATGACCTAGAACAGTCCCTACAGTCATCAAGAACTCACATTTTTCGATTCTAAGGGATAGGTTCATTTCAATGCATTTGTTCAACACCTTACCTAAGTTGGACAAAGCCTCTTGGAAATCACACCCATAGGGTGTAAAATCATACATATAGATTTCTACTACAGCATGGACTAGCTCAGAAAAGATACTCTGAAATACTCTTTGGAAAATGGAAGGGGCATTGCATAGGCCAAAAGGAAGGAACCTATAGGAAAAATTACCCCAAGGACAAGCGAAGGTGGTTTTATCCTGGTCTTCTAGGCTGATCAAGATTTGATTGTACCCATTGAACCCATTTAGGAAAGAGAAAAACTTTTTCCCTGCCAGGGCATCTAGCACTTGGTCAATGAAAGGTAGAGGGAAATGGTCCTTCTTTGTGGCTTTGTTTAACTCTCTGTAACCGACACAAATCTTCCACTTCCCATTTTTCTTTGGAACCAACACCAAAGGAGAGGCCCACTCACTTTTCGAGATAGGGTAAATGAATCTTGCATCTAGAAGCTTCTGCAGTTCTTATTTGACTATATCCTTAGAGCTGGATTCATTCTCCTTTGGGGTTGTTGGAATGGTTTGCAACCTTCTTTGATATAAATGTGGTGAGTACACACCGAAGGGTGCACTCCCTTCATTTCCTTATAACTCCAAGCAAAGGCATCCAGATGTTCCTTTATCATGTTGTACAACTTTTCATCTTGATGTACAGAAAGAGATGGGTTGATCTACAGAGTTATCTCAAGCCTGAATTCTATGGTTTTGACATGGATAGGGTTTGAAACAGCTAAGCATAGATTAACCTGATGGTTGTTTTGGGTTTTCTTTACTACTTCCTCTAAGGACAATGTGTTGGGAGTTGTACTTTAGAGTATGTGTTCAATCAAATCATCTTCATCCAGTTGTCCTCCTCCCATGGTTGTTTCTAAGGTATAGAGTTGGGTTGAATAAACTTCATCTTCTTCCTCCTCTTCCAACCATAAAGGTAAGTCATGTTCTAGAGATGGATGAGCAGGAGGGTACAAGACTAACTGCTTGGACATATGCCCATTTTTTATAGTCATATTTCCAACCCTACAGCTAATGTATGCATCGACAGTGGCTAACCAGGGCCTCCCAAGGATGAGAGGGTAACCAATAACCTTGGCCTTAGGTTGGAGAACTGATCTAGATGGATCTTCAGACAGTAGCATGGAAAAAGCTCAAAATTCAAAGTGGTTAAAAGGTGATGAACTTGACATCAGATCGAAGTGCTCATCACCCTAATTCCAACAGTGTGAACGACACTCCAATCCGAGTCCGGATGAAGGAGATAGAGGCAGTCAAAGTTGGGTTGACTTTTTGATGACTGGGCAGGATTAATGAAGGTGCAATTTGGACTTTTCTGGCAGACAAAATCCAGAAAAATCTGGCCAGATTTCAGGCGAAATTGTTTCCTGTTTAAAAAGATCCCTTCGGTCAAAACCTGAATTTCCAAAAAGGCATATTTTTGTTTTATTAACAGAAAAAAAATATAAAAAAGGGGGGGTGGCGGGCCATCAACCCTGCCACCCCAACTCATAACCGTATATTAAAAAAAATCATATGTGGTTGAGGGGTGGGCCACAACCCACGACCCCTCCCACGGAACATAACCACCATATATTAAAAGGCGGGAGTTGGGAGTTGGGTGGTGGGCCGGCCCTTGGGGGACGGACCCAACCACGCCCAAAAAAAAACAAGCCACCAACCAATTAATGCATGGATGCAGTAGGGGGAAGGTACTGTGGGTGGGCCGCCCAAGGCGGGCCCGACCCAATATTAACTTTTTCTAAAATAATTCGTTTACAATGTATGTAAAAAGGAGGAGGCGGGGTTTGACTACCCGACCTCCTCCATATTAACCGGACTTTCCACCAACTACCCTACAATGATTTCCTTGAAAAATCCACCACGTAGTTTATACTTAAACGCAGTTTGTCAGTGCGCCCAGGAAAAGGAGGTAGGGCACGCAGTTCGAGGCAGAATGTTGCAGGAGGGTCAAATTTTCACTTTGTCAGAATTTGATAGATTTTATATGGTTTCAGCACTTCTCAATGCCACGAACACAATGGCATTGTCCATTTCTCCATTAGAGCTTTGCATTTTTCGGTCATTTTTTAGCATGGAGGTATAAAACTCCTTTTTTGTAACTGATGCTTATACTCTTCTTTCTCATGTCACTTAATGAATGAAGGCCTCCCCACTGATCGAGCAGGGCTTGGAGACATAGTCCAAGTTGGATGAACTCCATTATCAAGTCTTGTTGTATTCTTTCATGCTTTATCTGTTTCTCCTCTTCTCTCATGTGCACATTAAGTTTTCTATGTTACGATACAATTTATGCATGTAATTCTTTAACACGTCTATAAGAAAAATATTTTGGATCAAGTGGTATCATAGCAGGTCTTTTTTTAGATGTGAATTGCATGTTTGTATGCTAACAATAAATGAGCTCCAGAGACGCGAAAGGAAACTAAAGTCTTTCGATATCGAAGCGGGGCATGCACATCGAAGGAGAAACATAGCAGATGAAGAGGCTCGTCATGAAGAGGAGTGCAATTTCTGCAAAACCTTCTATACAATGGCGAAGAATGTCGGTCATTTTCTTTCAAGGCTGGAGAAAGCAGAAGAGAGAAATCCAGAAGAACAAGGTTCTATGCATGGAAATGGTGGAGAAGAACCCCCTCCTTCTCCTTCCACGAGTGAAAGTTCTTCTTCCTCTCATCACCATAATCGTAGAAATTCAAGGGATGCATCTAAGAAACCTTTCTTTAAATTAGATGTAAAATTTGATCTTCCCATGTTTAACAGTGAAAGCAATTCAGGAAAGCTTAATAACTGGATTAGGAAAATTGAAATCTACTGCGGGATTCAGCAAATCGAAGAGGACGAGGCAAAGATTCAGCTGGCCTATCTTTGGCTGAGTAGCACCGCTCTCGTTTGGTGGGAGAGCAAATTATGAAGTAGTAAGAGTGTGGGTAATCTTCTTTCCTCATGGCCTAGTTTCATTTCTGCATTAAAGGAACAATTTTATCCCTTGGGTTATAAAAAAAAAGCCTTAATGGATTAGCAATACTTAAGGCAAGGTAGAGGTCAGGATGTTCAAAGCTTTACAAAGGAATTTAGAAAACAAGCACTTAATTTGGGCATTTCACTTGACTCACCTGAAGTAGTAACTAAGGATATTGGATCATTACATAGTTACCTTAGACATTCATTCTTATTGTTTGAACCAACTACTATTAATTCCACCACTATGAAGGCAATTCATCTTGAGAACAAAGGCAAAAATGAAAGAGATGATCATTTCAAGAAACCACCTTTCAAACCTCCAAATGGCAAACCCAAAGTGAAAGGAAAAGGAAAGGATAAGAGGACGACATCAACCAAGAAAGATGAAGGAGAAAGACCTTATTGCAATCATTGAAAAAAGGAAGGTCACGACGACGATCATTGTTGGAAATAGTACCCAGAAAAGAGACCAAAGAAGTATGGAGGAAAAGGCAAGTAGAAGATAGTGGCAAATGTGCAAAAAGACCTTGGATCTGATTCAAGAGGTGAAGCATTGATCACAGCAGTAGGAACAAAAGGTACTCTTACACCTCATATTAATTTTGAATCACATGAGGGCACTAGTTCAATAGATGAGTCTCTTCCTAATGAACGAAAGAGAATTGAGCTATTTCATATTAGAGTTATCATAAATCATACAAAATTGGAAACTCTATTCGATACCGGATCCCAAGCAAACCTAATTTTAGAGTCCTTGGTAAAGAATCTAGGCTTGGAAACCAAACCGCATCCAAAACCTTACCCACTTGGATGGATACATGATAAAGAAAAATTGAATGTAACTAAGTAGTGCAAGGTTAAATTTGTGATTGCTTCTAAGTTAGTGGATGAGGTAAAACTTGATGTGATACCATTGGATATCTGTGGCATGGTGTTAGGGAGTCCATATCTATATGATAGAAAGGCAATCTTCTTCCGTCATGAAAACAAATACCAAATCACAAAAGATGGGGTAGAATATATTGTAAGGGCTCATCAAACTAAAATGAGTGCCAGCCTTATAAGTGAAGGACAAATGAAGAGGTTGGTGAATTCCAGTAAGGGTTGCATGCTTATGGTTGTAAGGGGAAAAGATGCAGAATTATCCAATGCTTTCCAGGGTTGTGATCATGTGCATAAAAAGGAATTATGTGAATTAATTTCTAACTATGATGAGATGTTTCAGGAACCAAGAGGATTACCTCCGAAGAGGGAAATCCAACATGAGATCCATTTGCAGCATGATGCTCCTTTACCAAATATTGGCATGTACAGGATGTCGATCATTGAGATGGAGGAGATCAAAAAGCAGGTGCAGGAACTATTGAACCAAGGGGTCATCAGACCGAGCAGTTCTCCATGTGGTTCACCGATTATCTTAGTGCCGAATAAAGATGGCACATGGAGTATGTGCATGGATTATCGATCACTAAACAAAATCACGGTGAAAAATGGTTACCCTCTTCCCCACATTGATGACTTATTAGATCAGTTAAAGAATGTTATCTATTTAAATTGGATTTGCGTAGTGGTTATCACCAAGTCCAAATTGCAAAGAAAAATGTGTTGAAAACCACCTTCAAGACCAAACAGGGGTTGTTCGAATGGATGGTGATGCCATTCAGACTTTCCAATGCTCCATCCACTTTCATGAGGATCATGAATGATCTCTTTAGGCCCTTCATTGATGAATTTGTTCTCGTATATCTAGATGATATTCTTGTCTTTAGTAAAAGTTGGAATGAACAAGTATGTCATGTGAAGAAAGTGCTTGATCTATTGAAAAATGAAAAACTCTATGTAAAATTGTCAAAGTGTCAATTTGGGAAAACCTCTTTGGTTTACCTAGGTCATATTGTTGGTCATGGCCAGCTAAAAATTGACCCTTCTAAAGTTGAAGCAATTGTAAATTGAGCTAAGCCTACTAGTGTAACCGAGGTTCACAGTTTTTTGGGTGTAGTATAGTATTGGAGGAGATTTATTGCCAATTTCTCTATTATTGCAGCACCTTTACACGCATTGACAAGTGTAAAGCAATTCTTTCAGTGGGGAGGAAAGCAGTAGAAGTCCTTCAAAACATTGAAATAAAATATCAGCACCGCACCAGTCTTAGCCTTACCAGATCTCCAACAGCCATTCGAGATCGAGACAGACACCAGCGGATATGCCATGGGAGTTGTATTGATGCAGCAAAAGAATCCGATATGTTACCATTCAGAGAAGTTCTCTCAGGTTGTGATAAACTATCCCACTTATGACAAGGATTTATACACCTTGGTCCAGAGTGTGAAAAAGTAGAAACACTACTTGATTGGGAAGGAGACCATCATCCATACAGATCATCAGCCATTGCAGTATCTTCAGTCACAAAGCAAGTTGCAGCAATCTCGTCATTTCAGGTGGATGGGTTTCCTTCAGCTTTCATCTGGTAATAAAGTATAAGAAGGGCACTAGCAACAAAGTGGTCGATATGCTATCTTGCCCTCCTATTTATACTTCTGTTATTTTGCATAATACTTTGTTGTCTTTTGAAAGTGATGTTGAACAATATGCTAATGATGATGACTTTAAGGAGATTTATGCAAAACTAACCCATGGTTCACATGTGGACAACTATCACTTGCAAGGGAAACTATTGTATCACCTTGGTAAATTGTGCATACCCACAGGAGAAAGGGTAGATGTAATCTGGGAGGCCCACACCTCCCTTGTGTCTGGTCATTTTGGTATTGAAAAAAATTTGCGTCATGTACAAAGATTTTGTTTTTGGCCTCATATGAAGAACATTGTGACTCGCTATGTAAAGGGATGTGTGATGAGTAATGTTTCAAAGCCCTCTAATACAAAACTCGGGCTCTACACACCACTCCCTATTCTGAGTCATCCATGGGAAAGTGTGTCGATGGATTTTGTAGGAGGTTTGCCTTTGTCTAGGAAAAGTCACGATTATTTATATGTCGTCGTTGACCGTTTTAGTAAGATGTGTATCTTAATGTCTTGTAAAAAGAAGATCACTGTAGAGTAGACTGCTTATGTTTTCTTTCAGCATGTTTGGGTCTGTTTTTGGCTGCCCACATCGATTGTGTCAGATCGGGACTCTCCTTTTCTCGGAGAGTTTTGGACCAGATTATGGAAGATGATGGACACCAAGTTGAAAAGAAGCACAACATTTCATCCATAGACTGATGGACATACAGAGGTTTTCAACCACACCGTGGTACACTTCTTGCGAGGCTATTGTGGGAAGCATCCTAAGTTGTGGGATGAGCATCTTCCATATTTACAACATTCCTACAACTGAGCAATACACTCATCTACACATCACTGACCATTTGAGACATGTTTTGGCTACCTACCAAAAGACCCTTTTGATATGGTCTTTGGAAGGGAAGCTGACTCCAGTGGATGTGATGACAGGGACAAAGCGCAACGATTCATTCAGTAGATCTAGTTGATTCACCAAGCAGTACAGGAGCAGTTGGAGAAAAGCCAAGCCCAGTACAAGGCTGGACATGACAAACACCGAGTCCACCATCAATTTCAAGTGGGCGACAAGGTGTGGTTCCATATTAGCAAGGACGGGATGAAGGAAGAAGGGAAGAAATTGCGACCAATCCGGTATGGTCCATTCACCATCTTGGAAAAGATTGGAAACAATGCCTTCCGTCTCAATTTTCCAATATATATGCAAATGTACTCCGTAGTGAATGTGGAGAACTTAAAGCTATGGACACTGAAGAGGTGGGCACAGTTCCTACAGTTAATGACTTTACACTAGAGTATCTCAATAAGTTACCTAAAGACATCATCCTTTGACAAAAGAACCAGGACTTCATGATGGGGAGATGTGGAATACCTTCGAGTTGGTTTCAAAGGGATGCATCCTAGCAAGGAAAAATGGCTAGAAAAAGAAAGAGTGAGGGAAAAAATTCCTCACTTTCCAATTGATTGATAAAGCTTTTGGCGATCCAAAAGCTCCTCAATGGGGAGGATTGATCTGGGTGGATCTTTAGACACAGTGGCATGGAAAAAGCTCAAAATTCAAAGTGGCGGAAAGGTGATGAACTTGACATTAGATCGAAGTGCTCGTCACCCTAATTCCAATGGTGTGAACGTAACTCCAATCTGAGTCCGGATGAAGGAGATAGAGGTAGTCAAAGTTGGGTTGACTTTTGATGACTAGGCAGGATTAATGAAGGGAAAATATGGAATTTTTCTAGCAGACGGAATCCACCCAACTCCGGCCAAATTCCGAGCAAACTTGATGCCTATTTAAAAAGACACCTTCGGTCAAAAACCAAATTTCCAAAAAGGCACATTTTTGTTTTATTAACAAAAAAAAGATAAAAATGGGGGGTGTCGGGCCACCAACCCCGCCACCCCAACTCATAACTGTATATAAGAAAAGCATATGTGGTGGAGGGGCGGGCGACAACCCCCGTCCCTCCCACAGAACGTAACCGCCATATATTAAAAGGTGGGAGTTGGGAGTTGGGTGGTGGGCTGGCCCTTGGGGCACGGACCCAACCACGCCCCAAAAAAAATGAGCCACCAGCCAATTAATGCATGGAGCCAGCGGGGGGAAGGTACGGTGGGTGGGCCACCCAAAGCGGGTCTGACCCAACCATTAACTTTTTTTAAAAATAATTTGTTTTCAATGTATGTAAAAAGGAGGAGGCAGCGTTTGACCACCCAACCTCCTCCATATTAACTGGACTTTCCATCAACTGCCCTACAACTATTTCCTTGAACAATCCACCACCCAATTTATACTTAAATGCAGTCTATCAGTGCGCCCAAGTAGAGGAGGCGGGGCATGCAGTGCAAGGTAGAATTTTGCATGAGGGCCAAATTTTCACTTTGTCATAATTTGACAAATTTTATATGGTTTCAGCACTTCTAGATGCCATGAAGGAAATGGCACTGTCCGTTTCTCCATCAGAGTTCTGCATTTTTCGGCCATTTTTTAGTATGGAGGTATAAAACTGCTTTTTTGTAACTGATGCTTGTACTCTTCTTTCTCATGCTACTTAATGAATGAAGGCCTCCCCACTGATCGACCAGGGCCCAGAGATGTAGTCCAAGTTGTATGAACTCCATTATCAATTCTTGTTGTCTTATTTCATGCTTTATGTGTTTCTCCTCTTCTCTCATGTGCACATTAAGTTTTCTATGTTAAGCTACAATTTATGCATGTAATTCTTTAACTCATCTATAAGCAAAATATTTTGGATCAAGAACTAGGAAATTTGCAGGGTACTCCCAAGAGTTAATGGAGACCATCACATCCTCAACAATCCCATTAGGGGTCACTATGAAGCGGTCTGCAAGTTGTAGGACTATTGTGGTCTTTCTTAATGAACCCTGGAGGTTGATCTTGAGCATGGTGTCCTTGGTCATCATATTAATGGCAGCCCCAAGATCAATCAATGTGTGTGGGACAATGGTGCCATTGATGTGCACATCTACTACAGGGCTTCCAGGATCCAAATACTTTGGGCAATTTACCTGCCCCAACATTAAGTCAGACAGTTGTCCAATGACATTAATGGTAGGCGTCTCTCTTTTTCGCCTCCCTAGATGTTTGAAGCACTTCTCCTTAATCAACTTGTTGTAAATCGGTACATCCTTTATGGCTTGGAAAAGTGGAATTTTGACACATAGATTTTTCAATTCTCCTAGAAGTTCAGTCTCTTTTAGGGTAGGCTGGATTGGTTGAGTTTATCTCTCAGGAAAGGGTGGTGGATTTACTCTAGGCATTCTTTCCTCTCTTTCTTCCTCACTCTCCCTAGATGGAGGTAGAGGTTGGTTGTCCAGGAGTACTCTCCTAGATCTCAGGTTGATTTCCTGAATTTCCACAACATAAGAAGGATAGGATGTCTCTCCATTGTATACTTGTTGTGACTGTCTATTGTTCGGGTTCGGATTTGGCTAGGCAGGCCTCTGGGGTTGTTCAGGTGTACCAGGGTGTAAAAGATGTGGTTGAGTAGGTGGTGAAGGCAATAAAGTTGGAGCATTGTTGTATGGGGGCCTCCACCCCTGGGGCGGTGCATTCCATTGAGGTTGTGGCGGAGCATATGGATGAAATGGCTGGCTAGTCAGCTGGGAATGGTACTGAGGTTCAAAGTACCAAGGAGGAGG
This sequence comes from Pinus tabuliformis, assembly GCA_031772625.1. Classification (NCBI taxonomy): domain Eukaryota; kingdom Viridiplantae; phylum Streptophyta; class Pinopsida; order Pinales; family Pinaceae; genus Pinus; species Pinus tabuliformis. The sequence goes on along the minus strand of CM062818.1, from coordinate 865,822,450 downwards.
TGTAGACTAGGAAGGATGAGCAAGGGGTCGCTAAGAGGGAATGGATGTGGTCTGGTTAGGGTTGTAATAGGCATGGGATGACCCTTGCATGCCCTGCTAGTATGGCTGAGGCCCATGAGGTCTCCTTTGATTTATGTAGCAGAGTTGTTCAGTCACCCCTTTAGTTCCCTGATACATAACTTTTAGTCCATGTAGAGAAGGGAACTTATCTATGGAGTGGTTTCCTTCACATATTGAGAATACTTCAATCAAATTCAATGCACATTCATTCCTAGGGTGCCTCCTTATGCATTTAGGGCAGAAAATGGCTAAGGCTCTCTCTACTTCCTCCTATTTTCTCTTAATGTGCATAGTGTCCATCTGTAGGGCAAGGGTTTGCAGCATCTCACTCTTGAAATCTTCTAGCATGTTTCCAATTTCACCCTTGATGGATGTAGTGGAAGAGGATGGACTTACCATAGGTTGACTACCCCTACCCTTTTTCCTAGCTTCCCTAGAATGGTTCCTAAATACAGTCTTGATATCTTCATAGGGTAGCTAATAGATGTCCCCTCCTGCTAACAATTTTAGGGTATCCAGAAGATCTTCCCTTACCCCTCTAAGCAGGACTAGCTTCAGTGACTCAAGATCTAGTGTGCACCTAGCCCTTTTGTAGCCTTTTGTAGCTAGGCTGGAATCTTTCTTCATAATCCTGCAGGGATTCATCATGCCCTAAGGTCATCCTAAAAATTTATTCTTTAGTGTCTTTGGATCTATAGTATTCTTGATACTTGTTGTTGAAGGATTGCTACATCTAATCCCAATTTGTGATGCTATCCCCAGGTAAACCCATGAACCAACACAAAGTTGCATCCTTGAGAGTGGATGGGAATAGTTTCAACTTCTACTCATCATTGGTGTAATCATAGGTTCTGCATATGACAGCAAACTCAAAAAATAAAGTTTCTGGATCTTCTAAGGTCAAGCCATGGAAATAAGGAAGGGAAAAGGGGCTTATATTCTTCATCTTGGTATCCCCATTAGTTTCTTTGATGGGAAAGGCACCCTCAGCTCTTTCTCAATTTCCTCTGTCATTTCTATTTTCATCGATTGGGTTAGTTGGAATGGGTTCTTCTCCTTCTTCTCTCCCCGTAGGCTCTTCAAATATCTCTGGTTTTTCACCTAAGGGTTCCTCCCATTCACAGCGACTGAAGCAGATGGAAGGTTGGATGTTTGAAGCAATGGGGGTATTTGGCAAAAATTTCTCTAAGTTATCCCTATTCCTACGAGGCATGAAATAAGTGTTTTTTCTTTGTGTTTCTTTCAAGCTATGAAAATAATTACAGAATTAAAATTGCAGACTGAATGGAGACTATCTAGCTGAATGAAAACTAACTGTTTGAATGAAATCTCACTTGCAGAATGAAAAGGAAAGCAAAGAATGTTGAATGGAAAAGAAAGCAATCTAAATTACTTTTGCAGAAATGAAGCTAATAGCAGAATATCAGAGACAAGAAATGGAAGAAAGAAAGCAGTAATCACATATTACTTAGACACCTCCCTGGCAACGACACCAAAAAGTGATGAGCACCAGTATTTCAACAAGAATGTTGCAACTCCTGGGGCTACCAACTTTACTTTATCAACCCGGGGTTCATACAAACTTGGAGGTGACAGTGCTATATATACAAGTAAATGTGATGGGTCTGTTCTTTGTCACTATTAAGCAAGCGATATACCACTAAGGTTTTTCAAACCATACTTTTATGGATTCAGAAGAAGCTTGATTACCAATGAGGAAAAGAGAAATCTACACTAAGAGAAAGCTTGTCTATTGCATTAAGGAAAAAGACTGAAATTAAATGCTTAAAGACACCATTTTATGACTAACTAATGAGAGGCTATGCTTCAAAGGAATGCTACATTAACATGTATGAAATCCTACTGTCCTAAGAATTCAAATTCAAAACATCAAACATTCTACTGCTGTGCATGTAAATGAATAAAATAAATCTATTTTTCTTTTTGTCCTTTTTTTATGTGAAAGTGTGAAAGCTAATCTCTTTTGGTGATGTGGCAGGTGGCTTAGGGATGATGGTGAATGGTCAGAAGGCTTGGGAGACAAGTAGTGGCCCTGTTATAGCTTCCTAGAGGCATTTTCCTCAATTTAGCCTCAAAACAGGCCACTACAGGTAAACCGACAGGATGTCCTAATGTGTTTTACAAGATGTCCTAAAAACCTACAGGATACATCTGAGAGAAAAAGGAGGGATGTTGAAGGTGATGGAAAGCTTAGGGAAGGTGTTTGGTTGATGGAATGAGGCAAGGGAATGCCTAGGACCACTTCAAAACTCAAAACCAGAGTTGAGATGGCCGGATTTTCTCAACAAGCTTGGAGAAGTATTCTTGTGAAATGATGAAATTGGTGAGGGTTTTAGTGAAAGAGAGTGAGGACCATGGATGGATGAAGTTGGAATGAGGTTGTTTATTATGAAATCTCTTTGTACTTCTGAAACACCTGCACTACATCAAACATTGACATTTATCCAAAAATCATGTAAACAAGAAGGATTTCAACTAACTAAGGAAAACAGAATTTCATGAGCTAGCTGCCTATTTCATGCATGAGGAAAACTTGCATAATGATATGAAACATTGATGAGATCTAATGTAAGACTGAAGATAGAAGAAATTTTAACTAAATCCTAATCTTTCAAACTGATCAAATGCCAGCCTAAGTACAGAAAACCCTAAATTCCATGAGAAAGTAGAATTCTGTCTTTTTGGGGCCTAAGTACAGAAAACCCTAAATTCCATGAGAAAGTAGAATTATGTATTTTTGGGGATGCATAGGATTTATTTCCTCAAACCATGATCCTTGAAGGAAGGGGTGAGGCCAAAAACAACTATTGACATCTTTTTGATGATCCTTTATCTCTTCTAAGCTACTGCTGAAGTAAAGCACAAATGGAAGCAAACTAATCAAATCTACAACTACTTACAATGAAATAATTCTAAAGCCAATTCAACTATGAAATAAACTAAACCTACAAATACAAGAAGAGGAGCCTTTGCTGCTAGGGTTGATCCTTAACCCAAGAGCTTCAGCCCTCTGAGTCAATTCAGTGTTGGATCAAGGAAATGCTCATTCTCATTATCAATTCAGAAAATTACATAACAATGTCTTCCACAAGTCTTGAACTCAAAAATGACTAGTGTTTTTACAACAAAAATTAGAATCCTAATGAGGCTCTATACCTCTTTATTTATACAGCTGAAGTATCCAAAGACTTCCTTAAATCTGGGGAGGCTCAGCTTCCAAACTCAAGATAAACTAGCTCTTTTACTGTCACTTGCTTGGTTTCCTTTTGATCTCCATGACTTGGTTTCTTGTACTCCTAGCTGGTGTGATTGATGGAGGAATATTCAAAGAATGAGGAGTAAATGAGGAGGATTTACCTCCTACAATCTCTCCCCCATTGTCTAATTTAAGTTTCAGCCTTTAATTAGCCAAAATTTCCATGATTTTCTCTCAAAAACCTGCAATCAATGCACATTATTCCACTAGGCATAGTATCTCACCTTAAGTCATCTCATTAAACAAAACACGATCGAAATATGTAAATTGTGAGAAGAGTTGATTTAACTAATCTAGGAGGTGGATTAAGGTCCATATAGTTACCCAATGATGAGGCTCATCACTAAGAGCTTCTTATCCATGTGCCCTTTGGTTTTAGCCTTCCATATCCTTATTTACACCTCAACACATGCATCCCTAGGCTACTAGATGGTGTGCTCCACTACAAGGACTTATTTGACCTTGCTCACACCTTTACACACATGTGAAGTGACTTGTAACTTGGACCTTTTTAAAAATTTCAAAGGGTGAACTTATGAAAGGAGCTATTTACATTTTCTTGGTTGAAAATTCTTCTATAGGAGTTAACTAATGAATACACTTGGAATTTTCCTGCATATTTAGAAGAATGCCTTCATCCTTAGAGATTTACACATGGAAAACTATTCAAGTTTTCCCTACTCATTAGACCAAGCAATATTTTTGTTTGGAAGATGTTATTTGTTTAACATCACTTGAATGAAGATACTTGTACACTTGACATCCATGCAAATGTTTGGGAAAGAACTCTATAGGAGTAACCTAATGAAGACACCTAGCATTTTCATGCATATATAGAAGAAAGCCTTCATCTTTAGAGCTTTACACATGGCAAACAACTCAAATTCATCCTACTCATTTGACCAAGCAACATTATTGTTTAGAAATGGTTATTTGTTGGAAATCACTCTCATGAAGAGACTTGTAAGCTTCACATCCATGCACATATTTGGGAAAGCACTCAACCTCATTTGACTTGGTAATTATATTATTTTATTGGGGTAGTTATCTTTTGGATAATGCCTTGCATCTGAGGAAAACTTCCTTTGAAAGAAGATAGGGATGGAAGGAGTGGAAATGTGGAACTAAAATCATCTAGAACATTTTATCCAAGCATATTTCTATGGGCTCTTGATCAAGTTCACCCCCTGTTTATATCTTTTTAGGAAAATAATAATTTATTGGATGGGAAAGTTGAGCTAAAACCTATATAAAGATTTGTTCTCCTCACGTTTTACATGGATTTGGAATAAATGAGAAATGAGAGAACATGCTCCAATTTTGTGGAATGAAGGTAACCTTATTGTGTAAAGTTATCTTTTTAGTTATGCACAATCTATTATGTGTGGTAGATATATTCTAAGAGCACCACTAACGAATTTATTATGCTTGTTGATAAGTATCAAAAGCCAAATCTTTGAGTAACTTGTCTTAAAGAGGATAAACTCATTAGAGGAAATTTCAACCTAAAAGTAGCCTCATAAGGAAAGATAATAAAATAATAGTTAAAATAATAAAATAAGAGTTATGAATTTTGGAGGGAAAAGAATAAAACTACCTTTTGTCATTGTATTTTTGACTTATCTCCTTATAGGTTTACTCAAATTTCAAGTGTAGACATTCATTAGATACATAATTAAATTCCACATCAACGAGCACCCATTACGCATACTTTTGAGGAGACCCACATTGATAAAAACTAAAGATACTTTAAAAAAGTATGTTGATGGTGAAGTGACAATGACCATCCTAGAAGTTGCACGTATCCATCTACGTGTTAGGACTTGTCATCTTCGGGTGTGCAATTGTGTGTCAATAGAAAGCACACAAACTCTATGATGTATTGCGACCATATGTTAGTTGAATAATTCATTGATCATGCTTTGAAGTGTGGACTTTTTCTTCCAAAACATTTTCATCCAGAAAATTGTTGTGTAACTATTTTCTATTTATTTCATTTGTTTTTCACTTATCACCTGCAATTGTTTGCTTAAAATTTTATGCACATCCTTCTCTCATTGGGTAGTATGGGAAGCATATTTTGCACCTCTACTTCCTTTCAAAATCCCACTTTGTGGCATGTTTTATCTTTGTGAATCAATTATTGTTGAGATGTTGAATTTCACTTGAGCCCTGGAGAATCCAAATTACCCTTGGTACCATCCTCAAAATGAGGGAAATTACCCAGTGGATTTCCATGGGAAATCCATTATATGGATTATAAAAATAAATTTAAGAATTTACCAAAAAAAAATAAAAATAAAAAATAAACAAACTAGCTGTGTCCATGGATAAATTTATTATGAGGCATGCAACCAATTTTATCAAATGATTATATCCAATTTCATCAGATGATTACATCTAGTGTGAAATACAGTCATTAAGAAGGGTAAATAACCATTGACTAGATAGTAAGTATTGTAATAAGATTCCTAAATAATCAAGTTGGTCATCAGAAACCTTTACAAAGAGCAATGAAAAGGTTAAAAACCTCTTTCAAATTTCAGCTTAATCTATCTACCTCTGAAAAATAGCCTTTCATCAATTTAGAAACCTTTTAAACTACTCAAGAAACTAAGATAAATAAAATCATTAGTTTTCTTACCTTTGTACTGAATCTTGTTAAAGAGTCTATTAAAATTTAAGAATTCCATCCATTAAATGATGAACTTCTGAAATGATCCTTAAAGCATCTTGCAACGACCAGGTAAATTTATGACATTTTCTTAAAGTTAAAAGGCACTAACTCAATTTGCAAAAATAATTCATCAGAAATTAGTTCGAAAATAATCTAATCAAAAAAATCCATTTTTGACTTGACAAATCACTAAGGGTTGTCTCCAAAGCTTGTTGGTTGAGGTGTTCTTAATCTACAATGTGGGTGCGGAAGATGTTAGTCACTTCATGTGTGCAGCTCTTGTGTAAAACCCACAGTAAAATATAGTCCTGTGGGGCTACGAGTCACCATGTCCTATTGTAGTTGGCAGTTAATACCACCCTCCATCCAGAAAACCAGGGAAGAGGAGAAAATATGTGGGAAACTAGCATGGTAGAAGCTTCCTCACTCTGAACACTTAATACATGGGAGGGTCATGGAAAAGAATATAAAACTATATGTGGATTCCATATTAGATTTAAAAACAAAAAAACATAGATCCATCCAACCAATTAAATGCATCTCAAATATTTTGATCCCTCTGGGGATTTAATAAATATGGGATTTTGATGGATCTATACTAGTAAAGTAAAAGAAATTTCACCTTAGTAGTCTATCATTTCACACAGCATTTTGCTAAGCAATTCTATTAAAGTGAGTTGAAGTAAATCTTACTATACTCGGAAACTATTTTTCCTCACCTTTAAATATATTTGTTGATATTATTTCATAAATGTACCGGAAACTATCATAGTTTATTTTGATGAAGTAAATCTGACTAGACTTTGTAGCTATTTGTGCTCACTTTTTAATATATTTGCTGATATTATCTCAGGAATTTACTGGCATGTATCATAGTCTATTTTGATGGCAAATATGCCATCTGATGTAACAGGAAATATGATTATGTCTATAATGGCCAAGTCACCATTATGTTGCTTTCTTTTGTCCATAATGGCCAAGTCACTTGCTTCTGCTTCCAAGTCAGCTATGCAGTTATTGCATTGTACCCATTATTTGTGCCACTCTAGAGCCCAGTATAGAGAGATATAAGGAGATTGTCACATTAGTTATGTTAAACACCATTATAATAATAAAATGAAAAATAAAACTCAAAGAAAATTTACAAAATTTATTTGCAAATTAGTTGCTTTAAATATATAGATATAGATATAAACACACCGCCATTTTAGATTCTAAATTTCTAATATTTGGAGCACTTAGAACCAAAAGGATCAAATCCTAAGCGTTGAACTAAAATATAATAGAGCTTACACATATTCAAGGTTGTTAACATTTGTTTCAATTAAAAATACTTAAAAGTGTGTGCAACCTATATAATGTAATAGCTAGCTTAAATTCATCTTAACTCCAACTCAATTCAATGTTTTTAGATATCAGAGGATGGATAAAATTTAAACCTCAATGTGTTTTGTGTTTTTTATACCTAATATAGAAGAAGCTCGCACTTGGATTAGGAATTCATCTTAACTCAAACTCAATTCAATGTTTTTAAATATCATAGGATGGATCAATTTTAACCTCGATGTTTTTCATACTTAATATAGAAGATCCTCCCACCAGGGTTACGGCTGTAAAGCACCTCACTTTACTTAGTGAAAATATTATCAAAATAAATATGCTTAACTTCAGATCTGACAGATGCCTTAACTTTAAATAAACACTATCAAACGCGCTTTACGGTAATTGAATGCAATAAATCGATCTAAACAATCATCTCTGCATATCTAAGTCAAATTCAAACAGGGAGAATACAATATTTACTCAATTAATTTTTGGATTTAATTTGGCAGTCTTGTCAGTGAGAACAAGCATCAAAAACCAATATTCTAATAGATAGAAAACATGGAGACTTTTGGCAGAAAAAAATGGGGAGAGAACTCAAAATGCTACTTACATGTAATTGGGCGAATCCGGTCTAGTTTTTGTCTCTCTTAGCTAAAAACAGAAGTCGTCTGAAATTGCTTCAGAAAAAATCGTGAGAAAGAGATGAGCATAACTGACCTCTCGATCGAATGTCCTGTGCATCTTGGGATCCTATGTTAATTCGTTCATTCAACAATTACTTTGGATCCCCCCATATACATAGCGATAACTAGTCCATCAATGATCCAAGTGCATATTGGTGGCCACCCGCCTATCCCACCTAGACACCCCAATCAATTTCATCTATGTCCTTTTACATTTCAGCATTTACTATTTTTAGCAGTTTTTCGGGGCCTGAACTTCCAAAGCAGTTTTGACCCCCTAAACAGCATTTTTTTTGGGTCCACGGGAGGCCCGTAGTCATGGACCATGGCCTACAATGAAACTTGTAGTAATCAAAGAGACCTTTCCAACAAGGTATCGTACATGCCAAACAGAGATAATATGGCCAAGTTACGACCCCAGGAAGTTGGCTGCCCAACTAACCCCAACGGGGCTCACAAACTCTTGATGGTACATCTCCTGGGGTTAGGGTTTTGGTTGTTTATGGTTTTCTCATATTTTCCAATAATTAATAGGCCCTTGAGCCTCATTGTAACATAGTTAAGAGGCATCGAGCTGCCACATATCTTCTCAGAGATAAGCTACCATCGCCTGAGATATCTAATTCCATTATGTTTGTAAGCATAGTTCAATATTTTTCTATTAATGAAATGAAGTGTTTTTCTACTACATCTCTATGTTTATGATTATATATGTAATTTATTGCATTCCTATTTAAGTTCGGATCAGTGGTATCAGAGTGGTCTTCTCTTTCTCTATTTTTCTTTGCATGTCCCTAACAAGGTCAAGGTATAAGGAGTTAGGGCTTGATCTGGTTGAACCATTGCAAGATCAGCCTTGCAAAACCCAATGACCTCCCATGGTGAAAGAAAAGAAAGACGAGGGGGCAAGAGATCCTTTCAAAATGTTTCCCAAGGAAGCCCTCGAGCGACAGAGGGACGTGATGATGGATAACTTTGCCCAAATCCTTCGACGATTACCCACAAGCGATGCATCTCCTCCAGTAGTGACTCTGGAGGCACCACTCCTTTTAAGGTACAAGTTAACTTTGATATTCCCATATTCAAAGGACTGATAGATGCAGATGTCGTAAATAAATGGTTAAATCTATTGGAAGGATATTTTTCAGTTCATGACTTTTCTAATAGGGAAAAGATTACTTATGCACTTCTTAAAGCCACCCTACACATCAAGGATTGGTGGGAAACCTACTGTGAACAAAAGGGAGAGAGTGAACCCTCAATGTTTTCAACCAAACCCACTTGGAATTCTTTCTGAGACGTTATTAAGGAACAATATTACCCTATCAAGAGCTATGAAGACAAATACATAAAGTGGACCACGCTACGACAGGGAAGGTACCAAGATGTGTCAGAGTTCACAAATACTTTCTATACCCTTCACACAACACTAGGTATCAAGGATACTGAGCGGAATTTGTGCTCAAGTACCGCGGTTGTCTACACAAGTACATCCAAGATGAGATGGAGTTCCTCGACATTTCCTCACTTAGCACGGTGTATCGGTACGCTGTTAAGATTGAGCAGAAGTTTAAATAGAAGAAGTTGGACTTTGGATGTGCGAATCCAAAGCAAGGACAAGGTGCTATGAAAACACAAAACAAATGACCGAGCCAAGGTGGGGCTACCCAGGATAGCCCGCTGAAGCCGCAAGCAAAGAACAACACCTCAAAGATGAAAAGGACATGAGAAAATGGTGTGAGTTCCATAAGAGCTCCACTTACAATACAAGTGAGTGTCAGGCCAAGAAGTCACTTGTGGCAGAGATAAAGGCTTCTGAATCAGACGAAGGTTCTGACTCTGAATCAGAACCCGATAAGATAACTGACAAAGGGAAGCAGATCATCGATGCAGAGCCCAGTGCCACCGTGGCCACCACTAAGATCCAAAAGATTGAGCCTGAAGATCCAAAGGAGGGGGAACGCCTCTTCCACTCACAAATGTAGGTGAAGTTTTCTCTAATGCAGTTCATTTTCAATAGGGGGAGCCAAAAGAACCTCATTTCAACAAAGGTCGTGAAGAAATTAGGCCTAAAGACTATAGCACATCCACAGCCATACACCATCGAGTGGGTTCACCAAGGAAAAGATCTTCATGTGAGCCAGAAGTGATGCATTCCCTACAACATCAAGCCCTTCATGGATGAGGTACTGTGTGGCATTACTCCTCTTGAAGTTTATGATGTAGTATTAGGAAAACCATACTTATGGAAGTGATATGCTATACATGAGTCTAGACCTCGCTCTGTGATTATTACTTTGGCTAATAAGTTGTGAAGGATACCAAAGGTAGACCCACCTACTGCCATCTCTTTGATCACTGCAAAGAATGTAGTAAGATCATTTCCTAGACCAGGAAATTTGTTTTCCTTATGATTCAACCCCAGGGTAAGAAGAAGGTTGTGGCCACGACTTCCAAGTAGGGCTCCTCTACACAACAACAACAAATGAACAAGGTCGTGGAGGAGTATAGGGATATTTTCACCTCACCCACAGGGGTACCTCTGCATTGTCAGGTCAAGCATTCCATCGATCTGACCCCAGGCGTGCCACTCCCCAATGGATTGATCTATCGATGCTCTGTTTTGGAGAATGATGAGATCAAGATGCAGATTTAGGAACTATTGTAGAAAGGCCACATCAACCATAGCTCATCACCTTTTGGGAGCTCGATTTTATTTGTACAGAAGAAGGATGGGACCTCGAGGCTTTGTATTGACTATCAGGTGTTGAACAAGATCACTGTATGGAATAGGTACCCAATCTCGTGGATTGATGACCTTCTAGACCAGCTCAAGGGGGGCAAATATTTCAGCAAGATTGACTTGAAGTCAGGTTATCACCAAGTGCCTATCAAACCCTACGATGTGTAGAAGACTGCCTTCAAATCAAGGAGGGCCTTTTCGAATGGTTGGTCATTAATGCCAACCTAAGCCGACAATACCCACATTATACAAATAAAATTGCATGTCACTAGTCCCAGGCCTTAATCACCTGATCCATGGTGAAAACCTTCACAATTTAAGGCTTTAAGGCTTCTTAATTAAACTTCACTCGAAAACGTTGCATTTGACTATTCATAGTCTAAACCTTTAATTAACCTTTAATCAGAACCTTATAACTCTTCAACCTTCATAACAACTTTGGTTAAACCCGACTTAACCCAAAGTACATTTAATTCCTTTATTTCTGTTATAAATCTAGTATAATAGAAATACACATAACTCACTTAACTTTACCTTTCTGCCAATCCATGACCTTTGCACATTTTCTGATGCTCGCCTAGTTTATCGCATTCAGCCTCCACCGTTGATTTCACTCCATCAGATCAGTGGCTGTTGCACGATCTCTACTCATCCTCCGAAACTCAAACAATCTTAACTCCACTCCATAACCCTATCAAGTCCACTCAGAATATTAACCCTCGCACATGTTTGTGCGATTACCGTCCAATCCATCAACCAACAGACGGTCTTGATTACTGGAACACAATGAGAGTTTAATCCCATTGCATAAAATCTCATCGCGTCTGATTTCCAAATTCTTTATCGCGATGCTTCTTTGTCGTTGATCATGATTCCTCTATCCGACGATTGACACTTCACCCGATCGAAACTAATCAGACGATCTCCACCGTTCAATCCACTATCTCCGATCCAACGATTAATAGCCATATCAGGTGGACCAGTTGCACGATGGTTACCCACCCGATAAAGTGGTTTTTCTCTCTCCACTGAGTGCTACGTGTCAATTGATAAATGGAATCGGGTGACCACCCCGAATTACCACTTACCACTTTTTCCTCACCCGATAAACAACTTTGCTGATAAAACCACTCTGTCCTTCTACCAAAACGTGGCTTAATATCTACCACTCATATTCTTGACTCCATTCTATGGGACTTAATCATGGCCGCTTATCGCAAACAATCTCGTCCGTTGATCTAGTTGATCCAATGGATCCTGTGCACATTTACTTCATTCTTTGTGCCTTTACTTTCTTCGCCTTTACGTGGCTTCTCAAGGTTCTTCTATGGTTTTGGGTTTCTCCAGGGTTTCTGGTTCTTGGTTCTTCTGCAACACAACTCCCTCTTGATTTAATTCCGCATACTCTGAAACACAATCATCCCTGAACTTCACTTGGATCAGTTGATCGGATTAAACGATCAAACCATGATTCTTCATTCTCACCTCTTCTCTATGTTCTACTCAAATTCCACCTGCATACATATACTATGCAGAAACTCTAATTCACACACAATTTATCATTCGATTACTCAATCCACACTTGCACAATTCAGGATTAAATTCTCTGTATATATATCTATATATATATATCTATATATATATATATATATATATATATATATATATATATATATATATATATATATATATATATATATATAAACGAATGGTTACATAATGAAGCTCTCTCTCTCTCTGGCCTGATTTTCTAATCAGTGGCCTCTATTCCTTGTCTACCCGTAGGCTACAATCAAACTCTCTAACTAAGTAACTAGTAATTCTCTAACTAGCTAACCATCTAACCTGACTAACTTTTCCTTTGCCTTTTTGGCTTACATTTATACAAAAGGATTCTATAACCAGTTCCTGGTTTAGATCCATAACCTTCTCAATAAAATCCTAAAATCTCTTCTTTATCCCTAAGGATCCTCTCTAGGTCCTCAAATCATGAAACCAACTCCTAATCTAAGATTTACAACTGATTCTAAAATCTTTCAACTATCCTAAATCTCTCATGTTCTCCAACATTCGAAAACATTTACAAATATGCCTCACAATACTTAATTAATTCCTATTCTCATTAAAATCACTCAAAAGCCTAAATTATTACATTAACATGATACATAGGAACCCAACTTCCTTAAAATAAAATACCCCCTATGTCCACTAAAGTACAATGATATTGCTGAGCTAAATGCTCCTGTATCAGTCATGCCATTCGGATTTACAAATGCCCCCACAACCTTCATGAGACTGATTGACGACATCTTGTGACCCTTCACCAATGCATTCATGGTGGTGTATTTAGATGACATCTTGATCTTCGGCCAGAGTTGGGAAGAGCACCTCCACCATATTCGACAGGTCCTTCAAACCCTACACCAACACAAGTTGTGTGCTAACTTGGAGAAATACACCTTTGGCCTGACCCAGGTTCAATATCTAGGGTACATCATTTATGAGTAGGGTGTACATGTGAACTCATCCAAGATACAAGTCATTGAAGATTGGCTAGCCCCAACCACTCTAACAGAGCTTCGCAACTTTTTGGGCCTTGCCAGTTTCTATCGTGGGTTCATGTTGGGGTTCTCTCATATCACTTGGCCTTTAAGTCAAGTCACCAAGGGCAGAGTGAAAGCAAAGTTTTTTTGGCTAGAAACCCATTGAACAACAAGCGTTCTCTGAGTTGAAGAATCGCATATGTTTTGCACCAGTTCTCACATTACTAGACCTGCAACAACCATTTGAGATTGAGACAGATGCCTCTGACTATGCTATTGGTGCAGTTCTTACTCAGCATGGGCATATAGTGGCTTACCATAGTGTGTCACTTTCAGACACAGTTCAAAAGTACCCCACTTATGACAAAGAAATGTATTCCATTGTGCAGGCCTGTTGTTGATGGAAGCATTACATTCTAGGGAAGGAAACGGTCATCCACACTAACCACTGACCTCTACAGTTCATATAGGCATGAGGGAATTTGCAGAGCGATAACCATTAGAAATGGTCCACCTATTTGAAAAAATTTCATTTGAACATTAAGTATAAGAAGGGAAGCACCAATAATGTTGTTTATTACCTTAGTTGACCATCGGTCATGATATTGATCAGTGTGCTTGACTCTTGTGGGCATGAGACATCAGGGTGGCCACATCTTTACAAGAGCGATCTAGAATTCAGTAGCAGATACCAGACACTCCTCAAAGGGAAGCAAGTTCCAAATTTTCACCTTCAAGATGCACTTTTATGCCACTTGGGACACATCTGTGTTCCTTCAAGTGAGTGTGCCAAGATGATTTTGGAGGTGCACTACAATTGGTTCGCTGGACATTTTGAAATAGAGAAAATAGTGGCGGTATTACAAAAGTATTTTTATTGGTCGAAACTTCGTCAGGATGTTGAGAAGTACATTAGATCCTGCACCGCCTATGCCATTTCCAAACCAACCATCAAGAAGCAAGGCCTGTATACTCCTCTACCTACTCCTAGCTAGCCTTGGGAATATGTCTCCATGGATTACATGTTGGGCCTTCCTTCTACTAAGCACGGAAATGATTGCATTTTCGTGGTCGTCGACAAATTCTCTAAGATGCCCATCATGGCATCCTGCAAGAAGAGTATCATAGCAGAGGCCACTGCTAAGCTCTTCTTTGAGCGAGTATGGGTACACTTTGGGACCCCACAGTCCATTGTCTCACATCGGGGCAGCAGATTCCTGAGTGCATTTTATCAAGTCATTGGTCAATGTTGGATACAAAACTTACTAAGTCCACAATTTTCCATCCCCAAACTAATGACCAAATAGAGGTTGTCAACAGGATGATCATACAAATTTTGTGCATGTACAACTCAAAACATCCATGCACATGGGATGAAAGTCTCCTCTATGTCCAACATAGCTACGACAAAGCTCTCCACAACTCAACATGCCACAACCCCTTTTAGGTAGGGCTGGGATTTCAGCCATTATGCCCCATTGATGTGGCCATACCATTTGCATCCACTTAGGTAGATTCAACTCACGTTCAGTCTGAAGTTGAAAGGGCTAACAACTTCATTCAGCACATCCTCCAATAGGTCCATGATATATTGGACAGAAACAATTCTAAGTACAAACAATGTTATGATCAACATCGAGTGCCGCACAAGTTCCAAGTGGGCGATAAAGTTTGGCTACATTTGCAGAATGAGCACCTTGCTGGACCCCACTGCATGCTTCGCCCGCTCTGATATGGGTCATACACCATCACCAACGTTGTCAGTGACAATGTCTGCAAGCTTAACATCCCACCATTCCTTGGTCTACACCTAGTGTTCAATGTAGATCACCTTCGGCTATACTTTCCACCATTTTTGGACACATTTGACATTGCAGAACAACTTGCACCAATAGAGCTCAACCTGGACTGCATGGAACATGCCACAACTAATTAGATCATGGAAACATAGATCAATAACACTCGCTAACAGAGGATACAGCTAGATCAAGTTGTCAAAGTAGGCCAACTCCTTCACCAGGGCAAGTTGTTCACCAGGGACTAGGTTCAACAGAAATTTCCTCACCTCATGGAGGCTCTGCACGCAATGGGGACCATTGCTTCATAAGGGGGGGAGAATGATCCAGGTGGATATTGGTGGCCACCCACTGATTCCACCTAAACCCCCCAATCAGTTTCATATGTTTCCTTGTTCATTTCAGCATTTACTATTTTTAGCAGTTTTTCAGGTCCTGAACTTCCGAAGCAGCTTTGACCCACTAAACGACGTTTTTTGGGGATCCGTGGCAAGCCCATAACCGTAGGTGGGGACCTTTGGTGAAACCAGTAGTCATTAGAGAGACCTTTCCAACAAGGTATCGTGCACGCAAAACAAAGATAATATGACCAAGTTACGACTCTGGGAAGTTGGTTGCCCAACTAACCCCAATGGGGCCCACAAACTCTTGGTGTTACATCTCTTGGGGTTAGGGTTTTGGTCGTTTAGGGTTTTCTCATGTTTTCCAATAATAAATAGGCCCTTGAGCCTCATTTTAACACAGTTCAGAGGCATGTAGCCACCACATCTCTTCTTAGAGATAAGCTACCATCACCCAAGCTATCTTATTTCCATTATGTTTGTAAACATAGTTTAGTATTTTTCTATTAATGAAATGAAGTGTTTTTCTACTACATCTCTGTGTTTATGATTATATCTGTAAGTTGTTGCATTCCTGTTTAAGTTCGTATCAACCAAGAAATCCCACAGGACTATCTCTCTTTCTACCAATCCCAAAATGATCAAACATGATATGCATATGACATGGCAAGTCATGGCGTTGCCCATATAAAGGAAATGGAAAGTATTTGACTAGTTTTACACATGGCTCATTGAGAGCAAGGCGTAATGACAGCGTGAGGGTAACTTCACAACATTTCTCACAGGACAATATTTATTATATTTAACCACTTCGTACCTAAGAAATATTATCTGCCCCTTATTTAACCAAATGTTTTAACCCAAACAACATAAGACTCTGAGAACTACCTTTTTTTTGGTTTGAATAAATCTTGTGGAGTGTTTCCATGGTTAGCTTTATCAATTTCCTCCATCTTACCTAATAGAAATTTTTTTTTATCTTTTTTACACTATAAAATTTATCATAACTCAATTTTCAAATTACTAAAATGATTAGTCAGGTAGTGATTCACATCTCTTCAACTATCAGAATTAACCAAGATCTTTTAATTATGTGATGTTAGCAGAATTTCATATGAAAGAGTATGAAAAGCCACATGTGTATACTGTAAATAAGATGAAACATAATGACATCCATCAAAACAAAGGACTCAAACACATTGATAATGGAGTTCACCTAGTGTGGGCTATGCCTCCAAGCCCTGTTGTCAAGAGTGGGGAGGTCTCTTCATTAAATGTTGCAAATGATGATGATGTACATGGTATATTATTTATAACTACAAGGATGAATACCCTCTACAAGAGTGGCATGTCTCTCCACGAGACATTCTCAGGAACTCTCACCCATATGGGAAAATTCCCTCAACAAGAGTGGCATATCTCTCCACAAGACATTCTCCTTATAGGAACTCTCACTCAAATGGGCCCTCCTTTAGCATGAAAAGTTAATAAATTCTCACATGATCTAGCATAAAAACATCCCTCAACATAATGGTAATCAAGGATCTCAACAACTAAAACATCATCTCAGCGATCAAAACAAAAGCATGACATAACTGAATCATTTACCTCCACTTTCGGGGATGGTCGGAAAATACAAAACTCAACTGATGAAATAGAATGCACCACTAAATTCATGGCATTAAATTGTGTCAAATTACTATAAACTTTTCCCCTTTCTAACACGTTCAAATTCTGGACCCTCGGTAATCTTGAAGATTCCCCCAAAGATTCCTTACTGGAGATGGCCAAAAAATTCGTTGCTCGGATGAATACTTTGAGCACACCACTACACTCCCTGTGAAATTCTATGAAAATTGACTATAGAGTTGGCATCATTATGCCTCAGTAAAAAAATCAGCCTCTGAGGGAATCTTTTAGATTCCATAAGATTCTGTAAAGATTTCTTGCTGCTAGCTACCTAAAATTGTGTTGCTTAGATGGGGAAACAGACTGAATGGTTGGAATGTTGGCGAGAAAACATGAAAAAATAACTATCAACTTGTCAAATTCTGACACTGGCCCCTCTAGCCCTCTAAGGGAATCTTTTTAGCATCTTGGCATATTCCCCCACTCATGGTCCCACAACAAAAGACCGCTTAAGGTTCCACTGCTCCTCCACCGCCCTCTTGGTCCATTAGGAAAATATGTTGAGTTTATATATGATCGAGTGGGCAGTATTTCCAATGGGGTCGTTAGCCTGTTGGCATCATTGGAAATATTGTGGAGGTGGGTCGAGTTCAAAACCCGCCCACTCCAAATTGGGCATGAATTGTTTTGATAACTCGGAAAACGTTGTAACAAATGTTTGGCGTATTGTGTAAATTAGATGGCAGTTATACATACCATTACAATCGACAGTGTTCACATAGCACAATGGTTTGTAATATTTTTTGGTTTCATATTGTTCTGCCGGTGGGTCGGCCAATTGTTAAGCTGGGCGGGTTCAACACCCGTCGGAACATATGGTATGTTGTTTAATATTTGGCGTGGTTAATACACATTTATTTGGAAATGTTTTAACATGCAGGTTCCACCAGGGTTCGGTCAACAGGGTCTGGTGGGTCTGTGCAGGGGTGGCCTGCCCACCCAAAACATATTTTTTTTTATTGTTTAATTATGTCAAACCAGTGGATGAGGTGGCGGGGTTGGTGACCCACCACCCCAAAATTTATATTTTTTGGGTTTTTTATAACATAGAAGTTCAAATTTTCCCACCAGGAAATAAGGGTTATTAGACAAATTAACAATTCGACAAATTCTCTCATTATGGTGGCTGGATTTTGTGCACTGGGATGCTGCCAAATTGTTGCCTCATTAGTGGTTTCCACTTGGCCAAGTTTGACCAAAATTTGATCAGCTATAACTTAAGCATACGAACTCGTATTTGAGTGTCATTCGCACCATTGGAATCAGAGCGATGAGCACTACGAAATGGTCCTGGTTTGATTTCAATCTGAGGACTTTGATTTTTGATATTTTCCATAACCACTATTGAATTATGAGAATTCCTGGAGCCACCTGGATCATTCCTCCCCACTCAAGAGCTTTTGGTCCTCTAAAAGCATGAACATAATCTGCAACGGATGTGTTACATTGTCTGAGCTATCAGTGTCTTGACAGTTCACACTTCCTTCTCCTTCACCCTTGTTCTTTGGAGCCATAAGTGATGAGTCAAAACCTTCATTCCCTATAAACC
This sequence comes from Pinus tabuliformis, assembly GCA_031772625.1. NCBI lineage: Eukaryota > Viridiplantae > Streptophyta > Pinopsida > Pinales > Pinaceae > Pinus > Pinus tabuliformis. Next base: position 865,803,766 of record CM062818.1, on the reverse strand, counting down.
TGTAGTACATTGTTGCAAACTACATGCTCAATTAGATGACCAATCATGACCCAAGCATCCCTGTACTTTCCAAGAGTTTCTAATACATGTCACTCTGTGGTAAAGTTTACATCAAAATAGAAACCAATTCCCCAGCTATCGATAAAAGGCCAAAACATCATTGTTGCTTTAATAAGCAATGGAAAACACATCATCACTTTTACAATTTAAATCACAACACATGATTTACAAAATATGGCCATGACAAGCTACCATATCTAGAAAAATTGTTTCTTACTCAAGAAAGTGAACAACCAGGAATGTGGCATATTCGCTCATTGAACATCTTCACCAGTTGGCTCCTTCACAGATGCTTTGTCCTTAGAACATTGCTCTAGATGGAGCCACCAACATGTGGCTCTTTGATGACCACCTATGTTGCAATGATGGCAAAAAGTATTCTTCCTCCAAATCTGCTTAACCTTCTTCCTTCCCTGATGTGGAGAAGGCCTTTCAAGCTTCATCCTCTTTCTTATTGCCATTCTCTTCTAACACTCAACAACCACATGGTTATGTAAACCACAAAAACTACATGGTTTTCTACGCCATGATTTCTGTTCATCATTAAAAATATGCTTGTAATCAAAATGAACTCTAGAATACTGGGATTGTTTATACCTCTCTTGATTGTCTCTGGTGAAATTCTGGTGATGAGAGCTTGCCTTCGCTTTTCCTCTGCAATATGCATTGTCATGGGAGGATTTTGATAGGTTGCAATCATCTTCTTTCTTCGATGGCTTCGGCAATGTCTTCGAAGCTTTTGCTGCCTTCTAGTACTCTCTTTAGTGTATCCCAAACCTACAAATCAAGGTCTTTGTACAACCTCCAATGGTTGATTCATTCCTTGGTCATTAACACCAAGTCTTCCACATTTATACCCCATCTTTGTAAGGAGTCTCATGTCAGTGACTGAAATTGGTACCTCCATGTTTCCAACAGAAATAGTGTCATGTGAAAATGAAACTGAAGAATGATCAACATTGTTTACCTTAGTTGTTGATTCTAAAATAGGTGATGATGGCTTCACTAAGCCTTCGTTGCACTTCAATTTTTCCAAGGCCTCTTCCATGGCTCGTAGTTGAAGCTACAATCTCTACTTCTCCTCTTTCTCCTCTCGTAAAAGTATCCTCAATCAAAATTCTCTTTTTGAAGTCTTTGATTGATCTCCTCATTCGAATGATGAGAAGATGATGAAGAAGATGAATGTACACTCAAGGGGGTAGATGGAGCATCGTCCTATTCTCTTTATTTTTCATGTTCCTTTCTTCCCATATTCTCCTCATAATCTGCATACATTATGTCCATTATGCATTCCATCTCGAGTAGGTCCTCGTAGAGATCTTTGTTGCTCTTTATTTCCCTTATTGTTGCGCGTTCAATCATTCACATTCGCAATTCACATAAGCAAGAAGAACGCTCTGATACCAAACTTGATCTGAATCCCTTTGGCTACAAGAATTAACTAAGATATTTTACTTCTATGATGTTAGCAGAATTGCATATGAAAGAGCATGAAAAGACACGTGCATATTGTAAAGAATATGAAACATAATGACATCCATCAAAAAAAAACACTCAAACACATTGATAACAAAGTTCACCCAGTGTGGGTTATGTCTCTGGGCCCTTGTGTCAAGAGTGGGGAGGTCATTTCATTAAATGTTGCAAATGATGATGATGTACATGGTATATTATTTGTCATTACAAGAATGAATACCCTCAACCAAAGTTGCATGTCTCTCCACTAGACGTTCTTAGGAACTCTCACTCATATGGGAAAATTCCCTCAACAAGAGTGACATATCTCTCCACGAGATGTTCTACCTATAGGAACTCTCACTCAAATGGGCCCTCCTTCAACATGACAAGCTAATAAATTCTCATATAATGTGCCATACAAGCATCCTTTAACATAATGGTAATCAGGGATCTCAACAACTAAAACATCATCTCAACAATCTAAAAAAAATCATGACATAATTGCATCACTTACCTCCACTCTCGGGGATGGAAGAAAAATGAAAAGCTCAGCGGACGAAATGGACTGCACTACTGAAATCATGTTAAACGACTATAAACTTTGGCCCTTTCTGACACCGTCAAATTTTGGACCCTTGGGAATTTTCGAGATTCCCCCAAAGATTCCTTCCTAAAGATGGCTAACAAATCCACTGCTCGAATGAATATTTTGAGCACACCATTGTGCTCAGTGCAAAATTATGTGAAAAATGACTATAAAGTTGGCATCATTTTTCCTCTATAAAAAATCAGCCTTTGAGGGAATCTTTTAGATTCCACAAAATTCTACAAAGATTATTTACTGTCATTGCCTGAAATTATGCTACTCAGATGGGGAAACAAACTACACAGTTGGACTCCTAGTGAGAAAATGTGCAAAAATAACTATCAACTTGTCAAATTCTAACACTGGCACCTTTGGCCCTCTAAGGGAATCTTTTCAGCATCTTGGCATATTCCCCCGCTCATGGTTCCACACCAAAAGGACACTCAAGATTCTGCCATGCCTCCACTTCCCTCCTAGTCCACTGAGAAAATATGTTGAGTTTATATATAATTGAGTGGGCCTTCTTTTGAATGGGGTCATTGACCCGTTGGCAAATGTTGTGGAGGCAGGTTGGGTTCAAAACACGCCCGCTCCAAACTAGGCATGAATTGTTTTAATAACTCAGAAAACGTTGTAACAAATGTTTGGCATATTGTTTCAATTGGATGGTGGTTATACATATTCTTGCAACCGACGATGTTCACACAACGCGATGGTTTGTAATATTCTTTTGGTTTGATGTTGTCCCCCCGATAAATCAACAACATATGGCATGTCATTTAATGGTTGCGCGATTAATACACATTTTGTTGGCACTGTTTTAACATGCAGGGGTTCAGTCAACGTGGGTCGGGCGGGTCTGCTGGGGGTGGCCTAACCCCACGCATGGCCACCTAAAACATATTTTTTTATTTTTTAATTATGTTGGACCATTGGGTGGGATGGCGGGGTTAGTGGCCCGCCACTCCAAAAATTATATTCTTTTTGTTTCTTGTAACATAGAAGTTCGAATTTTCCCATGGGAATATAAGGGTTATTAGACAAATTAACGATTTGAAAAATTCACCCATTCCAGTGGGTGGATTCTGTGCATTAGGATGCTGCCAAATTGTTGCCTCGTTAGTGGTTGCCACTTGGCCAAGTTTGACCAAAATTTTGACCAGCTATAACTTGACCATACGAACTCAAATTTGAGTGTCATTCACATAGTTGAAATCAGGACGACGAACAGTACGATCTGGTTCTAGTTTGAATTCAATCTAGGGACTTTAATTTTTGAGCTTTTCCATAGCCACTGCTGAATTCTGAACATTTTTGGAGCCACTCAGACCAAGTAGTCATCACTAGTTGCTATAATATCGGTTTACTAATAATCATTATTTAAAAAAATTCTCTCTATTTGGAATTACTCCATTATTCAAGAAAAACCATACCATATGAAATTACTCACTAGTAATTTGTAAAAACAGACTTTCACACCTGCAAAACGCTTAGAGATCTTTTTTCAACTTATTTCTTTGCATCTTATAAAAACAAAAAACAAAACAGTATAAACACATACTCAACATTGATTAAAAAAAAAAAATCTAAACTTACAATTAAAATAATTTAAATTCAAACTATAAATTATAATAATCATTTATAATTATTTCTTTTCTATTTATATTTATATTTAAAAATTCCAAATTATAACTTATACATATTTTACTTTTATTTATATTTGAGCCAATTCAAATTGTTCACATTTCACTCGTGATTACGATGAAATCATTTCAATAGTGTTTCCTGTAATATTTGCTTATAAGTCCATTTAGGTTCGTGACAGATTAAAAGTGTACCAACCTCAATTTCATATAGTGTCCTTTTTAGACAAGGGATTTGTTTTTAATAGTCGTATATTTATTGGTTTTTATTATAATTATTATTATATATATTTTAAAATAATTATATAAATTTGTTAAATAATTTTAATTGTTTGGTGAATTCTTTTAATCTTGGTTTAAATTTTTGGATATATATTTTTTTTTATAAGAGGAAAAATCGTCTTTTCATTAATATAAAAGGAGTACCTACATTTGTTAGTGCTTATACATAAGTATTGCTTAAAACACTCACAAGTAGTTCACTCAACAATACAAACATTTATCAACACATATATAATGATTAAATAGGTATACATATATATTTGTGGATAGGCATCCATAATGTTTGATTGTATCAAAACTGAAGAGATTCAGGTAGTTGACCAGTAGGGAGTTGAATTCTCCCTCTTCCCACTAGTGAACCATTTTGTTATTTTCCAAGGAAGTTGTATCTTTCTTTAGCCTGCAAGTATTTATTAGAGAAGGTTTCTAGTGTACAAATCAATTCCCTATATATATGGAGAATAAATAATAGTTGAAAGTGCTCATGCTCCATTAATGCTTGGATTCTATCCAAACAACATCTCGTTCAACCAATCTACAACATACCTAGAATCCCCAAAAATCTCCATAGATGCAACAATATATATAAAAGCCCAAGCTGCATTGATCTCTACTTTTGTGTTGGAACCACTATCGACATTTATCTAGAAAAGAACAATGATATTGCGAGGAAAGATGATATGACCACCACATCCACAAATGCCCAATTACTACAACAATGACATTTGTGATATAGTCCTTACAACAATATAACAATGACATGCCAATATATGTTGTGAATAGTTATATCTTGTTTAATAATAACACTTAATCACTCAAAATTATAGATTTTCCCAAACATTATTATTTAAAACAAATAATAATTATATAAAAAATCATTAATTAAAAATTATATTATAAACTTTTTTTTATGAATCATTAAATTTAATTTTATAAATTTTCATAAATTTAGTTTTTTATTATTGAAATTATATTTTTTTTTTAAATAAATATTTTTTGTATTTTAAAAAAATTCCTATTACAATAAAATTTAATTGGAAATCTCACTGAGTAACATTTATTATTTCTAATTTTTTAATCAAATTTTAATTTGAATAATAATAAAAAAGCAAAACAAAAGAAACCACGAATCTTGATTTATTATGTCACATTATGTCATTGCCTTTAGGCAGATGACAAACAGTAATTGTGCTTGCGTGTTATTTTATTTTGATGCGTACATAAAAAAAATTCTACGTTTTTAAAGTTAAACTTCAGATTTTCAAAAAACAATAAGGGTGACCTAGGGCCGCTGCCACCACCAGGGCTACACGGACTGTGGCCCTACGTCAGCCCTTTACAAGGTGTGTTGTGTTTAACTCGAGCGTTCGAAAAATTGGTACGATGTTATTTAATTCTACTGTTCGAAAAACTGGTACAATAATGATGTGAATAGCAATGGACAACGAGAATGGATGAGAGAGGGGTGGAACAAGGTGGAATAAGTTGCATGTTCAGACACCGTGATAGATGTTAGGAAAATTATGCTTTTATAGCCAGCAGTAGTCTAATTAGCTGGAGGAATTGTTCGGAAAGTTATGGAAATTCAGATTATATTTAGAGAAAATCTGGCAAGGATTTTGGTAAATCCAAGTTATAGTTGTTAAACTTCGTAATTTTAGGTGTACTAAACATTTTTGATGGTGCTGAATCTATTTCCACCATCAAAAACACTATTCAAACATGGCCTCTGCAGGATTTTTTGAATTTTTTTGCCAACCACTTTTGACGGTTAGAACAATTCCTCCACCTAAATAGACGACTCCTTATAGTAATTCTGTTTACAGTGAGAGGAAAGTTTCATATTGGATTGGATTGACTTGGCCTGGACAAAAACTCTTTCCCGAAGGGCCTGCAGAACGAAGGATCGCCATGAAGATTCCAGGCTTAAAATATATAGGAATGCATGATTATCATTTTTTTAATAAATAGTAATTATTATTAAAAAATATTTAATAATTAAAATTATTTATTATTTAAATTTTAGTTATTATTTTTAATTTAACAACTTTAAAATTTTAATTTAATATAATATCAAAACTAAGTCTTTTATTTTTGGCATTGTTTATATGAGAAATATGAGATTCAAGGTAGATTTTTGCTTTATTTAGTTTCCACATGATTTTCTATTATTAAATTTTTAACTTTGAGAAGGATAATTTAACTTTTTTGGCATGGTTTATATGAGAAATATGAGATTCAAGGTAGATTTTTGCTTTATTTAGTTTCCACATGATTTTCTATTATTAAATTTTTAACTTTGAGAAGGATAATTTAACTTTAAGAAGGATTCGTTATCGTAAGTGTTGTTTATATTTATCAAATATAAAATATATATGTGTAATTTTTTATTTTAATAATATTACAAATAAGTTTTATGTATAGTTTTTTTCCTTAAATTGAGATTATTATTATTATCAATAATATATATCTATTTTAATTTATAAAAAATATTTTCTTTTAAATAAATTTAAAAAAAATCAAATATTTATAATAAATACAAAATTAATATAGATTTATATTCATTTTTAATATATGCATATTATATATCAATTCTATATTAAAAAATAAAAATAAAAATATTCAATTTTTTTTAAATGCTTTTGATTTTTTTTTAAATTTTTATGAATATTATTTTCATACATAAGTTCATGTTATTTTTACACAATCAACAAAAACCAAATGGTGGCAATGTGCAAAAAAGCAAAAGCATAGTTTTCTTTTCTTAAATTGAGATTATTATTATTATCAATAATATATATATCCATTTTAATTTATAAAAAACAAATTCTTCTAAATACGATTTTTTAAAATTAAATTTCAAATATTTATAATAAATACAAAATTAATATAAATTAATATTCATTTTTAATATATGAGTATTATACATGAATTCGATATTAAAAAACAAAAAAAATTAATGCTTTTATTTTTTATTAATTTTTTTATAAATATTATTTTGATACATAAGCCTATGCTATTGTTACATAATAAACTAAAGTGAAATAGTAATATGAAAGAAAAAAAAAAAAAAAAAGTGACATTACATGACTCTTCTTTAAACAACACTCCAATCTTATACTAACTTCTCAATAAAGTAAATTTATTTATAATAATTTGACTTTATTTTATTAATTTAAATCATACAAGTATTTTTTTTTTTTAATAAAAGTAGAAAAATATTTTTTATTGTGTAGTTTTGTCTATTTGATATCATTGATGATGGAGATTGTTTACCGCCATTGTTGATGGCAAACCCAGTGTCGGTAAACCATACAAACCGACACATCAATGTCACCACAGCTCAAAAGCACAATCAGCGCGGAAGGTACCAAGCATATTGGGTCTGAGTACACGTCATTGCATAAAGATAAGTAATATATCTTAAAATTCAAATATTTTAAAAATCAGATTTAAACTTTTATAAATTTTAAATAATGGTTTATTTATAATATTTCAAAATAATTTTTATTTTGAACGTATAAATAAATAATTAAATTAAATTTTAGTGTTTTATATGTTACTTATAATACCTATCTTGAATTTAAAGAAGGCATTTTTTGGAATCGAATTTCAAGTATTTAAAAAATGTTTGAATTAATTATAATACTTGTCTTGAATTTAAAGAGATCGTTTTCAACCAATTATTTTCAATGTAAAGAAAGCATTTTCAAATTGTATATTTTATATATTTATAAAAAAATTAAAAATAAATAAATAAATAAAATTTTAAAACTTAAATTATTTATTTGAATGAAATGTTGTTAAATAATTTATGATTAGATATAATGTAAGTTTATAAAGTATTTGTAGGATAATTATGATAATAAGAGTTTCGGAATGAAGAAACAAAGTAAAATGTAATATGATGTTATAAAACAAAAAATTATTAATTGAGAGGTAAATATTAATTTTTATTTTTATTAAAAAAGATAATGTTAAATCGTATATATTAATTAATTATAATAATTTAATTAAATCTGTAAACCAAATATAAAACTAAAATATGTAAAAGGTAAAATGACTCAAAAGCAACACAATTTTTTTCTTAATGTTTATGTTTAATATAAATAATTATACAATTTTGGAATCGAATTTAAAGTATTTAAAAAAATGTTTGAATTTATTATAATACTTGTCTTGAATTTAAAGAGATCATTTCAACAAATTATTTTCAATGTAAAGAAAGCATTTTAGAATTGTATATTTTATATATTTATAAAAAGTTTAAAAATAAATAAATAAATAAAATTTTAAAACTTAAATTATTTATTTGAATGAAATGTTATTAAATAATTTATGATTAGATATAATGTAAGTTTATAAAGTATTTGTAGGATAATTATGATAATAAGAGTTTTGGAACGAAGAAACAAATTAAAATGTGATATGATGTTATAAAACAAAAAAATTATTAATTGAGAGGTAAATATTAATTTTTATTTTTATTAAAAAAGATAATGTTAAATCGTATATATCAATTTATTATAATAATTTAATTAAATCTCTAAACCAAATATAAAACTCAAAATATATAAAAAGTAAAATGACTCAAAAGCAACACAATTTTTTTCTTAATGTTTATGTTTAATATAAATAATTATACAATTTTGCATAAATAGTTTTATTTAAATCATTGTATAAAGAACTGTGCACATCAACTTTATAGAGATGGGAAGGTTTTTGAAAACTTAGTGTCACATGCTCTTTTATGAAAAATCTATTTTTTAAAGAGTGATGTTTTGAAAATGTGGTTTTTTAGTATGTATATGTTTTGAAGTGTATGATCATTTTCTTCCTATTAATAAAAGTCGTAATCAATATCAAAGTAATAGATGTATGTTTTGAAGTGTATGATAGTACTTTCCTAGTAATAAAAGTAGTAGTATGGGAAAGTGTGATAATGTTTAAAAGCTTCTTGTTATTGGATGAAATTTTGACTTGGGTGTCTTTAAAGATATAATTATGTGATAATGTGTTTGCATAATAAGAAAGATAGAAATTACACATTAATTCATACTTAGAGTTATTTTTACCATTATTAAATGTGGGTATATTATGAGAGTTGTTTTTACTAGTATTAAATGTATTATTCAGTGTAGGTATATTTAAATTTTTGTTTAATGATTAAAATATAAATTTTATACTATAATTTGATAATATTTGTTTTTGGAATTATTAAATATATGTTTATGAAATTTGTCATATTTAACGATAAAAAAAAAAAAAAAAAATTAAATTTTATAATATATATGTATGTTTTTTAATGATTAAAATAGAACTTTTAAATCTTAATCTTATAATATTTCTTTTTGGTATAATCAAATATATCTATATTAATTTTTTTAAATAATTAAAATGAAATTTTAATATATATTTTATAATATATATAGTTGTCTTTTTAATGATTAAAATAGAACTTTTAAATTGTAATATTATAAAAAAAAATTTGGTATAATCAAGTATGTGTGTGAATGATTAAAATATAATTTTTAAATTCTAATCTTATAATATTTTTATAATCAAGTATATTTACATTAAAAAATTTTAATTAATTAAAATAGAATTTTCAAATTTTAATTTTATAATATTTGTTTTTGGTATAAGTTTGGTCAAGCATGGATGCCCCTTGGGATAGTTTAATTCCCCTAAATGTGGCTCCCATCCTCAACCCCACCCCATGAGATTTGAACTAATGACTTGGTGAAGGCTAAACCCCACATAAACCAATCAGTTTACACCTCATGAATTATGTGTATGTGTGTGTTTAGCAATTAAAAAGAAAATTTAAAATATAATTTAATACTATTTTTTATATTGTTTTTTATATATAGACATTTTAAAGAAATTTAGAATTTGAATGAATTATAAAATTAAATTTCAAATTTGCATGGAAAACACATTCATACAACATAACACAAAGTTATATATCAATATTACATATTTACTATTACCATATCAAATAGACTATATATTTTATTAGAAACAAGGCTTATCCATATTTGCATAAGTCTAATTAATGTTATAAATTACACATAAAAATAATGCTTTAAAATGACAATATCAAAATGGTTAATTATGGCCCCCCTCGGGGCAACTCAATTGGTGATTGTCGTGATATGAAGTCTTTGTGAAGTATGTGGTTCAAAATCCCTCCTCACTAGCCTTATGGGTTGCATGTTGGGGCATGCATGGGTTCACCCAGAGGTTTAGTGGTAATGGTTGGAATTGACCCCATGCCACGTGAACATGATCCTGACCCAATTGGTAATTCTTCTAGATACAAAAAAAGAAAAAAGATAGGGTTAACATACCTAATCCTCTAAGTGCTATCAAGGAGGTGGAATATTCAATTTTTTCTTTTTCTTCTAAGAAAACTATTCTACGGTTACTTTTGAGCTCATATATAGTTTTTTTCACTGAAATCTTTCCAGCAACAATATTCTTGCTAAATTTTGAACTTTTATCACAATGTTATAGCCTTTCAAAGTTTACTCAAGGTTTTTTTGTCTTTTTCCATGTCAACATGTTATACAAATGACATATTGGCTTTACTTGTACATGGTACTCATATTGCCACTTCATACCCCATATGATCAACCCTAGTTTTCACAAAGGTAACCCTTCGTATGCAAACTGTGGAATGATAAATAATTCTCTACAACTATTTGACATCATCCCTAAAAGGGATGAACCCTCATGGAATGCAACAATTGGGGATGCTCCCATAATGGGCTTTCCAATGAGGCATTGAAGTTCTTTAGCCAAATACTACATGTCGGTGGACTAACATTCATAATTTTCCTCTTCACGTGTGCCATGCATTCTTCATGCAGCTGCAGGAGAAGAAGATACATGCCCACATCATTAAAGATAGATTTGAACTACCTCTTTTAGTAGGGAGTTTTCTTATTGGAAAAAAAAGTGAAATAGAAGAAACCCTATTGTTTTTGCAAGTCAAGAAGAGGACAACAATAACATTATTGTACTATTTGAAAAACACTTTGAAGGAGAGGAGGGAAATGAATATGCCATAAGAGTGGAATAGATTACAACTCATTGGGTGGTTAGAGACAATGAAACATAGGTCAAGGTAATAACCATATCAATGGTTGTAGTAACCATATCAATGGCTGAAAGAGAATGCAACCATGGAGCATTTACAAAGTTTGAAGGCATTGTGTCCTTAAGTGAATATACTCTATATAATATCTATACTAACCCTAGGATATAAAAAACCAATTTATTTATCCAAACAATTCTCCAAGCCTAAAATTTATAATTAAATAAAGTAATTCTTATTTATAATTTAAATATTCAATTAAATCACATAATATATCACACCTTCTTTCTTCTATGATACCCTTTCCTATGCTACTTTCTTTCGAATTCTTTTAAGTTTTATTCTTTTATGTTGTTGATTTTTTATTGGGTGCAATGTTGATTAGTTATAAATGGTCAAGACTCATGTTGTTTCAATTAGCAAGTTGTCAATGGCATGGATGTAGTTGCTTCTGAGTTTTACACTGAGAAGGATCAAAAGTATAATTTGAACTTCAAGGAGGAGGTGGTTCTCTATCTTGCATTAATACCAATGTATGACTTCTCCTCCCAAAATTTCTCTAGCTCCATCTTGTGGAAGGGTGTCTCCATTAGTTGAATTTTGGGATCCTCATAATTGTTTCCCAACTCCTTGATGAAGATAAAGGGGCAGTACCATTCACCAACTATAACAATATGGGATCTTTTCTTCGAGAAATATGAATTGGAAGGGGGTAATCATGCCCTCAAGTAAGAATTTTGGCCTCAAACATATGCAAGTCTACCATGTTTACCATGTAAATATTTGGGGCTAACTAACCAACCATCCCTACATAGTAACATTAGAGGAAAACCATCAGAAGTGATTCACTTTGAAGTGAACCCACATCTCTTTTGAATTACTTTGATATGTTGGTATGGATTGATGGTTTCCATAGATCTAGGATGCAAGTCTTTGATGCATATATAGATGAAAAATTTAATCAAGTGTTCTTCTATGGAGTAGGTTTCCACCAATCTATACACAAGTTGAAATGCTTAGCAACTAGCCTTCTCATTCTTTTTCAATTAGAACCCAATGATATAAAACAATTATAAACATTAGAGGTCAATTGTTGATTGAGAAACACTTTATATAATTATGATATAATGCTCAATACTTTTTATATAATTGGAATCCCTTTGAACCAAAATCAAACCATCCCTTGAGTTACAAATGGAGTTACAAACACTAAAGGAAAGTCCCACTCTGTTCTCTGAGAAACACAACTCGCTTATTTTAAAGATTGGAAACATTGTTACAATCATAATGTTATCTAAATATTCTTCCCTTTAAAAAAAGAAATTTTCTCTCAAAATATTTCTTCCCCATGGAGGGAAATAACTTAATTGAACTACGAAAAAAAATGATTTTATAGCTCACATTCCATAGGGTTTATCAATCTCTAATTTCTAATATGAAACCACTCTTGTTCTGACAAGAGATGTCAAGGTTGATTAATCACTGGGAGTAATTTAATTGTGAGTTGGACTTCCATAATCAAGCATAATGATAGAGCCCTGTCCAACATTAGACTATATAGGTCTGATGACAAATGATGTGGCATGGTCTTTATTTTGTATGCCATATTTTTATAGGCCTATTGAATTTCCTAGGATGGAAGAGTGGCTTCCATGGCATGATTGGGGTTCAGTTTTTCCATTTCATCTAATTGCTTCACTACTTAAAACAACAACCTAGCTACTTCAAGATTGCTCTTAATTTGTCTATGTGATAACAAAAATTTTGTGGAGGTAGATGAGTTATGTTAAAATCTTCTAAACTTTCGTTGTCTCCAACCCTAAAGCAAGAGATGAAGAAGTTGGTGCATTTCCATTTTATGGTTTCTTAGAAGAAAGGTTGATAGTAGAAAAGGCCAAGGCATGTATAATTTAGTTAAATTTTTAGCTCATCATCAAATTTTTTGTAAAATTCTTCGAATATTATGAACATTAAACAAATATTCAACATATTTTGTTAACAAACTTGATAATTCCTCAAAGATGATACAATTACCAATTTGTTGCATATTGACATATAACAATCTTTTTAATTTATGGACCTATTTCCTTAACTAAAGGCTACACTGAACATGTTTCCTTCCCAAAAAATAGAGGAGTACCAATATCATAGTTTTTTTGCATTCCAATGAGAACAACATATTCAAACTATGAAACAATGATACATAATTAGTTCAATGAAAAGTAAGGGAACCTTTATTTCTTACAGTGTCATGAAGTCTAGACAATCCTCTAGTTATAATACACAATTAGGCCACTGAAAAGTGAAGGAACCTTTCTTTCTCAGAGGGTTATGAAGTCTAGGCACTCCTACACAATATTCAATCAGAGCACATTGTGGATAAGTATCAGTAGGAAGCCCTAGAGGGTAAGCCCTCAATTCAGGATGGAAAACAAAATCCTGCAAAACACTCAGATTCCAACTGTAGGAAGACATGGTGCAAACTAAAATAATGTTGGCCATATGCATTCTGGTTTCAATTTACTGATTTTTTGTATTTTTCCCTTTTGTTTTGTATTTGACTTATACAACAGAGAAACAAAGTTCTTAATATTTTGTATGATTTCACAATGTTTCAAATTGTTGAATTGATTTTGAGTATTAAATGCATCCATGATTTTTGATTTGGATGTTGTAGGAGACACTTTCACTGTCATCATGGAAGAGTAAGGGATTGATGCTACTCTTTCCTATGTCACTGCATTACGGTGTTTCTTTTACAACATGTGGTACAATTTCTAGTTTTAAATTTTTGTGGCCTAGGGGGTTTAGAATAGATAGTGAAAATGTGTTTTGTTAAGGCACTTAGTGGTGTAAAGGTCACCAACCATGCCAGATGATGGTATGGCCTAAGTCGGTCCTATCGCCGAGTCATTTTGATAGCTTATATTCCCCTAGGTGGTGGCTATTCAAGCCACATGTTAGTCCTGTAGTCATTTCAGGACTTCCATAGACTAGCAAACAAAAATTTGTTAATATTGATGAAGGCTTCTGGTAAAATGTGTGTTGTAATTGTTAATGTGTCTGACGTTTCAAGTGAACACTTTAGGGACATCATCTTCAATTTGTTTTATGTCCCTGAGACATCTTCAGTTTACTTTATGTCCCTAAGATGGGTGAAGTGTTCACCTGAAAAGTTGAACACATTAACAATTACAACACACAGTTTACCAGAAGCTAACAATTACAAAACTCAGTTTACTAGAAGCCTTCATCGACATCAAGTTAATGACTGTGAAAATTTTCATGCTAAAAAAAATACCAAATTTTTATGATAATTTGTACAACAATTACGATATAAATTTAAAAAATTCTATAAAAAAATTATATTAATTTTTTAATTTCATATTTAACTTAATAATTATGAAAATACAAGTAATTGTAAAAATTTACACTAATAAATTAAAAAACTAATAATAAATATAACTAGTTTTAAATTATCTACGAAATCTTAATATATTTTCATAAACTTTGAAAATAATTGTTAATCACTAAGCTTATGATTACTTGTAAACATAGAAACTTGTTTCATGAAAATAATAATCTTCGCAACATAACTCCCATCTATCTTCTATTATCTAAGGCAAGCCTCTTAATGTTGTGTTCAATTATCTATAGAAAATAAGTTTATGTTCACTAATTACTTATTCTCTCATGTTTTAGGATAGACCTCTCAACATCCTACTAACATATTTTTTTGCATAGTGTTTCCCTTTTGTGGGTGAGAATTAACTAGCAATTACACCACATGTTGCAAAGGAAACCCCGTAAGGCAGTAGCATAAGAAAGAGTAGCTTGAAGAAAGAAGCTCTGATATGTTATGCGATTTAATTGAATGTCTAAACTATAAATATAAATTATTTTATTGAGGGCCTAGTGTTATCATACTTCACCTTCCTTAAAAACACTTTCCAGAATACAGGGGTTGAGGTACTCAATGGCGCACCCTCGGATTACGGGATCTTCAGGTAAAGCCCTCCCTCCTATATAGGCAAGGGGATCTTAAGGAAGGGGAAGCCCTCCTTCCATTAACAAAATTCGATTGCTTTCTCTAAGTATATGTTACCTATAAGTAATTGCATATTCACAAAGAAGACAGAGTAACATATGTATTGTGTTGTATTAGTATTTCCATTGCTTATATGTGCACCCATTAATCCTTGCATTCACATGCTCATACGGATGATGTGGTCACTCAATAAGGTCAAAAGAGGCAATAGGTAATTATAGTTCAAATACCATTATACTTAGATTAATGGGATCCATAGTGCTATGAGTAATACGAGCTTATAGAAGGGAAGTTCGGTAGTGGGTGAAGGAGGTTTTGGTTGTCGAAAAGGCGAATCCAGTAAGAGGTGGCACACCATTGCTTACTAATAATGAGCAATATGCTTCGATATTGGCATGATTCTTAAACGTTGTATTAGTTATAGACCTAGGGATCAAGCTCAACCCCAATCCATGTAAAGGAGTCATACAGATAACAAACGTTTACTGCTCAGGTTTACTTTAGAAGATATAGGAGTTGGCTCCTTACCTTAATGAATGAGCCTGAAGACTAGGATCTAAATTGGGTAATAAATAGTATAAATAGAAATAAAAAGTATAGGTTTCTATTCTTATTTTGTTTCTTAGGTGGAATTCAAACATACTGCTTTTCAATTACTTTCATGAACCCTTATATAAAATAGTTCATTTATTGGGGATATATAATTACATGTTTCAATTCAAAACCTAATTATTAGTAGTGACTGTTGACCCATTCTAGCCAAGAGCTGGTAGTAATCCAAGGGTGGTATCGTGTTCTGAACAAAGAGCATGACCAAGGACACTATCCAAAAATATCCCACCGAGAGCTAACTACCTAGGAAAGCAAGCAATGCATTATGATGCTACCCAAACATACCCTACTGGCCAAGAAGGAAGCAATCCATCTAGGGCCATTTTCCTCAAAATTTAGACTGGAAAACTGACCTCCTCATCTAAATGTCCAACTGGTCTAGGCTATGAAGAAGGTTAAAATTAATTCATTCATTATTCCATGTATTTAATTAATCCAGAATGTATAACATATCAATATTCTGGACTCTGAAGAATGTTAAAATAATTCATTCATTCATTCCATATATTTGAGTAATCCAAAATGCATAGTAGATGCTTTATAAATAGATAACATTGTCCCTAAAAATGGAATTTGTGTATCACAATGCAATACCCATTGATTGAAAATATAGAAAGGGTATTATATTTTAACTGTACTCTCGTATTCGTAGGGTACAAACAGTATAAAAAAATGCATGCTCATAAGATCACCAAGAATAGGGAAACATGCCATCCCAATTTGAGAAATAGTACCATTTCATGTTCAAACACAAAACACTTTATTGATAGGATATCAATTTACAAAACCTGAAAATGAAGGAGGCCAACCAATTTGTAAATCTATGGAATTGATTTTACAATCTCAATAGCTTGTACCATATCACTTAATTTTTCTCCTATCACTTCTTTAACAATCCTTTTACCCTTCAAAGTATTGAAGGTGAGCACAACCTTTAGTCCCAACTCCTTTCCAAATGTTACAACCAAAAACATCAATCAAAAGCATTAGTTTAAGATATGTTAGATATCACAAACAAAGGAAATATTTAACAAACAATTCAAATATGGATTTGAGACAAAGCATGAGGAAAAATAGAGTGTTCAAGCAATGCCACTTTATCCATTAAAGAGACAAGGGAATAGGAGCGTAATAAATATTTGATAGAAAAAATGTAGTGTCATAGAAGAAGCGATATGATGAACTTAAGTCATGAAGTACGTCAAGAAAATCAATAGACCTTGTTCTCCTAGTTGCAATCAAGCTTCAAGAACAAAACATCGGAGTATTTATTTGATAGTTCTTGCAGATTGGGAGCAATAATCTACATGGAACACACCTTCAAAGGAATTCAGAAAAAGGAAGCAATGTAGAAAGGGAACTTCTTCTTACTAAAATGGATTTA
Organism: Pinus tabuliformis; assembly: GCA_031772625.1. Classification (NCBI taxonomy): domain Eukaryota; kingdom Viridiplantae; phylum Streptophyta; class Pinopsida; order Pinales; family Pinaceae; genus Pinus; species Pinus tabuliformis. The sequence continues at coordinate 865,786,591 of CM062818.1, read as the reverse complement.
TTATTAGCGATGTTTAAAGTTTCTTAAACCACAAGGATCGAGACCTTTTCTTACACTTACATAGAAGAAGTGGTGTCATAGAAGAAGCAATATGATGAACCTAAGTCATGAAGTACGTCAAGAAAATCAACAGACCTTGTTCTCCTAGTTGCAAGGAATAAAATAATAATGAGGGTGGTGGTTAATTTCAATTTTTAATTGTTGTTAATGATATATTATATTTTTTTATATTTTTTTGAGAAAATATATGTTTTTTAACTATTACACTTACTTAAATTGTATAACAATTTTTTACATTAAAAATGTTAGAGGTGTCTCTGGTATATTCATTGCATAGAACATACCACATTTTCTCTTTCATGTGTCATTTATATATCAACATTGAGCCACCACTTGTCAATGGTTTTACCACAAGCTTCATTCAAATTATCATTCACACATTTTATTAGTCACACATCTTTGTAATTATTGAACTCTTATCGTCTAATAGATGGATTGTTTGATTGTTCACATGATACCTTTTTATTGCCCTTAATGTGTCAAAAAACCATCTCCGCAATCAACCCTTATGTGCAATATGATCATGTATCCACTACAAGAAAGTTATTTCTTTCCTACTAATTTCTTTATCCATAATCATGTCAGATGCCTTAACCCAATGATTGTCTCTAATAAAAAAAGTACTTTAAAGTTGAAAACATCACCTTTGAATGTCACAACAAACAAGTTTCTACATGCTTCTGAAACATCATATCCAAATGCTTCCACACGCTAATCAGTTGTATCTCTAGAGGAAGAAATGGGAACACAAGTGTCCTCACTATTGATAAATCTAATTAATAAAAAACCAAAGGGCACAGTCAGAACATGGGGTTGTATACACCCTTGCATATTCCAAACAGACTGTGGGATTCAGTCAGTCTGGACTTTGTCCTAGGTCTGCCCAAAACACAGCGGGGTTTTGACTCCATCATGGTGGTGGTGGACCATTTATCCAAGATGGCACACTTCATCCCTTGTAGGAAAACCAGTGACGCTACCCATGTAGCACACTTGTTTTTCACTAAAGTCGTCAAATTGCATAGCTTACCCAAGTCCATTATTTCTGACAGGGATGTGAAATTCACATGACATTTTTTGCGCACCTTGTGGAAAAAGTTGGATACAAAGTTAAACTTCAGCTCCACTTATCACCTACAGATCGATGGGTAGATGGAGGTGGTAAAAAAGAGCTTAGGAAACCTGCTACGGAGTCTAGTTGGAGAAAATTCACGAATGTGGGATCGTGTACTTGCTCAAGCGGAATTTGCTTACAATGATTCACCAAATCGAAGCATAGGAAGTAGTCCTTTCTAGATCTTGTATGGAATGCATCCCCGAGGAGTGCATGAGTTATGAGATTTGGGACAATTAGAGAGAAGAAGTGCTGATGGGGAAGATTTTCCGAGAGCAATTAATGACCTACATGAGCAGGTGAAGTCAAAATTACAGGACAACAATCAAAGGTACAATAGAAAGCTGATCTGAAACGACGGGAGGTACAATTCAATGTAGGGGATCAAATTCTAGCACATCTGTGTAAAGAAAGATTCCCTAAGGGTGAATACAATAAGTTGAAATTCAAAAAAATTGGACCTTGAAAAATTATGCGTAAGTTTTTTGCAAATGCCTATGAGCTGCAATTGCCTCCAGGTATAGGAATATCACCCATCTTTAATGTGGCAGATTTATTCCCATACACTACTAGTCCTGAAGAGGACAGTTCGACGCAGCCAAAATGGGATACCCAGGAAGAGAGTAGTTCGTGGATGAGACAAATGCCTTCAGCTTAGCCACTTGAAATTGAAGGAATCCTCGATACACAGGTGGCCAGGCGGACTCGAAGAAAGGAGTACCTACAGTACCTCATCAAGTGGAAGAACCACCCTATTGAGGACAGTTCGTGGCTTGACGCAAGACAGATACAACGTGCAGGGTATTCTATCGAGGAGCTCATGGACCAGAGCCATGAATTTTCATCTACCCCGGGAGCCTGATGCAGGAGCATCCAGCTTAGGGAGGTCATGGCTGGAGTGTTTGTCTTTGCAAACATATATGTTTCAGTTAGTTTTTTTTTATTTTCATTTAAATTTCTAGGAATGGCTGTCTCAGCCCATTGTTAGTTTTGCTTATGTTCTTTTTATTTTTTATTTAAACTTTACTTTTAGATTACAGTAAAGAAAGAACAGTTATCCAGAAATAACCAAATGTAACTACTGGCAGTTTAATAACTGTCCAGTGATCTTTACAAAACAGAGAAAGGAAACAGTTACTGTAATCTTTTAACCATCATAGTATTGAATAGAAACAAGCGTGAAATTATTTTGACAATCTGCATCCATATATTACAGTCTGAATACTTTCTTCCTTAACTTAACAGAGACCATTGATCTATTTTATAACGAAGCTAGGAAACAAATAATTAACACAGGAGCAAACAGAGCACGCGGACAAGTTTCATAAAAACAAAGGAGCGAGCCTGCCGAAGAATCAAGTGAAACATTGTCGAAGGAGCATACAACTTCTACAGGTACCAAACAGAACACACAACATTTTCTTACACTGTTTAATTATCAAAAAAAGAAATCATTATATATATATATAGCGAAACCGAACACCTACAGTCCCAGATACAACTGCCCAAAACAAATACAGTTAAGTCACAGAACAGAGGTCCTATACTATGGTGCCAAACCGAACTTCGAGTTCTCCACGGAACCAACATAAGCACAGTCCCCTCAAAATATAAATACAGTCGCATATACAACAACAGCCTGAAGGCATAAGTTACAGAACACGAAACTGGGAGGCCGAAGCCCTTTCCCTCGAAAATAGACCAAGCAAGAAGCATAACCCATCTAATAAATTGACAGAGGGATAGCAAGGTGCGACCCTACCCAATACTTGTGTAGGTGTCAGGGTACGCGACTAGCCAATAGCAAACCCCAGCTCCAATTCCTGTCACGGCCACCAAAACAAAGTTGTCAGCAACCAAAAGATAGAGTCGTGGAACAAGAAAACCGAAGACAGAGCCAAGGGTTAGAGAAGGTTCACTTACCAGAGTCGAGTTCTGCTAACGAAAGAAAGAAATCATGTGACAAGACCACAGTTGCAAAGCGCCCACTACTCACTAGGAGCAAGAACAGTCAGCAATAGTAGAAAACGAGGCAGAATGCTAAAACATGGAGGGGAAGAGCTTACCTCTGGTTTGGTCCTGGAATAACGCTGAGAGCCGAGCTGCCCCACAACCGTGACCTGCAAAGAAGAACCAAGTTCACAATCAGATAGCGAGGCGGACATCTGAAAGCCAGTAACACAATCGAAACCAGAAAATAGCAAGGACCTAAGACCGTAACCAGAGCCGAACAAACAGAGACCCACGACTGAGACCAGAGGTCCCGAGACTTCAGAACAGGGTGCTGAGCAGAGAACATTGTCAAAGAGTGTAAACATTGTCGAAGAGTGTAAGTGAAACCCTGAGGAGCAGTGACCTGTGATAGAGTGGAGAGACTCCCCTCGACAGCGCAGCAGAAGGCCGGAGCAAACAAAGTGAAATGAGTCGAGCTAGGGTTTCTTGGTCACAGTAAAGGGCGGGAGGAGCGAACCCCAAGACCAGGACACTTGTCCTCAAACAATTAAACCACAGTACCGTGCCATAAAGTCAACCAACCACACAGCTATCAAAATACAATCAGCAGTTAATTATCAAACCATAGGTGTACAAGGCTGGTCCCATCATGTAGTAACCATATCAATGGTTGAAAGAGAATGAAACCATGGAGCATTTACAAAGTTTGGAGGCCTTGTGTCCTTAAGTGAATATACTCTATATAATATCTATACTAACCCTAGGATATGAAAAACCAATTTATTTATCCAAACAATTCTCCAAGCCTAAAATTTCTAATTAAATAAAGTAATTCTTATTTATAATTTAAATATTCAATTAAATCACATAATATATCACACCTTCTTTCTTTTATGATACTCTTTCCTATGCTACTTCCTTTCGCATTCTTTTAAGTTTTATTCTTTTATATTGTTGACTTTTTATTGGGTGCAATGTTGATTAGTTATAAATGGTCAAGACTCATGTTGTTTCAATCATCAGGTTGTCATTGGCATGGATGTAGTTGCTTCTGAGTTTTACACTGAGAAGGATCAAAAGTATGATTTGAACTTCAAGGAGGAGGTGGTTCTCTATCTTGCATTAATACCAATGTATGACTTCTCCTCCCAAAATTTCTCTAGCTCCATCTTGTAGAAGGGTGTCTCCATTAGTTGAATTTTGGGATCCTCATAGTTGTTTCCCAACTCCTTGATGAAGATAAAGGGGTAGTACCATTCACCAACTATAACAATAGGGGATCTTTTCTTCGAGAAATACGAATTGGAAGGGGGTAATCGTGCCCTCAAGTAAGCATTCTTGCCTCAAACATATGAAAGTCTGTCATGTTTACCATGTAAATATTTGGGGCTAACTAACCAACCATCCCTACGTAGAAACATTAGAGGAAAACCATTAGAAGTGATTCACTTTGAAGTGAACCCACATCTCTTTTGAATTACTTTGATATGTTGGTATGGACTGATGGTTTCCATAGATCTAGGATGCAAGTCTTTGATGCATATACAGATGAAAAATTTAATCAAGTGTTCTTCTATGGAGTAGGTTTCCACCAATCTATACACAAGTTGAAATGCTTAGCAACTAGCCTTCTCATTCTTTTTCAATTAGAACCCAATGATATAAAAAAAAATTAAACGTCAGAGGTCAATTGTTGATTAAGAAACACTTTATATAATTATGATATAATGCTAAATACCTTTTTTATGATTGGAATCCCTTTGAACCAAAATCAAACCATCCCTTAAGTTACAAATGGAGTTAAAAACACTAAAGGAAAGTCCCACTCTGTTCTCTGAGAAACATAACTCACTTATTTTAAAGATTGGAAACATTGTTACAATCATAATGTTATCTAAATATCTATCCCTTTAAAAAAAGAAATTTTCTCTCAAAACATTTCTTCTCCATGGAGGGAAATAACCTAATTGAACTATGAAAAAAAATGATTTTATAGCTCACATTCCATAGGGTTTATCAATCTCTAATTTCTCATGTGAAACCACTCTTGTTCTAACAAGAGATGTCAAGGTTGATTGATCACTGGGAGGAATTTGATTGTGAGTTGGACTTCCATAATCAGGCATAATGGTAGAGCCTTGTCTAACATTAGATTATATAAGTCTGATGACAAATGATGTGGCATGGTCTTTATTTTGTATGCCATATTTTTATAGGCCTATTGAATTTCCTAGGATGGAAGAGTGGCTTCCATGGCATGGTTGGGGTTCAATTTTTCCATTTCATCTAATTGCTTCACTACTTAAAACAACAACCTAGCTACTTCAAGACTGCTCCTAATTTGTCTATGTGGTAACAAAAATTTTGTGGAGGTAGATGAGTACTGTTAAAATCTTCTAAACTTTCGTTGTCTCCAACCCTAAAGCAAGAGATGAAGAAGTTGGAACATTTCCATTTTATGGTTTCTTAGAAGAAAGGTTGATAGTAGAAAAGGCCAATGCATGTATACTTTAGTTAAAGTTTTAGCTCGTCATCAAATTTTTTGTAAAATTCTTCAAATATTATGAACATTAAACAAATATTCAATATATTTTGTTAACAAACTTGATAATACCTCAAAGATGATACAATTACCAATTTGTTGCATATTGACATATAACAAGCTTTTTAATCTATGGACCTGTTTCCTTAACTAAAGGCTACACTGAACATGTTTCCTTCCCAAAAAATAGAGAAGTACCAATATGATAGTTTTTTTGCATTCCAATGATAACAACATATCCAAACTATGAAACAATGATACACAATTAGTCCGATGAAAAGTAAGGAAACCTTTATTTCTTACAGTGTCATGAATTTTGGACAATCCTCTAGTTATAATACACAATTAGGCCACTGAAAAGTGAAGGAACCTTTCTTTCTCAGAGGGTTATGAAGTCTAGGCACTCCTACACAATATTCAATCTGAGCACATTGTGGACAAGTATCAGTAGGAAGCCCTAGAGGGTAAGCCCTCAATTCAGGATGGAAAACAAAATCCTGCAAAACACTCAGATTCCAACTGTAGGATGACATGGTGCAGACTGAAATAATGTTGGCCCATATGCATTCTGGTTTCAATTTACTGATTTTTTGTATTTTTCCCTTTTGTTTTGTATTTGACTTATACAACAGAGAAACAAAGTTCTTAATCTTTTGTATGATTTCACAATGTTTCAAATTGTTGAATTGGTTTTGAGTATTAAATGCATCCATGATTTTTTATTTGGATGTTGCAGGAGACACTTTCAGTGTCATCATGGAAGAGTAAGGGATTGATGCTACTCTTTCCTATGCTACTGCATTACGGTGTTTCTTTTACAACATGTGGTACAATTTCTAGTTTTAAATTTTTGTGGCCTAGGAGGTTTAGAATAGATAGTGAAAAGGTGTTTTGTTAAGGCACTTAGTGGTGTAAATGTCACCAACCATGATAGATGATGGTATGGCCTAAGTTGGTCCTATCCCTGAGTCATTTTGATAGCTTAGATTCCCCTAGGTGGTGGCTATTCAAGCCACATGTTAGTCATGTAGTCATTTCAGGACTTCCATAAACTAGCAGACAAAAAATTGTTAATATTGATGAAGGCTTCTGGTAAAATGTGTGTTGTAATTGGTAATGTGTCTGACATTTCAGGTGAACACTTTAGGGACATCATCTTCAGTTTGTTTTATGTCCCTGAGACATCTTCAGTTTACTTTATGTCCCTAAGATGGGTGAAGTGTTCACCTAAAAAGTCAGACACATTAACAATTACAACACACAGTTTACCAGAAGCTAACAATTACAACACTCTGTTTACCAGAAGCCTTCATCAACATCAAGTTAACGACTGTGAAAATTTTCATGCTAAAAAAAAATACCAAAGTTTTATGATAATTTGTACAACAATTACAATATAAATTTAAAAAATTCTATAAAAAATTTATATTATTTTTTTAATTTCATATTTAACTTAATAATTATGAAAATACAAGTAATTGTAAAAATTTATAGTAATAAATTAAAAAACCAATAATAAATATACCTACTTTGAAATTATCTACGAAATCTTAATATATTTTCATAAACTTTGAAAATAATTGTTAATCACTATGCTTATGATTACTTGTAAACATAGAAACGTGTTTCATGAAAATAATAATCTTCGCAACATAACTCCCATCTATCTTCTATTAGCTAAGGCAAGCCTCTTAATGTTGTGTTCAATTATCTATAGAAAATAAGTTTATCTTCACTAATTACTTATTCTCTCATGTTTTAGGATAGACCTCTCAACATCCTACTAACATATTTTTTTGCATAGTGTTTCCCTTTTGTGGGTGAGAATTAACTTGCAATTGCACCACATGTTGCAAAGGAAACACCGTAAGACATTAGCATAAGAAAGAGTAGCTTGAAGAAAGAAGCTCTGATATGTTATGCGATTTAATTGAATGTCTAAATTATAAATATAAATTATTTTATTGAGGGCCTAGTGTTATCATACTTCACCTTCCTGAAAAACACTTTCCAGAATACAGGGGTTGAGGTACTCAATGGTGCACCCTCAGATTACGGGATCTTCAGGTAAAGCCCTCCCTCCTGTATAGGCAAGGGGATCTTAAGGCAGGGGAAGCCCTCCTTCCATTAACAAAATTTCATTGCTTTCTCTAAGTAGATGTTAGCTATAAGTAATTTCATATTCACAAAGAAGACAGAGTAACATATGTGTTGTGTTGTATTAGTATTGCCATTGCTTATATGTGCACCCATTAATCCTTTTATTCACATGCTCATATAGATGATATGATCACTTAATAACGTCAAAAGAGGCAATAGGTAATTATAGTTCAAATATCATTATACTTAGATTAATGGGATCCATAGTGCTATGAGTAATATGAGCTTAGAGAAGGGAAGTTTGGTAGCGGGTGAAGGTGGTTTTGGTTGTCAAAAAGGTGAATCTAGTAAGAGGTGGCATACCACTGCTTACTAATAATGAGCAATATGCTTCGATATTGGCATGATTCTTAAATGTTTTATTAGTTATAGACCTGGGGATCAGGCTCAACCCCAATCCATGCAAAGGAGTCATACAGATAACAAGTGTTTACTGCTCAAGTTTACTTTAGAAGATATAAGAGTTGGCTCCTTACCTTAACGAATGAGCCTGAAGACTAGGGTCTAAATTAGGTAATAAATAGTATAAATAGAAATATAAAGTATAGGTTTCTATTCTTATTTTGTTTCTTAGGTGGAATTCAAACATATTGCTTTTCAATTACTTTCATGAGCCCTTATATAAAATACTTAATTTATTGGGGATATATAATTACATGTTTCAATTCAAAACATAATTATTAGCAGTGACTGTTGACCCCATTCTAGCCAGGAGCTGGTAGTAATCCAAGGGTGGTATCGTGTTCTGAACAGAGAGCATGACCAGGGACACTATCCAAAAATATCCCGCCGAGAGCTAACTACCTAGGAAATCAAGCAGTGCATTATGACGCTACCCAAACGTACCCTGCTGGCCAAGAAGGAAGCAATCCATCTAGGGCCATTTTCCTCAAAATTTGGACAGGAAAACTGACCTCCTCATCTAAATGTCCAACTGGTCTAGGCTATGAAGAATGCTAAAATTAATTCATTCACTATTCCATGTATTTAATTAATCCAGAAAGTATAACATATCAATATTCTCGACTCTAAAGAATGTTAAAATAATTCATTCATTCATTCCATATATTTGAGTAATCTAGAACGCATAGTAGATGCTTTATAAATAGATAACATTGACCCTAAAAATGGAATTTGTGTAGCACAAAACAATACCCATTGATTGAAAATATAGAAAGGGTATTATATTTTAACTGTACTCTCATATTCGTAGGGTACAAACAATAATAAAAAAATGCATGCTCATAAGATCACCAAGAATAGGGAAACATGCCATCCCAATTTGAGAAATAGTACCATTTCATGTTCAAACAAAAAACACTTTATTGATAGGATATCAATTTACAAAACCTGAAAATGAAGGAGGCCAACCAATTTGTAAATCTATGGATTTGATTTTACTGTCTCAATAGCTTGTACCATATCATTTAATTTTTCTCCTGACACTTCTTTAACAATCTTTTTACCCTTAAAAGTTTTGAAGGTGGGCACAACCTTTAGTCCCATCTCCTTTTCCAAATGATACAACCAAAAACATCAATCAAAAGCATTAGTTTAAGATATGTTAGATATCACAAACAAAGGAAATATTTAACAAGCAATTCAAATATGGATTTGAGAAAAAGCATGAGGAAAAATAGAGTGTTCAGGCAATGCCACTTTATCCATTAAAGAGACAAGTGAATAGGAGCGTAATAAATATTTGATAGAAAAAATGTGGTGTCATAGAAGAAGCGATATGATGAACTTAAGTCATGAAGTACGTCAAGAAAATCAACAGACCTTGTTCTCCTAGTTGCAATCAAGCTTCAAGAACAAAACATCGAAGTATTTCTCTGATAGTTCTTGCAGATTGGGAGCAATAATCTGAATGGACCACACCTTCAAAGTAATTCAGAAAAAGGAAGCAATGTAGAAAGGGAACTTCTTCTTACTAAAATGGATTTATTATTAGTGATGTTTAAATTTTCTTAAACCACAAGGATCGAGACCTTTTGTAGACAAATTTCTCATATTCTAAGGTATTATACAACATGGAGCATGTCATTAATCCTTGCCTAACAATATGAAAAATTGACCTAATGGATCAAGGGGGAAGAGGGAACCATCACAAGCCAATATAGACTATGTTTTTCTATGAATGCATGCCCAGTGACACTGAACAAAAGCCCACATAAAAACAATTGCATACGCCAATAGGGACGCCATTCTATGTGGAAATATCCATGCCCACAATATCAGATATCTTGGGACATTATCGATCACTTCTAATGGTTGATATGACCCTATGTTATCATTGCATGCTCCTTTACAACTCATATATTTCTTTAGAGCTACACAATTATTTAGTGCCAAGGACTTGTTTGATACATAAGACTGCCCCTTGGACTTGCAGGTCATGGTGCATGATTGTCCTTGCCTTCCTATTATGATGTAAACCTCTAAAATATCCATTTTAGATTCCAAACCATGCCAATTAACCCAATTATATATTTGTCCAAGGTAATCATCACTGAGTGCTCTAGTCAGATACCAGAATTGACTAGATAGCAGTTCAAGGCAGAGACTCATTGTTACATCATCAACACTAAGCAACAGTTGACTATATTTTATAGATACCTAGATACAAACAGGAACATAATTCTCATCAAACTCGAGATTTTCCTACAAGGACACAACAAGTGACATAACTCAGCATCCAAAAAACAAATACCAAATACAAGCCATCATTTTCATTCTGCATGTAATGCAATAAAAACCATTTCATTGTGCATTCAACAACATTATCCACCAAGAGAGTGAACTCTCTCTTGTTCATTTCTCATTCATTGACACTTGGAATGTACATTCTTTTTTGCCAACAAGAACTTAAAAGACCAAACTATTTATGCTTTCTCAAGACAACAATAAAGACAAAAATTTCAAGGATCATAATCCTTTCATCAAATGGTATTGGATATAAGAGATACCATTAACCTTATCCTTCAATCGATGCCTTTACCTCTACCCCAAAAGCCTCTACCTCGACTCCTTATTCTATCTTTGGTACTGAGTCATTGGTTGCTGCTTACAATGAAAATGGCTAGCGAAGGACTCATATGATTGGACCAACGGCTAGAGACCTTGCTGAAAGTCGATAATTCATACTAGGTAAACCTCTGTAATCTCTATATCTCATAAAAAATGAGCATTGATTTACATCACTCTCTTCAATATTTATTTGAGAGAGTCCCTCAGATTCAGCATCAATTTCCTTGTATTGTCTAAGAGACCTCCATGAGGGATTTTTTAAGTGGGAAGCCACCATTTATGATCATTTCTCTTTCCATTGCCTCTCTCTTTGGATGAATCAACCATTGATCTATCCTCGACCCAAAAAATTAGTCTCCCTGAATTTCTCCAAAACTTCCTACATGCCAAGAATGGTAATCAAACAATGAATTTCTATATAATATCTTCAACAATTTGAAAGGAAATTGAGCTGTAAATCTTACAAGAGGCATTACATCCAATTTATGTAGTGTTGGGATGTTCATCTGAAGGTTTGAATGCTCTTTGTTAACCATGATATGGCAAACAACAATTTTCCAACTCTTTATGAATCATATTATGAATTTTTCTAGCCATTATATTGTCTAAACCATGTACCTCATACAAATTAAAGATCAATCATTGGTCTGGTACTTAAAGGGAAAAAAAATAGAATTAGATATAGACATGAGCAAGGTGACATCATTGACGAGAGGCACCAATTCTACTATATAATCAATCACAAAGAGTAACCATCAAGTTTCCTTCTACCACATTGTCTTGGGCTCTAGAGTTAGGGGTTCCAACCTCCATAGATCTTCTAAAATGGTAGCTACATTTGACTAATTTAGTGAAACAACCAAAATTGAAATAAGTTGAGCCTGAAGACTAGTGTCTAAATAGGGAAATAGACATTATAGATAGAGATAAAAAAGTATAGGTGTCTATTATTATTTTGTTTCTTAGGTGGAATTCAAACATACCACTTTTCGATTACTTTCATGAGCCCTTATATAAAATACTTCATTTCTTGGGGATATATAATTACATGTTTCAATTGAAAACCTAATTGCTAGAAGAGACAACAACAGTGACTGTTGACTCCATTTTATCCAAGAATTGGTAGTCATCCAAGAGTGTTATCATGTTTTGAATAGAGAGCATGACTAGGGACACTATCCAAAAATATCTTGCAGAGACCTAACTATGTAGGAAAGCAAGCAGTGATTTATGATGCTACCCAAACATACCCAGCTGGCCAAGAATGAAGCAATCCATCTAGGGCCATTTTCCTCAAAATCTGGACTAGCAAATTGACCTCCTCATCTAAATGTCCAAATGGTCTAGACTCCGAAGAATGTTAAAATTAATTCATTCATTATTCCATCTATTTAATTAATCCAGAATGTATAACATATCAATATTCTCAACTCTAAATAATGTTAAAATAATTCATTCATTCATTCCATGTATTTGAGTAATCAAGTGCACATAGTAGATGCTTTATAAATAGATAATATTGTCCCTAAAAATGGGATTTGTGTAGCATAGAGCAAGACCCATTGATTGAAAATATAGAAAGGGTATTATATTTTATCTTTACTCTCATATTCGTATGCTACAAACAATAATTACAAAATGCTTACTCATAAGATGAACAAGAACAGGGAAACATGCCATCCCAATTTGAGAAATAGTACCATTTCATGTTCAAACACAAAACACTTTATTGACAGGATATTAGTTTACAAAATCTGAAAATGAAGGAGGCCAACCAATTTGTAAATCTATAGATTTGATTTTACAGTCACAATAGCTTGTACCAGATCATTTAATTTTTCTCCTGTCACTTCTTTGACAATATTTTTACTCTTCAAAGTATTGAAGGTGGGCACAACCCAGTGCCATCTCCTTTGCCAAAGGTTGTAATAAAAAACATCAATCAAAAGCATTAGTTTAAGATATGTTAGATATCACAAACAAAGGAAATATTTAACAAGCAATTCAAATATGGATTTGAGAAAAAGCATGAAGAAAAACATAGTGTTGAGGGAATGCCACTTTATCCATTAAAGATACAAGTGAATAGGAGCGTAATAAATATTTGACAAAATGTAGTGTCATAGAAGAAGCAAGATGATGAACTTAAGTCATAAAGTACATCAAGAAAATTAGCAGACCTTTTTCTCCTAGTTGCAGTCAAGCTTCAAGAACACAACATCGGTGTATTTCTCTTATAGTCCTTGTGGTTTGGTAGCAATAATCTTGCATGGACCACACCTTCAAAGGAATTCAGAAAAAAAGGAAGCAATGTTAGAAAAGGAACTACTTATTACTAAAATAGATTTATTATTAGTGATGTTTAAATTTTCTTAAACCACAAGGATCGAGACCTTTTCTCTACAACTTTTCTCATATTCCAAAGTATTATACAACATGGAGCATGTCATTAATCCTTTCCTAACAATATGAAAAAATGACCTAATGGATCAGAGGGGAAGAGGAGGGAACCATCACAAGACAAAATAGACTAAGTTTTTATATACATGCATGCCCGAGGACACTAAACAAAATCCCAAAGAAAAACAATTGCATACACAAAATGGGACACCATTATGTATGGAAATATCCATGCCCACAATATCAGATATCTTGGGGCATTATCGATCACTTCTAATGGTTGATCTAACCTTATACAAGACTGCCCTCTGCACTTGCAAGCCATGGTGCATGATTGGCCTTGCCTTCCTATTATGATGGAAACATCTAAAATCTCCATTTTAGATTCCAGGCCATGCCAATTAACCCAATTATATCTTTGTCCAAGGTAATCATCACTAAGTGCTCCGGTCAAACACCACAATTGACTAGATAACAGTTCAAGGCAAAGACTCCTTGTTACATCATCAACACTAAGAAATAGATGAATGTATTTTATATATACCTAGATACAAACAAGAACACAATTCTCATGAAACTCGATATTTTCCGACAAGGACACAACTAGTGACATAACTCATCATCCAGAGAAAAAATACCAAATACAAGGCATCATTTTAATTTTGCATGCAATGCAATCAAAACCATTTCATTGTGCAATCAACAACATTATCCACCAAGAGAGTGAACTATCTCTTGTTCATTGCTCATTCATTCACACCTGTAATGTACATACTTGTTTGCCAACAAGAACTTAAAAGACTAAAATATTTATGCTTTCTCAAGACAACAATAAAGACACAAATTTTAAGGATCATCGTCCTTTCAACAAATGGTCTTGAATATAAGTGGTTACCATTAACCTAACCTTCAATCGATGCCTTTACCTCTAACCCAAATGACTCTACCTTGACTCCTTGTCCTATCTTTGCTATTGAGTCATCGATTGTTTCTTACAATGAAAATGACTGGCGTAGGACTCATACAGTTGGACGCACGTCTAGAGACCTTGCTTAAAGTCAATAATTCATACCAGGTAAACCTATGTAATCTCCATTTTTGATAAAACCTGAGCATTGTTTGTCATCGATGTCTTCAATATTTGTTTGAGAGAGTCCCTCAGATTCAACATCAATTTTCTTGTATTGTCTAAGAGACCTCCATGAGGAATGTTTGGAGTGGGAATCCACTATTTATGATCATTTCTCTATTCATTGCCTCTCTCATTGGATGAATCAGCCATTGATCTATCCTCGACCCAAAAATCAGTCTCCCTGAATTTCTCCAAAACTTCCTGCATGCCAAGAATGGTAATCAAACAGTGAATTTCTATATAATTTCTTCAATAGTTTGAAAGGAAATTGAGTTGTAAATCTTACAAGAAGCATTGCATCCAATTTATGTAGTGTTGGGATGTTCATATGAAGGTTTGACTATGCTTTGTTAACCATGGTCTGGTAAACAACAATTTTCCAACTCTTTATGAATCAAATTATGAATTTTTCTAGCCATTATATTGTCTAAACCATGTACCTCATACAAATTAAAGATTGATAATTGGTCTGGTACTTAAAGGGAAAAAAAATTAGAATTAGATATAGATGTGAGGAGAGTGGCATCATTACCTCTATCTAGTACCATCCACTGACCATTGACGAGAGGTACTAATTCTACTATATAAACAATCACAAAGAGTAACCAGTCAGTTTCCTTCCGCCACATTATATTTGGCTCTGGAGATAGGGGTTCCAACCTCCATAGATCTTTGAAAATGGTAGTTGCATTAGAATAATTCAGTGAAACAACCAAACTTGAAAGAAGTTGAAAGTAATTGGATCAAAAGGAAATTTAATCAGTCATAGAGAGTAACCAGTCAATTTCCTTCCGCCACATTGTCTTGTGCTCTAGAGCTAGGGGCTCTGTTGAAAAATGGCAACAAGAAATTGCTAAAAATAGAAGTGCTAAAAATAGCAGTTTGGGTACCAGTGCTAGATTTGGCAACAAGGAATGAAAAATGGAAGTGCTAAAAATAGAAGTTCTATTTTTAGCAATTCAGTGTGGATTCCTAGTTAGTCAGTCCCTGGACTAGAAATAGGAAGTAAAATTCGAATTTGATATTAACAACAGTTTGTAAATTAATTAATTAATTCAGTTTGAGTTAATTAGTTAAGGAATTATGAACTTGAAGTCTATGTGAGGACATGCAACAGTTTCTCCTTTGATTGAGGGATTTAACCATCAATTAAAGGATGAGGATGAGTTGTAATTAGTTGGCTCAGTTAACTGAGTCAAGTCTAGTTAGATTAATTTAACAGGTTGTTAAATTAATGAGATTCAGTTTGTTAATGCTTGCATGCATGTAACAACTGGTATTTTCAGATAACTGAAGATTCACTCATGGATAACTCATGCATGTCAGTTCAGACAGAGACCCAGTTGAGATCAGATGGAGGGATAGTGTACTATCAGTTGCTAGGATATTCCTTGGTGAATATTCCTTGCATGTAGAAGGAATATTATTCCTTATGGATTGTGTAGTTGGACCTGAGGTTACAGCAGGTATGATGTGGCCAATTCACACATGTTATGACATTGGACCCCAATCAAAACTGCGCAAGGAAATAGGAGCTTGGAGGACTTGTGCAGCCTATATATACAGGCCTAGGTAGTCCATGAGCTACATCATCAGAGTACAGAGAGAGCAGGATAGCTTTTGAGCTGATTCTTTTTGTATGTTGTTGAGGATTTCCACTTGATTGATAATACAGAGATGGGGTTTTAGGCTAGTGCTTTCCCCAGGTTATATCTTCTGTGTTATGGTTGATTACTTCTCATTCTCAGTTATATCTGTTCATGCTTGATGTTTCTCATGTTCAATTAAGCTTCCGCTAAGTTTATGGTAGATGTAGATTTAGTATTATGCTCTAGTACATTGCATATATCAGTTTGATCTGCACGTGAAATTTCTACATGATATCAGTGAGCTAGCTAATTTGTAGAGAAAATTCTATATCGTATCAGAGCATAGGTGATCAAGGAAGAAAAATATACAAGAAGGGAGAAGTTGAAGTTTGTGGTTTTTGAATATTGAATTGAGTTCTTATCACATCTATTTCACCGATGGCATTCTATGGTTTGAGACTCGAATATGCCCTTGATGGCAGTTCGAATTATATAGGCTGGAAGGATTTCATGGAGGCAGTATTAGAAGATAATGGTCTAAAGGACTTCATTGATCAGGAAGTCCAGAAGCCAACTGTTTTCGGGAAAACTAGTGTCTTTTCGATCTGCTAGTCCCACTAGGATTGGTAGCTATCCTAGAAACAAACAATCAAAGCAATTTGCGATTTCCTCTATGTATGATAGATAAGAGAGAAGCAAAGGAACCAACCTGGATCTTCCGCTTGACTCCTTGCTTGATTTCTCTCTCCCTTGATAGAGCTTGCAACTCCTCTCCTACTTGTCCCACTTAGAGAATATCTGTAGAAACAAAGTAACAAAACACCATCAAAGCATCTTGATCTATTATATCATAAACAATGCAGAATCATAAATACATTAAATATACAATTGCATTCACAAATAACAAGATTCACAAGTACACGATTGTATGGAGGAAAACTCAAAGAAATTTATTAAAGTAGAAGGGAGAATTACAACCCAGCTGTCTGATCCAGCATCAAAGCCCTCTTCACCTCATGAAAAGAAAGATCACCCAACAATACAATGCTTCTTCTCAAAGGCATTGAGAAAAGGAGAGTCTCCAGGAACCATATGGGAATCACTGTGGTTAAGCAGGATTTTTTTTGTCAGCGGTTAGACAAAAACACTTCCTTGGCTTTGTCCGCCAATTAGACAAACGTGAGTGGTGTGTCAGACCAATCACTTACAGGGAAATTCATATGGTAGGATGGTTTCGTCAGCAGTTAGACAAAAAAATTCCTTGGCTTCGTCCACAGAGTGGACAAAAGTGAATGATTTGGGATGGCACTTCGAATCACATAACCTACAGGGAAACCTATCTTTTCAGCTGGGTTCGTCTGCCAAATGGACAAGGGTGCATGCCCCCTAAGCTTCATTACATTCACCGGACTACTCGCTGCAATCAGGTGGATGGAATGAAGGTTGAAGAGACACTCTTGATGAAAAGAGACCATTTAGGGATGATGTTTGACTTGGAGCTGTGTTTGAACCGAGAAATGAAAGTTGGTCAATAAGCTGGACAATTTGGCCTTCATGCGGGAAACACATCACTCGAAAGAGTGTGGAAACAATGGCTTCCATGTTGTAAACATAGTCACGTCCAAGGAGCAGATTGTAATCTAACGGTCCTTGGACTACCATCACATTCAAGTGAATGGTTTTCCTTCTCAAAGTTATGGGTAACTTAGGAAGGATCCCTAACGGTCAACTGGTTCCTTTGTTAAATCCTGACAAATTCTATGTAACAGGCATAAGCGATGGCGAACCAAATGCTTTCCAAACAATTGAGGAAAGGATACTCACTGAAGCCCCTTCATCTATGATAGTGCCAGAAACGATCATTTTTTAAACTTGTACTATGATCCGGAATGGTACATTAGAAGGAGGGCGGGATCTCGCTAGTCAATTCCAATCGAAGGAAGCAACTAGACTGCTTGGAGGGGGTACCAAATAAACAGTTGAATGAACCCCTTGAGTAGTGGGAACTAGGGGGTTCTCTTCCTGTTGTGAAGGAATGGGCGGATTGCCCCCAAGTTCATCGGACTCTGAAGTGACAAAAAGAATTTGAATAGTATTGTTCTCACTCTCTTTGGGAATGGTATCATCTGAAGGTGGATCTTCTGAAGGTAAAACTGGGTCGACTACCATCTCGACCTGTTGACTTTGGTCCGGTATGGACTCAGAAGATTCACTTTCAATGATAGGTGTTTTGATCGACGGTTGAGTTATGTCAGTCGAATTTTCAACTAGTAAAGGACTTGAGGTGAGTTTCTTGTATCCAGATGGAAGTCGCTGCGGTGAAGTAGGATGGTTACGCAAGACTCTTTTGGCCTCATCCAAAAAAGGACAATGGGGAAGGTGATGGTCCCCTTCACATAATCCACATGGAATTTTGACCTTTCCTTTCTGTCCATGAATTTCATTTACACTAGTTGATGGTGTGTTGTCAACATGATCGCCAAAGGTTGATGACACTAGACGGTGCGAGCGGGGAGACCATTCTTTCAAGATCCGCAGAAGGCAAGGAAAATCTTGATGAAAATGGTTTCCTCTGCAAACTACGCAAGGATTTCTAGGAGATTTAGTGTGCGGATTTTCACCAGATGATTCATGGTTGACCCCTTGCTTAACTGGCTTCTTCTTCTTCTCCTCCTTCCCTTTCTTCTTCTTCTCAGTCACTTGGTTACTAACATCACTATTTTCACCAAGCGAAGAGGAAGAAGGGGAGGGAGAAACAAACGAAGAAGAAGGCGAAGGGTCAACTCTAGTATTAACTGGTTGTTGATTCGATTGCTGAGGAATTACGGTATTTTGAACGATAGAGGTTGAGAATAGCCATACCGGCAAGCCAATTGTGATTCCCGAAAGGGACAATGTGGCCATATACGGAGCACCAATATCTCCCCAAGAGGAGAAAGGACTAGGATTCCCCTCAAAAGGGATTCCTTGATTGGTAGACTCCATTATCTCAACCTAAGATCAACGAAGGAACAGGGATGTTATTCCGAATTAAATAAATTTTAATGACACTTTGACACAACTTTGTTTTTTCAATTTTTAAGAGTCGAGAAAAAGCTAAAGATGACTCTAGTCCCCTTCGATTTTTAATGAGCCTGAAGTGACATGTGCTCAGATGGACCTTTTCTTTTAAGGAGTCGAAAAGGAACGAAAGTGGCTACTCTGAAAATCTAGACAGAGGAATTACCAAACCAATTGCAAAACTGCAATATACACTTTGGTGATAAATTAAAGAGAAATTACCAAGGACTTATGTACAATAGTCAATCTTCCCAAATGTTGTGTTCAGTGCATTGCAATCGATAGAGTGGCAGACACGGCTTCCTATGGATAAAGGATATAAGCCTATTGTGGTCTGCCAATATATACTCGACGGTACGGGGAGCAAAAGTCCGTGCTAGCACTTGTCGTATCAAAGAAGACGAATCAACCAACCTTCGATGAAAACGATAGTTACTAGATTTTACGATGCCGGAACACGTCTCTAGCCTAGACCTCTAGATGTGTTGCGTTAGGTTCCAAAACGTTTTTAAGCTCATTGACATTTATTTTAGAGTTGATCTTGCTTAGAAATTTGCCTTTCAAGGTTCACCGCGTGATGTAGATGTAAAATTCCTAAATGTGCAATCTAAAATGATAAATAATCATTGTTTATTTTTAGCAATGAAAATCCTAGCTACTGAGGAAAGAAGATTATGATTCTTTCAAACAGAGAGCAAAGAGCACACACTAAATGCACTTTTCCTAAATTATTTTTCGCACACAGTCTAAATGTAAATGCAAATGCATGTATTTGTTTTTCATTCCCTTTAATGTGAAGAATGCCAAAAAGGAAAACTAAGTATAGATCTGAATATTTTCTTCAAAGCGACATTTCGACAATTTCTTTTCAAAATGAAAGGAAGACTAAATGACACTTTTCAATTTCGAATAGAAAAATGCTTTCGACACTTCAAATATTAACAATTCAAATCAAATACACGACAAAAATTTCAATCAACTATCTAGAGAAGGAAGACTTTACGACACTTCTCTTTTTTGACAAAAAATGACAGTTACGACACTTCTTGCACCAAAACGACAATTCGATTTACACAACTTTTCGACGAAGGACTATAAATGATGGACAAATACATAAAAACATTTACTAATCCTAATCAATGGAGGCTGATCTATGTAATGCAAGGAGGCTTCAGCAATGAGATACTGTTCATAAGCAGCAAAACAATTAAACAGAGCTAAAAACAAGGACAAAAACCCCAAATTTCAAGGAGAGAAATAGGATTACTCAGTCATCGCACCTGTGCTTCACAGAAACAGGGATGCATCTCACCTACTACACTTGGGAGGTGCGATGCATACTGGCTTCCAGTGACAGATAGTGCGATGGGCCAGGGAGCGCAACTGAGATGGGTTTTGGCTCAAATTTGCAGTTGATTTCAGTGAGTTAAGTTGAGCTATTATGGACAGTAAAGAGCAAAGTACAGGGGTATGATCTTGGGAGGTTATTGAGCTACCAAAAGGGCATCTAGAATGTTTGTAAGTCAGATGTTTGACTCATAAACCAAACCAGAGATTGACTGAAGCAGCATTCATCTACTTTGCAATTGCAGAGCAAGAGCAGTTCGAAGGCTATCTGGCTAACTTCAGGCTCCATCTATAGTTTATAAAACAAACAATCAATAACAAACAAACAAACTATTTTCTCCCCAGCGGAGTCATCATTTTGTTTCTGGAAAAGCTAGTGTCTTTTCGATCTGCTAGTCCCACTAGGATTGACAGCTATCCTAGAAACAAACAATCAAAGCAATTTGTGATTTCCTCTATGTATGATAGATAAGAGAGAAGCAAAGGAACCAACCTGGATCTTCTGCTTGACTCCTTGCTTGATTTCTCTCTCCCTTGATAGAGCTTGCAACTCCTCTCCTACTTGTCCGGCTTAGAGAATATCTGTAGAAACAAAGTAACAAAACACCATCAAAGCATCTCGATCTATTATATCATAAACAATGCAGAATCAGAAATACATTGAACATACAATTGCATTCACAAATAACAAGATTCACAAGTACACAATTGTATGGAGGAAAACTCAAAGAACTTTATTAAAGTAGAAGGGAGAATTACAACCCAACTATCTAATCCAGCATCATCCTCCCAGCATCAAAGCCCTCTTCACCTCATGAAAAGCAAGATCACCCAACAATACAATGCTTCTTCTCAAAGACAAACTATTAGCACTTCCTTACAAATTACAAAATTCCAGCCCCCATATCTCTCAGATGAGGGATCCATTTATAGATGTCTACAAGGGTGTGAGTCATCTCTGAGTTTTTGATTAGTGTCATTCCACTTGTAGTTCTTGGTTCCACTTGGAGATTTCTTGGATCTCTTACTCATCCCTAGGCGAATTCAGAGAGGCAAGTGTCATAGGAGAAGTTTCTAGAAGATTCCATGAGCATCCACTTAGCAAACTGTCTCGGACATTTGTCCATTCTCACTCATCGCACCCCATAGAAGGCCTCTTCAGTATGCATCACACCTGGCTAGTGGAGCAGTCAGTATGCATCGCACCTTGACAGTGAAGCAGTCAGTATGGTCTAGTTTTGGCCAGTTCTGAGTGGTTTTTCAGGTGGAACTTTTGGGGAATGATGTAATCAGTTGACCATGATCCTTTAGGGTATGAAATGACACTTTTAGGGGTAAAAGAGCCCTTGGTTTATCGACATATAAGATTGGGGTTATAGTGCCCAAATATGTCTATAACACCAACTGATGCTACTCAACTAGCAGAATGGAAGAAGTGTGTGGCTAGAGCTAGGAGAATCCTCTTGGAGGGAGTTTGAGATCACATTGTCTCGAGCCTCCATGGGAAGGAGACTCCGTTTTTGATGTGGAAAACATTGAAAGATATTTATCATAATAGCAGTGATCAAAGGAAGCTGGCACTAAAGGAAAAACTTCGAAAGATCAAGTGTGAGAAGGGTGACACGATCTCTATGTATCTGAACAAGCTCACCTCATGCAGGGATGAGCTTGGAAGTGTAGGGATCATGACAGCTAATGATGACATGGTGAGTCTTGCACTCCTAGGTCTTCCTAAGAGCTGGCATAGCTACCAGGACTCGGTTAATGGAAGAGAGAAACTGCTAGATTGGGAACAACTTTGGTCGGATTTGATGCAGGAGGAGATAAGAAGAAGAACTAGAAATGGTTCTTCATCCATGGACAATGAGGAAAACTGTGCCTTAGCGAGTAAGGCGAAGAAGGGGAAGGAGAAGGTTTCTCTTTTCGTATCTAGTTCTTCCCATGGTGGGAAGAAGTTTGAAAAATCGAAAGTGCGATGCTTTCATTGTCATGAGGTGGGCCATTTTGTTACAAATTGTCCATAGAGGAAATCCAAGAAGGGATTCGGGGAAGGATCTGAAGGTGAGACACTTGCTTCACAGTTCTAGTTGGATTTCACACTCTTTGCATGCATGGTTTCATCCATGGTGGGAAGTGGTTGGTTTCTTGATAGTGGAGCTTCTTTCCACATGACCGACGACAACAGTTTGTTTAGTACTTTGGACGAGAAAGATCTCAAGATACTCATAGCGATGGGTAATGATGAAAAGTATAGTGTCTTAGGTGTAGGCACGGTTATTTTTTAGAGGGATGGAGCTCGCCTTACCTTGACCGATGTCAAGTATGTTCCAGGACTGAAGAGAAACTTGGTGTCGATCCCGATGCTGGAAGACAGAGGCTATGATGTAGTCTTCAGTAAGGGAAAGGTTTTCCTTAGACACATCATCACTAGATAGGTGAAGCAGATTGGTTCACGGGTCAAGAACCTTTATGCTCTTGAGGTTCAAGATGCATGCAAAGCCTTGAGCAGCAAGGCAATCGATGGAGACTTGGTGGTTGAGAGGGAGAGTATATTACCTCTCAACATGCAGCGACAGAAGAAGTCTCAGATGATTTTGGAGGAGCCACGATTGGTGCAGCAACTTCAGGAGGTTGTGGAGCAGCCACAACTAGAGAAGCTGAGAGGAGAACGAGTAGAGACATCTACTCATGCATAGACCTCCAGTAGGGGGAAACTTCGAGCTAGGTGGTCAGAGGGATCACATGCAACCATACCTCCAAGTAGGAGGTGGGGCGATGAGGAGTGATCATCCCAAGGAGGAAGGGCAGGATCCTTGAGGTACCAAACCTCTTTGATTCGACTTTGCTACAAGAGCCCCGATGAGGAGTAGCAGAATTGACTGATTGGGTAGAGACAGATGCGGATGGAGCGACAGAGAGAGCTACAGTGCAGGGAATCCTAGGACAGCGCAGAGCTAGTGGCCTGCAGCAATGCGAGAGGCACAAGTGTGTTGCACAGTGCAGGGTAGCACAGAGAGGTGTGCAACGGTGTGAGATTCATGGAGATGTTGCAGTAGCGCAGAGGTCAGAGAGGGAGCACTTGTCAGCAACAGGTAGAGCTTCAGCATCAGAGTATGCTTCTAGCCCAACAGAGAGGTCAGTGGAGAGTTTTTTTGTTCCGAGAGTTACTAGAGCAACCACACTTGGTAGAAGTGTTGCATGCAAAACATTCCAGAGGTACAAGATTGGGTTCGAGTTGAATGCCTTTCTTGTTGAGAGGGAGTGTTGAAAAATGGCAACAAGAAATTGCTAAAAATAGAAGTGCTAAAAATAGCAGTTTGGGTACCAGTGCTGGATTGGGCAACAGGGAATGAAAAATGGAAGTGCTAAAAATAGAAGTTCTATTTTTAGCAGTTCAGTGTGGATTCCTATTTTAGTCAATCCCTGGACTAGAAATAGGAAGTAAAATTCGAATTTGATATTAACAGCAGTTTGTAAATTAATTAATTAATTCAGTTTGAGTTAATTAGTTAAGGAATTATGAACTTGAAGTCTATGTGAGGACATGCAATAGTTTCTCCTTTGATTGAGGGATTTAACCATCAGTTAAAGGATGAGGATGAGTTGTAATTAGTTGGCTCAATTAACTGAGTCAAGTCCAGTTAGATTAATTTAACAGTTTGTTAAATTAATGAGATTCAACTTGTTAATGCTTGCATGCATGTAACAACTGGTATTTTCAGATAACTGAAGATTCACTCATGGATAACTCATGCATGTCAGTTCAGAAAGAGACCCAGTTGAGATGAGATGGAGGGACAGTATACTATCAGTTGCTAGGATATTCCTTGGTGAATATTCCTTGCATGCAGAAGGAATATTATTCCTTATGGATTGCGTAGTTGGACCTGAGGTTACAGCAGGTATGATGTGGCCAATTCACACATGTTATGACATTAGACCCTAATCAAAACTGCGCAAGGAAATAGGAGCTTGGAGGACTTATGCAGCCTATATATATAGGCCTAGGTAGTCCATGAGCTACATCATCAGAGTACAGAGAGAGCAGGATAGCTTTTGAGCTGATTCTTTTTGTATGTTGTTGAGGATTTCCACTTGATTGATAATACAGAGATGGGGTTTTACGCTGGTGCTTTCCCCAAGTTATATCTTCTGTGATATGGTTGATTACGTCTCATTCTTAGTTATATCTATTCATGCTTGATGTTTCTCATGTTCAATTAAGCTTCCGCTAAGTTAATGGTAGATATAGATCTAGTATTATGCTTTAGTACATTGCATATATCAGTTTGATCTGCAAGTGAAATTTCTACATGATATCAGTGAGCTAGCTAATTTGTAGAGAAAATTCTACAGGCTCCAACCTCCATAGATCTTCGAAAATGGAAATTGCATTTCATTAATTTAGTGAAACAACCAAAATTGAAAGAAGTTGAAAGCAATTGGATCAAAAGGAAAATTTTCATTATTCCTTAGTACATGTACCTGGAATTGGAAAAATCTAGGGTTGAAGAGACACCATTGCCTCCACCAGACATATCTTCTCTGAGAAAAAACTTGGCAAACCTTTCTTTCATCAACTCCATATCTGTGCAAGAAAACCCCAATTATTCATTCAATAATTAAGAACTTGTGTTCATTGTATTGTTTCAATCCTTAGAAACCCACAATTTTGCAGAGTTCTCAGATTCCTTATATCAAAATAAAAGTAAACTCTTCCTTCTCATAGCCTCAAAATGATCTTAAAAATTAGTCCCTGTTTGAGGACCATCAATATTCAGGCATACCATTTTAAGCTTTTGTACTGTTCTTAGAAATTCAAGATTTCATATAGACCAAACATGGGATAAACTAAGCATGGAAGATATCAAATTGGTACCGGAACTACTTATTTTGCACCTGGTTCTTGGATCAATTGGGTGGTACCAACCTCTGTGAAGCTTGGTAGTTAGGCAAAAGCACGTTAATCCATTAAAAACTGGAACCTTACAGGCACGTAATGGATTAAAAATTCAACAATAATGGATTTCAGAGACACAATGAATGGATTACAATGAAATCTTGATTCTTACCTAGCTAGGGAATACTGAATAGTGCTCCCGCTCTTGTCGTGGCATGCCAATGCTTGCTACGAGAACCTTCGATGTTCAGATGGTGCTCGAAACCTTGAAGTAGAAACCCCGATCAATCACAATTGTTTCAAATATCCTGAACAGTTCCAACCACCCAACTACCTTCGCTTGATCGAACAATTGACAATCCTCCAATCGTCTAACACATAATTTAACAATGCAGAGTGATGAAAGGTAGCCTCTAGGGAAGTTCTTCTCAGAGGGGAACGCCTTACAACGTAACAAATCCCAACGAGAAATGTACTATTAATTATAATTATAGGTTTTATTCACTTTTAGATTTTAGTTTATGTAGATAAATTTTATTTTGAAAAATTAGATAATAAAAATTTTGTATTTTAATGGTATATAATCTTAATTGAATTTCTGATAAGTTATTTTATTCTATGGAAGGTTGTAATGGAAAAAAATTCCATGAAGCAAGAAATATTTTAGTGACTTGGAAAAGATTTGTCACTGCATCTTCGCCACTAATACATCTATGATTTAGATCAATCTCATTGAACATGCAAAAACACATGTTCAAGGCCGTATAGCAGGTGCACAACTAATACATCTATGATTTAGATCAATCTCATTGAACATGCAAAAACACATGTTCAAGGTCGTATAGCAAGGGCACATTTTTTCAGGGGATTGTTATGGTATTGTTACTAATTATCTATATTTATGGATGTGTATCTTGTTTATGCATGAGTTGCTTGATTATTTCTACTATTTGTTTCAAATAATTGCTTGCAATCCAATCTCTACTATGCTAAATTACTATCTTTGAAACAATCTCGAGCATGTGATGCCACTCCTTCAAATTGTTCGAACAAAGAAAACTTCACCTCAGAGTATCATTGATCTTATAAATGTTGGAAAGATTATAAGGAAAGTCCCTATAATGGTGGGAAATTGCACTAGGTTTACTGTCAATCGAATGTTCTTCCCATACACTCAATTGGCTCATATGTTGGCAAATATTGGTGTAGATATTTATAGAATAGACAAAGTCATCATAAGTTTTGGAATGCTAATGGGTCCATTGAGGTATCTTTGTGAGCATGTTCTGGGTGCATATCTAAAGTAAGAAATATTTTGGCAAAGTAAAACTTGGATATTTTAGCTATACAGAGCAACTTGTTACTTGCACGACAAAGTGATATGGATTTATTTTATTACCTACAAATTGCAAGATCTTGTTGGATATTAAGTATCTATTGAGGTTGGCAAGCAATTTGTTAAAGCGTTTGAAGATCGGACCTTCAAGTCACCACTAACTAAACTTATGATAGAAAATAGAGCCGGTAAATGGTAATTTAATGAATTCTATATATATATATATATATATAATTGATATCCCACATGAATGTGGAAATTTAATAACAATTCAATTCAAATTATATAACCGGAGTATTTTTAGTGCACTATTTTAACAATTCAAAAACGGATTTTGTTTGAAGTTATTTAAAATTGTGTTAAGTTACAAATGTTATTGATATCCCACATGAATGTGGAAATTTAATAATAATTTAATTCAAATTAAATGTTTATCTTCTTTTATTAATTTTCAACTCTTATTTTATAATAGAGTTAATTTTGTTAATTTAATAATAATTTAATTCAAATTAAAGTTTTATCTTTTCTTATTCATTTTCAACTCTTATTTTATTTTATAATAGAGTTAATTATGTTAATTGAATAATAATTTAATTCAAATTAAAGTTTTATCTTCTTTATTAATTTTCAACTCTTATTTTATTTTATAATTTTATAACAGAGTTAATTTTGTTAATATAAATAAGAGAATGAAAAAATAAAATAAAATAATATGATTGTATATTAATTTGATATTTTAAAATTGTATTTTTAATATGTTGTTATTATAAAGGTAAGTAGGTGAGTTGTTTTTAGTTGGATTTCAGGGTATTATGAAAATATGGTTGTCTCATAAATATACAATTTACAACCAATATTTACTAATAATTGCTCCAAAAGATGCAAAAAGAGACCAATAAGATTTTTAAAATGAAAAAATTGTATTTTAAATTCTATAATCAACAAAAATAATAATAATAAATTAATTATTCTATAATAAAATACGTTTTTATGAATATAAAAAATATTTATAATTATAAATATGGAAATTGTAAGATAAATTTCTAGAAAAAAAATTGTGTTTAAAAAAGTATTTTTTTTTTCCAAAATTTTATGTTAGAGTAAAAATTTGCATAAAATAATATGAAAATTAAATAATTAACAACAGACATAATAGCTAAAAGAAATGAAGTTTTGTATAAACTTAAAAATTACTTAATAAATTATGATGCATCTGTATATCAATTAAACTTATGAACATTTTTCATATTCCAATCCTTTCCCTCATACAAATAAACTTGATGAAATTATTAACATTTTTCATATTCCAATCCTTTGACTCATGGAGGTTTTCTTTACACATTGTGAGTGTTTTATCATGTCAATTTTTGGTGTTTATTTATGTGATTTGTTTCTTGCTGATTTTGTATTTTTCTTTTTGATTTAATTAACTTTTATGAGCTCTAAATACCAACAAATAATAAGCTTTCTTTAAAAATGAATTTGAATATATTCATTGGCAAGTGAAACATATACCTTGGATTTACTAAAAAAAAGAGGGTTGAATGGAAGTTGGACATTTTGTTTCCCCTCATTCCAGTCCAAGTACTTTATTAGGGGATACACCTGTTGTTTCCACTTGCTTAATTTTCGGAAGGTAGCTCTAGGACTCTACTAGCCAGTTTCATTGTGCATTATTGCACACCCAACTATTTTTATGGTGCACAACCCGCCTTTGTTAATTCCATGATGTACATTCAACACATTTCCTATGTTGGGTTAGAGTAAATTCAAAAGCAATCTTATCTACAATAAAGTTGTGTATTATCCTTTTTTGTATTTTTTTTCTTAGTTCCCTGCTAACTCAATAAATTATTTATTAATATGAAAAATGTTAATAATTTCATCATAATTTTTTTTTATGTATTTAAAATATCAGATACATCAAAATTTATTAAGTAATTTGATGTTTATACAAAACTTCATTTATTTTTAAGTACTCTGTATATTGTTAATTATGTAATTTTCATATATTGTTAATTATGTAATTTTCATATTATTTTATGTAAAAAAAATTTGTAAACACAATTTTTTTTTAATTTATTTTACAATTTTCATATTTATAATTATAACTAAATTCTATTTTATTATATAATAATTAATTTATTATTATTTTTCATGATTATAAAATTTAAAGTACAAATTTTTCAATTTAAAAATCTTAGGGCTCTCTCTTTACACGTTTTGAGACGATTGCTCACCTTATACTTAACCCCGTTCCTCGGTCTTCTTTTCCTAGTCCTTTGGTTTTTTTATCATTCAAGTTCCGATACTTTGCTTCCTCCGCCGTTCATATTTTTCTTATATTTTCCGCATCTTCTTGGCCATTTCTACGCTTCTTCTTGCATATGACTGGAGGTATAAATCGTTGCTTTTACTTTGTCAGCCAAATTAAAGCAAATGACAGGTGCCGCAATTATGGAATTGCTTTACTTTATTGCTTTTCCATTGATCTCGAGACCAACTAAAGCTAGAGGCATCTCGATGCTTTCTTTCATTCGAATTCCTATCTTGTTTTGAGTGTTTTGAATTCCTTTCTTTCATTCGAATTACTTTATTGCTTTTTCCATTGATCTCGAGACCAACCTAAAGCTAAAGCATCTCGATGCCTTCTTTCATGCTTATTCCTATCTTCTTTCGTGTGTTCTGCTGTTCGTGGCGTAGATAACTAGATTTACCTCTAACTCTATCTTTTCTGATTTTAACTCATTATCCTCCAATGAAATCTTTGATGGATGGGCGTGTTGACGCTAACCCTGGTATGAGAATGTACTCTCGTTTCTTTTCGCCACTGGAGTAAGGTAGAATATAGTAGAAAGATCTGTTATGAAAAGAAAGCAAAGCGTTTTCCCAACAACGGTCCCACAATTTCTTTTTCCAGTAACAACACGTTCTGCTTTTTCTTTTCCAAATAAACTCTCAGATTCGCAGAAACTTTTCTTCGTTCTCATTTCGCTTCATTGCCACGTTATGCGACATTCCCTGAAAAAATTATTTTCTCGTATCACCACGGTTGTATATATATTAATGCTTCTTGGATGATTGCTTTTTACCTTGTTTCCCTTACTCCCCAGTTTTCTGCGTTCGATCTCCCTTGCAGCTTTACTTACCCACAGATACAGCCCCCGCATTTTCGCATTCCTTTCCCCTAAGCTGCTCTCGCGGGATACCAAGAAAGCCATGGAAACCGTGACCACAGTACCTGCAGTCGACGACATATTCAACTCAGTCATGCAGTTGTTGAAGGATGTTATTAAAAAGGAGGATAACTGTCAGATTCTTCAAACTGACTTGAGACCTATGGAGAGCCTTCTGCAAGATATTGGCATCTTATTCCGATATCAACAGAAAGAGCCGCCGGAGATGGTGAAGATTTGGTTGCAATTGCTGCACAATTCGCTTACAGAGGCAAAAGGCCTGCTCGATCAGTCGCGGGGACAACGCCAAAGGTGTCTCGACTCTGTGTTGTGCAATCCAGGGAGACTCTCCGAAAAAATAAGAGCATGGAAAGCATTTTTTAATCATCTCTTTGAACGCTTTGAAAGTGACTGGTTTGATCACATTCCTCTTTCAGGCAACACCATCAACACCCATATGGTCGGCCCGGTCATCAAACTGCTGGAGGGTGTTATTAACAAGGAGGATAACCGTCAGATTCTGCAAACTGATCACTTGAGGCGTATGGAGAACCTTCTACAGGATATTACCACCCTCTTCCGGGATGAACCCGATATCACCACCCTCTTCCAACGTCAAAAGAGAGAGCTCCTGAAGATCGTGAGGAATTGGTTACAATTGCTGCAAAATTCTCTTACAGAGGCAGATGGCCTACTCGATCGCTCCGCACGACGCCGAATCTTTGGCGACTGTGTCGTGTGCGAACCCAAGAGACTCTCCAAAGAAATAAGGGAATGGAGAGCATCTTTTGACAACATCTATCACGCCATTCAAAGTGACTTGTCAATTTTGGTGACTTCTCTGGAGTTTATTTTATCAAAACCGTTATATGAAAAGAAGGAAATATTCCCTCAAGAAGCAGCAACCTCCTCTGAGTTTGGAGGTTCGGGGTTTATAGAGGCTCAAGATCAAGTAGAGAAGTGGCTTAACGAAGGTGACCATGTTCACGTAATTGGCGTATATGGCATACACCGCGCAGGGAAAACGCACCTCCTCCAACTGTTCTGCAACAAATATAAACAGATCGGTAATGTTTTCGAGCATGTGATTTTGATCACAGTTTCCCCAAATTATGAAATTTTAGAGTTGCAGGATCGTCTTGCTAATGAAATAGGTTTAAGCCTCCCAAGCAGTTTTGATGAGAGAAAGATGAAGCTGTCTGCATATCTGAAGGAGAAGAACTTTCTTCTGCTGTTGGATGATTTGTGGAGTCGCCTCGATTTGCAAGAAGTAGGTGTGGCTTTTGGGGATGATAAACACAGTAAAGTCATATTCTCTACACGCAGGAAGGATCTGATTCCAGAAATGAACGCACAACAATCCACTGAAATAGAAGCCCTCTCTAAAGACGAGCGCTGGAAGCTGTTTCGCAGAGTGGCTTTCAAAGACGAGCAAGTTTCTAGGGATATAGAAGACCGTGCCAGGAAAATTGCCAACAAGTGCAAAGGCCTGCCTGTGGCCGTAAATGTAGTCGCCGCAGCAATGGTTGGGAAAACCAGTGTAGATGAATGGGACAATTGCTTATCTTCTGTTGGAATTTTTACATGGGGAAATACCAAAACCAAACACACACCACAGAGCCAATGCTCTGTTTCCACTGTTCCAGGATCTTTGCACAGGGAACCTCTTAACCCTGAGAAATTATTGAGCTGGTTTTACTGCTGTAAATCCCCTTTTACATTCACTGCAGTGAAAAACACTTTACTGCTGTAAAATAAAATTTACATATGCATACAAATGCTCTCCACCATTTTCCTTATGCACTTCTGTGCAAAACCACACATGGTTTTTCTTACACCTCTGTTTTACAAAAATGCCACACAAAACATTACAACCCTCTTCTTGTCTTTTTACACACTGCTGTGTGTTTCACCTTTTACTGCACCATCATTTTACAATGCTCCACACAAAAAAATTCAACCCACGATCTCTTTTCATTTGGCTCACATTTCATTACAATGAGGAACTAATTTTTTATGCACTACTGTGCAACACTTTAAATTCTGGATTCCCCTTCTGCGTTCCTCCTTTTATTTATGTGTGCGTGTTATCAAAATGGTCTGCACATTGCCCCCATTTTTACTCTGCCCCCTATCTTCTTTTCACACACTACAATACCAAAAAAAATACCACGAGCAGCCACTACAACCCATTGATTTTTTTTCAACTCATATACATGAGGGCGCAGACTTACATAATATATATATAAAAGAAAACGTGGCCCATGATAATATTAAAGGCCCACACCTAAACTACGTACATGCATAAAAATATAATAACGTGCCCATAACCATTTAAAAGGGCCTCCACCTAATCCTACATAAATGCATTAAAGCCATGTCGTTTCCTCCACGGCGGTCAACCACAAAACTTTCAATCCACGCAAACTTTAAATTGACGCAGGCCCGTGCACCTTCAAGAGATCGACGGCTGACAACACGTAAGGAGATCGGACGGCTGGAGTGGATATCGGAAGGCAGTTTGCTGCCCAACTTTAACGCCCGAGAAAATGACGTTGCGTTACGTCAGTGGTAAACCACGTGTCAGCTCCATATTTTCTCGGAGCTCCTTGCCGGATTATTCCTTCATCGGAAAGCTGGTCCGAGAAGTTCCAGGCGGGTAGCTTAACGTTTTCTGGCGATGTTGCCGCTGCGTTGAAATTACGATTTCAACACTCCCCTTTAATTTCAACAGCTGGGCATTCGGTCATACCCAGACTCTTCCTCTCGTAGAGGGATTCCTTAGTACTGCTGTTACAAAGATATCTTCCTCACATAGAGGGATTCACCAACTGCTTCTGATGCAGTTCACAAACAAACAAAGTTGTCTTCCTCTTAATAGAGGGATTAACCTGAAACTGTGCTTAAGAGCACCTTCCTCATGACAGAGGGATTCACTTGTGACTATGTTGAAAAGCATCATCCTCTTGATAGAGGGATTTACCACACTATGCTGAAAAGCATCTTCCTCTTGACTGAGGGATTCACCATGACACTGTGCTGAAAAGCACTTTCCTCATTAACAGAGGGATTACAAACAGACACTGCTTTACATGCAGTTTCAAAAACAAACAATCATTGCACTGCTGTGTGTGCAAACTCATTACATTGTTCTTTTATGCTGCTGTATGTTCTCTGCTGCACTGTTGTGCCATCTTCTTTGCTGCGTCTACCCCACACTGTTGTGTCTACACTTGCTGTTGTGTTGCTGCACTTCTTTGCAAACTCTGCATTGCTGTGCATTCTTCAAAGACATAATACTCTGTCTTTTCTGGAACAATTACACTGTCCCAACTTACAAATTTACACTGCTGTGTGTAAACATTTCTTACACTCACTGCTGTTGCATATATTGCATTTCAATTCAATGAACAACAAATTCATTACATTTACCTTTACTGCTGTAAGGAAAATTTCTTTTGCATGTGCTGCTGTTCAAAACTTCTTGCTGCTGCATTTTTCACATTTGCATTGCTGTGTGCTTCTCCTTCTTGCCATCATGCTGCTGTCCATAACTTCTTGCTGCTGCATTGCCTCTGCAATTTGCACTATGGCTGCCTTTTGTTTCATCATACTGCTGTGTGCCCATACTCTTGGCACTTCATTCTCCACACAAAAAATAACACAGGCTGCTGCCTTTTCTCATGCACCCTTGCTTCACACAATCTTAGTCTTCATTTTTTTAATTACACAATGCACTGCTGTGCAATTCCTTTCATTTTTCTGCTGCCACACATTATCATTCACCCATGTGCATTAAAAATCTGTTGTCCTTGTTTTTCTTTATGCATTTCTTTGCATGCTGCATTGCATAAAAAAACATTACATTTTTTTTACTGCTGTGTGAAAGAATTTCATTGCATTCTCAGCCACTGGGCATTTACGTTCTGCTGCGTTTTGTCTTCTTTTCATTTTCTTTTCACTGCTTTGCATTTTCATTCCCAATTCAAAACATTTCCATCTGCTGTGTATTATACTCACTCCGCTGTGAGTATATTCTCTCACATTACATAGAAGGAAACTACCTTCCATTGCTATGCAAAAATTCAAAACTGTTGTTCATTCTAATCCATGTGCTCCATAAAAAAATTCCAAACTGCTGTTTTGTATTTTGTCTTCCCACTGCTGTGAGGGTCTTCTTGCTTTGCATTTTTCTCTTATCTCGCTGCTGCTCTTTACATTTCAGCGCTGCCACCTTTTCTTCTTTATGCATTTCTGTGCATATTGCATAAAAACAAAGCAAAAACATTGCTGATTTCATCACTGCTGCATATTACCTTTCAGAGGGATTAACAAAGATTTCATTTGCAACTGCTGCGCTGCAATACATCCTCCATCAACAAATGACTGTTAATACAGTTCAGCAAACAAAAAATTCAAGCTCCCCTTTAGTGTATGCTTGTCTTCTTTTGGCAGACTCTTCTCAAAACAAATTTAGATCCACTGGGGAGTTCAAGGGGTTTTCAGATTGTATTACCTTCCTTCTCCATACTTGTGTAACTTTCTTCTTTTGCATGGGTCTAGCTTGTGTAAGAGCCCATGTCAAGTTACAGTCTCGTGCCATATGCCCAATGTTATGACACTTGAAACATTCTACATTTTTCATGAATGACATTTCATGATTTCTTCTAAAATTGTCTCTTGGAGGTTTTCGGAGACCACAACATTTATCTTTATGAAATGCTCTACAGTCTTTTGCCATGTGACCAAAGTTTGAGCAAGCATAACAATAACCAAAAAATGAACTTTGGTACCTGGGAGATGGAGGTTTTCTTGATGTACTTCTGAAGCCTTGCTGCCTTGAGATCCTTTGATGATAACCATTGCATCTTGCCTCTTTGACATCAGCTACATTTCTTCTTGGAGCTGGTTTTCTACTTGGAGCAGGATCTCTTCTATTGCTGCCTTCATTTTTCTCCTTGCCTTTGCTGGAACTAGGAGCATCACCATCTCTTTCTGGCTTCTTCACATCTCCTTTGCTTAAAGCATCCTCATCCTTGTTTGAGGGTTCACCTACATACCCAAGTCCTGATTTATCAGATGGGGATCTGTGATAGCTGAGCATGTCATCCAAAGCTTGAGAGCTCTTCATTATTTTGTTCATCCCTTCAACCTTCTTCCTGAGGAGGACAATCTCTTCTTCTAACTTTTCACATTCATTATTTTTCTTTGCTAGTTGTCCCTCAGTTTCTTCCTTGCTACGAGTAGCTTCAGCTGCTACTATTTTGAAGGAGATAATATCTGTCTTCATTTTGGAGATTTCTGCTTGACTGCTCTCCATTTTCTTTTCAGCTCCTTGTGCCTGCTTCTTGGCTTCTTGTAGTTCGGACTTAAGGGAGGAGACCTCTACCTTGTACTGTCCAATCTTTTCCACAAGCTTATTCACTCTCTTGTTTCTTTGTTCAAGTTGACTTGTCAAGGCATCTGCCTGCTTCTTTGCTTCATTCAGCTGATTTGTCATTGATATGACTTCTTCATGATGCTTCCTCTTGCATTGATCAAGCTCCTTCTTGAGCTTAGCAAGCTCTTCATCCCTTTCTCTTACCTGAAGCTTGATGAGGTCAACCTTCTCATTTTCAGCTTCTATGATGGGTTCTTCTTGACTCATTGTCATGGTCAGTGCTCCCTTTGCATGAAGGTCATACAGTCTGTCCCATATATCCATTGGTGATGTATATTTTCCTAGATTCTTCTTCACAGAATCAGGCAGTCCATCCAAGATTAGTTTTGCTGCTTGTGCATCATACTCCATGGATTCTTTATCCATCTTGCTGTCATCAATCACTGACTCCCAGACTTCAATCCCCTCAGACATTAGGAAAGCCCTCATCATGATTTCCCATACATCAAAGTTTCCATCAAACTTTGGGGTTTCAAATAGAATGTATTCTAATGGATTGCCTTCTAGTTTAGTAGAGGGGGGAGACACATTTTTAACAGGCCTGGAGGCTTTCTTCTTTGACCTTGCCATTCTTAACTATACTCCAAATTACTTGACTGTGTTTTTTTTAAATCACTGACTGTTCCTTTCACAGTAACAGAAAGGAAAGCTTTGAAAAATACCTTAACTCTTTTGGCTGAGTCTTCACACTGCTGGAGAAGTTTGACTGCTGCAACCACACCTTCCTTCAGCTTCTTTGAGTCTTCAAAGAGCCTGGACTAGCTCTGATACCACTGTTGGAATTTTTACATGGGGAAATACCAAAACCAAACACACAGACACCACAGAGCCAATGCTCTGTTTCCACTGTTCCAGGATCTTTGCACAGGGAACCTCTTAAAACAAAATGACTCATAACAGAGTATTACACAGCCATAAAAAACATTTCTATTGATTAAAATATAAAGCCTCATACAAACATTCATCCTCTTTGCTGAGAGGAATTCACCAAAAACAATATTAAACAAAAACTCTGTTTTCACCCTGAGAAATTACTGAGCTGGGTTTACTGCTGTAAATCCCCTTTTACATTCACTGCAGTGAAAAACACTTTACTGCTGTAAAATAAAATTTACATATGCATACAAATGCGCTCCACCATTTTCCTTATGCACTTCTGTGCAAAACCACACATGGTTTTTCTTACACCTCTGTTTTACAAAAATGCCACACAAAACATTACAACCCTCTTCTTGTCTTTTTACACACTGCTGTGTGTTTCACCTTTTACTGCACCATCATTTTACAATGCTCCACACAAAAAAAATTCAACCCACGAGCTCTTTTCATTTGGCTCACATTTCATTACAATGAGGAACTAATTTTTTATGCACTGCTGTGCAACACTTCAAATTCTGGATTCCCCTTCTGCGTTCCTCCTTTTATTTATGTGTGCGTGTTATCAAAATGGTCTGCACATTGCCCCCATTTTTACTCTGCCCCCTATCTTCTTTTCACACACTACAATACCAAAAAAAATACCACGAGCAGCCACTACAACACATTGATTTTTTTTCAACTCTTATACATGAGGGCGCGGACTTACATAATATATATATAAAAAAAAACGTGGCCCATAATAATATTAAAGGCCCACACCTAAACTACGTACATGCATAAAAATATAATAACGTGCCCATAACCATTTAAAAGGGCCTCCACCTAATCCTACGTAAATGCATTAAAGCCATGTCGTTTCCTCCACGGCGGTCAACCACAAAACTTTCAATCCACGCAAACTTTAAATTGACGCAGGCCCGTGCACCTTCAAGAGATCGACGGCTGACAACACGTAAGGAGATCGGACGGCTGGAGTGGATATCGGAAGGCAGTTTGCTGCCCAACTTTAACGCTCGAGAAAATGACGTTGCGTTACGTCAGTGGTAAACCACGTGTCAGCTCCATATTTTCTCGGAGCTCCTTGCCGGATTATTCCTTCATCGGAAAGCTGGTCCGAGAAGTTCCAGGCGGGTAGCTTAACGTTTTCTGGCGATGTTGCCGCTGCGTTGAAATTACGATTTCAACATCTTCCATTCAAAAGGTAGAGCCATCTTTTCCAGCGACGCATCCTCGCCTTGATGCGGAACTCTATGTAGTACTCCGATATGCTTATGATTCTCTGCCCAATTCAGACCTGCAGAGGTGCTTTTTATATTGTGCTATGTACAAGCAAGATGAAAAAATTCTTACGCTCCCATTACTGCAAATGTGGATTGGAGAAGCCTTAGTGAAGAGCAAACAAGGAAGCTATTTAATGGACATGGCCATAGGGCGCAACTACCTCAAACTCCTCCTAGACCGTTGCCTTTTCCACCAAGTTAGTTGGTGGACGAGTGTATTTCACTTTAGTGGAATAAGAGTTGACGAGTGTATTCATGATATGGCGGTGTACATTGGGCAGAAAGAGGAGAACTGTTTATTCATGGCAAATCAAGATCAAAGAAATTTCCCTGAGGTTCACGATGAGAATTGCTGCAGGATATCATTAGCCAATAATCTTTTGGAAGATCTACCCACTGAGTTGAGATGCCCAAAGCTTGCGAGTCTCACCTTAAAGAACAATCCAAATTTGAAAGAGCTTCCGTCAGGATTTCTACTCAGCGTAACCTCTCTCAGGGTTCTCAATCTGTCCAGATGCACCAAAATAACTTCAGTCCCTGCGTCAATTGGGCAGCTAAGAATGCTTGAGTTTCTCTCATTAAGAGAGCTTCCCATCAAAGATTTGCCGGAAGAGATATGCCATCTCTCTAGGCTTCAATTTTTGCATCTTTCATTTTGTAAATCTCTAGAATCATTCCCATCTACGATTGGACAGCTTCAAAATCTCAGGTGTCTTTATTCAGGCGGATGTGAGTCGTTACAGATGATTCCACGTGAGATCTCTGAACTTACTTCATTGAGCAGCCTCGTGTTAGAGACATTTTTAAGTGTGGAAAAGGAAGCGCCTGCAAGTATTTGGAGTTTGAAGGGTCTCAAAAACCTGACGGAGTTGAGAGTACGCGTAGAACCGTCCCAGGATGGAACAAAGTCAGCATTTAAAGATGGCATAATGGGAACCTGGTCGGAGATGAGGCACTTACAGTTGGTCTACCAACCTAATAGTTCAGATGAAATCATGGAGAATCTTCCACAAGACATGCAGAACATGAAGAAGCTGCAGAGTTTTAGACTATGGAATTACAAAGGGTTAAGTCTGCCTAATTGCAAGTTTGAACATCTTGAAATGGTATATTTGTACGGGTGCAACAACATAACGGAGCTCTCTCCATTGGAGTGGATGCCAAATTTGAAGCTTCTAAAGTTGTATGGGTGCAAGAATTTGAGAGAGTTGGGGATAGGGAGCCCTGGCAGGGTTCCGAGTGGATATTTAATGTTACAGAAGTTGGTTCTCAAAGATCTAGAGATGTTAGAGAGTCTAGCTGGACCATCAAACAGTGGAGTGTGGGATGAGAGGACACTACCTGAGCTCCGTGTGTTGAAGATAAGGAAGTGCTCATCTTTGAAAAGATTTCCGAATGGAATGGAAAAGCTGCCAAATTTATCTGCAATATTAGGATATCCACTTAGTTGGTGGGAAAGCATTCTATGGGAAGACGATAACGTGAAAATGACGCTGGAAAATATCTTTAAACAATATTTACCCACAAAGTCGAGGTAAGTAAAGCAATTTTTTTATCAATGAAACTTTTAAATTAATTATTTTAAATTAAATTCTTATTTAATATATATAAATTAAAATATATAACTTTTTTACGCTTTTAAATAGAGTAATAGCCGAAGAAAGGAATGCAATTTTCAGAATGCAATCATGAGAAATGATACCATTAACTTACTTTTTCTGACTTGTTTTTAACCGAATGTTTTGTCACAGGAATCGATGATGGCTTACAATAGCCACTTTAAAGCAAGTCCGTAGAATCTGAGAAATATATTTGTGCAAGAGATTAAGCATAGCCACGAAAGAGGTACTTTTAAATTTGCATTTAATTTAATATTTAGTTTTTAAATTTTATATATCTAATAATTAAAATTTTGCTTCAATAGATTTATATATATTTTATTTTATTAAATATATTTGATTTATATGGTTATAATTGGGATATTTTTAATCAATTTCTTATATATAATTATATTATTTAAAATATTAAAGTAAATTAATTTAATGTGATTAGATTTTATTTTTAATATTATATAATATTAATTTATATAAATTAATTTTTTTTAACATTTTATATAAATAAAAATATAATTTAAGGAGTCTTCTTAAAGTTGTTAGATCTTCTTTATAAAAAAGTTAATATTTTCTATTTTCTATTTTAAATTATAAATAATATATTTTATATAAAACAAAAATATAATTTAAGGAATCTTTATAAAGTTAGTTATCAAAAATTAGTGTTTTCTATTTTATAATTTTAATTATAAATAATATATTTTATATAAAAAAAAAAAAAACATAGTAAATTTTATAATAAGAATACATCATATTTTATATAAAAATATTTACAAAGTTTTATAGTTTAAATTAGTTTAATGATACGTGTTTTTTCTCAAGAAGTTATGAGATCAAATCAAGAAGGTAAAGTACATATAATTCTTTATATTATAGTAGTCAAATTGCTTAGTGGAGGTAGGTCTCTTGTCCATAAACATGATGCCTCCATGACATCACCTTAAAAATATATTATTATTATTAATATTATTTTTAAATCAAAGTAAAAAAGCTAAATTTAAGTACAAAACATTTCAAAAGAACTTAATAACATAGATTTTACAAAATAGACTTAAAAACCTAAGTATTTTGTAATGTTGTTGTATGTTTGGAAATCTTTCCGATCAAATTTGCCAAGAAGTCGACAATAATTTGTTGGAATAACAAGTTTAAATTGTGAATTCTTTGTAATTCAAGTGCCCCAAGGGTTTTCCAAGGTGTTAAATCATATATATGGTGAAAAATACATTTTAAACAACAAAAGATCAAGATTTGACCAAAAAATGTTTTGCTAGATTTCGGCTAAAAACTCCAAAAAATATAATTGTCAGACAACACTATTTTGCAATACATATCACTTAGGAAAATACATGAGTGGCTTCTTCCAATGCTTCTATTATTACTTCTGATCTTCTGAAATCAGGTCTCGATATTTCGGTTGCCTCCGATATTTCAGCATGCTTAGGACTTCAAGACCTTAACTTCGATAGTCCATAACTTTTGATCCATGAAGCCATTTGCAGACTTCAACACACTGTTTGAAAGCTCTTTATGAGCACTTTCCAATGGAGAGGGTCCAATGTAGGCTTTGAGCCCATCGATTATCTGAGAAATGGATGCACACTTTCTGTCATTGTTTCCACCTTGGCTCTTCTTCCTCTGCCTAGAACTTGCTTTTCAGAGGCATTTTGCAAGGTTCCCCATACCATTTGAGATATCTTTCAAAGCATTAACCATATATGACATCTCCAAGAGTATCTAAGTTGGTCTCTCGAGGTAGAGTCTCCTCCAAAGTCTGGGATTCCCAACCATCAATGCCTTCTTTTTATGGCTTCTCCAATAAGCCTGCTACTGTGATGATTCTCTACAGAGCATTGTAGCAACCATGGGGCTCCCCTTGAGCTTGACACATTTTTTGCCATAAACCTCCATGCTAGTCTAGTTAACATCAATGCCAACACTCTTGCCAATAGTTAGACAATGCCAACTTCCCAACACATCTCCCGACATGACTGTTGACATTAATGCCATCACACTTGCAACCACTAACCATCAAGACAATGCCAACTATCCAACAACACTATCAAGTTATCCTAGCGTGTGAATACTCTTATAGGCTTGGCATTGCAAGGAAATGTCCAAGCAAACAAAGCCTTGGAGTCCTTGGGCTAAAAGGGAGTTCGATTTCTCTCCTCAAAAAACACACACACACACACATTAACATTTGGTCATTCAACATTTAAATAAAGTGTCTTTAAAAAGTCCCTTGATTGAATCTCCTCAAAACTCTTGCTATTGAGTCACAACAAGAATGAAAACAAACATGCCTTAATCTTTCGGGATCATGAAAAACAATAAAGGTGATCCTCCCCTTCACACGAATTTGATTCTTGCACCAAGGGAAGAAATCTAGGCTTAACATATTATTTATATTAATCTTTTAATATAAATCACAATTTAAATCCCAAACATGGATATAAATGTGGCATTCCTACACTAAGTAGGAATATTGTGTAGCATATAAACCTTTTAATCAAATATCTAATCCTTTCCATTGATATGAACAAAACCAACAAAGTGAGTGGACAATGCGTTGGAAAATCAAAGATATTGTATTAGGGTTTGATTCTCCTTTCTTGATAATTACTTGTGAGTGTGTTGGATTATTTTACTTCTTTATTATCTTATCTTTCATCAAGCAATTACCATAGTATATGTGTATGAAGATCATAAAACAAGAGACACAAGATATAGTCACGTGCCAGGGAAAAACCCCACTCGAGGGGAAATCCTAGTCAAGATAATTCTTCCTTTCAATAGTATTCTTTAAAGATATTTACCCTAGACCAAGACCAGAATTTCCCTCCACACCATGTCATCCTCCCAGATCTTCGACCTCTTTTAGCAACTTCGACTAGGCAACAGTTTCTGGCAACAACGAAATCTTAGGAGACTTCGATATCCCAACCTAGACCATGAAACAGAGAGAGAGAGGCACCAAAATTTAGATTTTATTCTTCTCTAAAGACTTCCCCAAACTCGCACTTCTTTCGACCTCTCAAAAATAGACTTTGCACTTCTCCAGCGCTTCTTGAGATATCGAACTTGCTTGAGAGTGAATGCTTCAAATGAGTTTGACCTCCTTGTATATATAGGCTTCTTGTGGGTTGAATGAGGGTCCTTATGCCAAATTGATCTCTCTTAAGCTGAAATGATGTGGAGGGTACATAATTCATATTTGACTTGATGCAAAATCTTTTTACATGATCCAAAGGCCCAAGAAGGGTCTCTTCGAATGTACAATGACTATATAAATTCAATATTAATCCTAGGAGTCCACAATGGGGACTTTGACTAATATAATGATGACCCAAGCATGAAACTCATGCTTTAATAAGTCATTGTTACAACAATAAAAATTATTTTCTTTATTATTTTGACAAGTACATTTCATAATGACTCAAGTACATTATTGAAGACCGAACATAGTTACATTTTCTAATGCAATGCATAGAGATGGTCAGGTTGGGAAGGATAGGAGAAAGTGTCACCATCGCTACTACACAAGCCTCCTTCATAATTATTGATAAATTTCCCTCTTTCATAATCATTAAATTATTGCCTTCTTACATTAGTGATTTTAGAAGCTACAATTATAGTTGGAACATTGTTATTCTTGATGTGGAGCTAACAAGCGATGCACAAGGATCCTTAAGAACAATAAAGACGATCCTCCCCTTCACACGAATTTGATTCATGCACCAACCTAAATTAATCTTTTGGGATCCTGAAGAACAATAAAAATGATCAATACTGATCCTTTCTTTGACACATTTAATTTGGGTACCATTTTAACCTCATCTTTGTTATAAGTTTGATATTTTTTGTATTTTTGGGTCAAATTTGCCCAACATTCGATAAAAATTTATTGGAATCTCAAGTTTGAATTATGAATTCTCCACGATCTTAATAATTTAGGGAGTTTTCAGGGTGCTAGATCCATAATGTATTCGAAAATGTATTTTAAATAACAAAAAAAATCACAATTTGAACAAAAATTGTTTCGTCGAATTCTGACCAAATACTCCAAAATTTATAATAGTTAGAAAATGCCTTAATCTTTTGGGATCATGAAGAACAATGTAGATGATCCTCCCCTTCACACGAATTTGATTCTTGCACCAACTTAAATTAATCTTTTGGATGTTTGTTGTCATTCTTGTTGTGACTCAATAACATAAGTTTTGAGGAGATTCAATCAAGTGACTTTTTAAAGACACTTTATTTAAATGTTGAATGACCAAATCTTAATGTGTTTGTGTGTATTTTCCGAGGAAATAAATTAGCCTCCCTCTTAGCTCGGGGACTAGAGTGAGGTTGTTGGTACCAGGCGTGTACCAGACCAGCCCACAGGTATACTCACTTAAGAGTTCAGAAGGGTCGAAGCTAATATAACAATATCCATAGGCACAAAGTCATTACAAAAATATATATCAAAACATTAAAGCTCATCATGTCACTATTAGGGATTTGAACTTAGGTGGGGAAGATAACAACCATTCTACCCAACCATCCAAGATAGCCCCAATTGACAAAATTTTGGGCACTAGGCACCACCAAAGGAAGAAAGTTGGCCTCCCTCTCAGCCTAAGGACAAGAGAGAGGTTGTTGGTACTAGGT
Source organism: Pinus tabuliformis (assembly GCA_031772625.1). Lineage (NCBI taxonomy): Eukaryota > Viridiplantae > Streptophyta > Pinopsida > Pinales > Pinaceae > Pinus > Pinus tabuliformis. The sequence goes on along the minus strand of CM062818.1, from coordinate 865,742,921 downwards.
TAGCCCTCAATATAGACTCACTTAAGAGCACAATATAGTTATTTTATTCCAGAGCATAAACATGTCAACTTAGAAGACTTGAACCTCAGTGGGGAGGATAACAACTATTCTATCGACCTACCCAAGTTAAACTCAATTGACAGTATATATATATGATTTAAAAATATTTTTGTATTTATAAATGTGATTTTATTTATAATAATTATTTTTAAAATATATATTTATTACATTTAAAAAAACATATTTATTGTTATTTTTTTAATAGATGATTTAAAGTAATTTTGGCATTCATTGTAATTTATAAATGTAGGTTGAATCATAATTGTTATTAAAAAATTACATTTATCCACAAATGTGGGTTGAATTATGATCGTTATTAAAAGCAAGCCACACCACATAAAATGACCCATTGGTGGTTTGTGAGGAAGCAAGCTTTCACTTCTACTAGGTGTCTCTTGGTCTTGGGTCATTATCTTATTTCTTCTTATCCAAGATAAACTCCTAACAAATAAAAACAATCTTAGGTCTTAATCCAAAACCATAAGATGGTTTTAGTCTAGATAGTATTTACAAAAAGGACAACATCCCTTATGATCATCGCTGAAGCCACCTCCACTGGGATCCTGAGCTTTTCAGTATCATTTACCGTTAATCCCACATATGAGACCAAACAATACCTCTAATTTCCATTTAACTTCTTGTCATAGATAAAAAATCCTATATATACATATTTGAATATATTAATAACTAAAAGAATATATATATATATATATATATATATATATATATATATATATATATATATATATATATATATATATATATATATATAGGAAATAATGCATTGAAAATCCTTTCTACATAGCCAATAGGTAACATCCAAAATAGGACTGTTTAGAGGTCTTGACAAAAGAGCATCCACTAATCACTTAACAAGCCATTTTTAATAGAGTCAGAGGAGCCCTCATGTGCAACCAACTGATACATTCTATTTTTTGGTGACAAACCTTCCTTGGACACAAAATTTGCCTTATTATGTTCTAAGTAAATATGTCGCAAACTCAATTGTAAGAGGGTTAAAGATATTTCTTTGAACTGATGTGCTAGAGCCATTAGATTGATGTTTTTCACTTGAATATGCTTCTTCATCCAACGAATAGCTTGGGACAAGCCCCCCTCACCTATATCTGATATAAGTCTACGCAACTAACAAATTTCAACAAATAAAGCAATGTTAGAATTTCAACTTGATTATTCGTTCCAAGTCCAACATTTTCTTTGAAGGAAAATAAATAATATTTAGATACATAAACCTAAAAACCAAAACCACACATGTTATCATTTCCCTAGCATGCCCCATCAAAATAATCCCAAAGTTGACCATGATAAAAAACTAAAGGACCTACTTGTATTACACAAGTAATATTTGTCCTCAAGTTGTATGAATTAAAAAGAACTCTTTCATTGGACACCACCACCTTTGGTGGAATCAATATTATCAAAACCAAACTAATAGACTCCCCGAACTGAAAATCGTTCATAACCGATAAAAAACAAGACCAAAAAAATGATCGACCAAAAAGTACACAAAATATTCAAACCTTAAATAAAAACATTTATATTTGTTCGCATCCATATGAATCCAAACCATTTATATACAACTACACAAAAAATCTCATTTATATAGCAAGTAAGAGTGCATCTAGCCAAAATAACATTTAGTGCAATACATCTATGAACCAAAAACACATCAACATATATGATCTTGATGGCCTTTAGTATTAAACAAAAATCATACTACAACAAACACCTATATATCATCAAACTCATTTCCTATATTAGAATCCTCATCATCAATATCACCCTCTAAGCATTAAAATAAAATAGAAAAAGCGTCACATGTCAAATCGAGATTTTGTTTAGAGTGATGGGTACAATTTTACTAGGGTCATGATAGAGGAGTTCAACTATGAATGCCACTAACATCAAGGTACATACAGTACTTGGTGTTCTTGATTAAATGCTAATTCTATATCCTCATACATGACAAAATCGAGTAGAAATGTTACAATACCCCAATCTTGAAATCCTAAAAATTGTTAAGTCTACTGGATTTTGAGTGGGATCTAAAAATTTATTTTCTTCATATGCAATCCAATGAGGTTAGAACCGCACTCAAACATCATCCTAAGTCAATTAATGGTAATGTTAAAAAATTAAATAAATGGATTACTTTAAAAATTTAACATTACCATCAATTGTGTAGCATTCATAAGGCCCTAGGGTTAAATATTAGAGTGCCTCACTCATAAGTTATTGTTTTCTTTAAAAAAATTGCATTTGGAGGGTCCTTGGTTGCATCGTGTAGAACCATTCGGTTTGGTGGAAAAATATTAGTTTGGTACTAAACTGGTCGGTTCCATACAAGAACTATCTGTTTCAGTATCAAAACAATTTTTCCCAGTTTTGTGCCATTGGTCGGATTGGTTTCGGCACCAAAACAATTGAACTGATTGGTTTCGGTCTAATTCCAATAACATTGGGTGTAATACGCCTTCCCTCGAAGATAAAAAAAGTTTGTGTAGCCCATATACTCTAGTTCATTATAAAAAAATGCATTCTTAAATACTTTATAATGCATCCAACAAATCACTCTTGGAAACCAGTAACAACCCTTTCTTTTTTGCAAGGCTCTTGAATTTTGAAAAGGCGAGCCACCTCAAACTAGATGACCTTTGTGAACATGCATAAAAAAAAGAGATGTTGTATATCTTCATAATTATCTTAGCGCAAAGAACACAAACACAATCTATTCATATTTTTTTTTCTAGCACATCCCACGTCAAAATATTTCCATTAGGAATTAGCCACATCAAGGCAATGCTTTTTGGGTGGATTTTAGCATCCATAGTGGCTTCCACCACCATTCTTTGTTTGAGGTTTGGTATCCTTGTCGAGTGTTATAGTAACCATTCGAAGAGTTATACACCCAAACTATTTCATCATTGTTATTAGAAAGTCTAGTGTGGGCACCAACCATAGTATGAAAAAATCTCTCCCTTCTCATTTTCCAACCCCCAGGTAGACCCAATTGATCAACATTTAACAATTCCTGTCTCCAAATGTGGTGTACCATGGATAAATTTTTTTGGATAGAGTTGTCCTTCCTCATTGTAGAAGGAAAAAAATCAGTTCTTCTAGAAGAAAAACCTCAATATGGAAACCAATAATGGCATCAACACCGACCTTCATAGAAGAACCTATGCCTACCTTCCAAGAAAGGACCAATCACAAGAAAATAAAGAGAAGTCCTTTCCATTGGTCAAAGACATCGTGAATACCCTTGTTGGTTTTTCTTACCCAATTAACAATGGATTCAAGAGAAATATACTTGTCAATAAGGATATCCCACTAAAGACTAGGCTTGTGTAGAAAATTTGTGATAGGTTAACCCGATAATGCAATATAAATCAAAGCAGAATACTATAACCTACTTCTACTATCAATTTGTGGAAGCTTAAAGATTGAGCTAAACAATATAACCAAAAGAAGAATAATCAATGGCACAATACACATGAAAATACTTTGGGGAAAGCCTTAGCTAAAAAACCCACACTATTGTATTATCATACATAGTGGAAATACATAGGAATTATACAAAGCCTTAGCTCTCACGGCTAGCTAGCTCTCAGTACAATCCTCACAGATGCTCACAGGCAATCTTTGCTTCTCTCCAGCCTTCCTCTCTGCCCTCCAAGCTCCTATTTCCTTGCGCTGTTCCTTGTGAATGATTAGCCTATTACCAAGTGGAAAACCAAGCCTTCAAAAATGCGCAATCCTCAAGGATGAATCCTTGACTGCATGCATGAGTTGTCTCCATGAGAAAACACATGCAACTGATAGTACATTGTCCTTGAACATTAATGTGAATTGGGTCTTTCTCATAATAGACATGCATGAGTTTCCGATGAGGGAATCTTCAGTTAACTAGAGTAGCACTAGTTGAGTGCATTAATGCATCAACTAACTGTTAACTCACTATTAGTTCCTCAAATAGTTTGGAACTAATTTAACTGGACTGAAATGAGTAAACTGAGTTAACTAATTACAACTCAAATATAACTCAATCTGATCTCCTTAATTTAAGGGATAACTCTTGCATGACTTCAGAAAGAATTCTAACTTGAATTTCTCCAACTAATTAATTTAAAATAAATTAATTAATTATTTCCAAGTAGCTGTTAAGACTAAATTCAATTTTAATTCATAATTTAATTCAAGGACAAATTAAATTGGAATATTCTTGTTGCCACAGTTCAACACTCCCTCTCAATAAGAAATGGATTATCTGCCACCTCGATCCTATCTCTATGGAACTCGAATTTACACTTTGACAATGCCTTTGTCAAAATGTCAGCATCTTGCTCCTCTGTCGAAATATACTATAGCAACATGATCCTCCTCACTACACAGTCTCTGAGATGATGATACCGGATGTCAATGTGCTTGGACCTATCCAGAAATATTGAATTCTCAGAGAGTTTGATACAGCTCTGATTATCACAATAGATCACAGTTGGATCAATCCTCTGATCAAACAAACCAACAAGGATTTTCTGCATCCAGATGGCCTCACATGCTGCCTGACTTGCAACCATGTATTATTCCCCTGCCGAGTTGAGTGCAACCAACCTCTGTTTCCTACTGTACCAAGAAACTGTCACTGACCCAAGGTTGAAAATCCCTCTTGATGTGCTCTTCCGATCTGATGGACTCCCTGCCCAATCTGCATTAGTGAAGCCCTGTAGCTTCACTCCCTCTGTCTATCTGTACCATAATCCATATTGAGATGTGCCTCTGAGGTATCTCAATACATGCTTTGCTGCCTTCCAAAACATCTTGGTAGGCTAAACCATCGCTTGACTCAGCTGGTTCACCGCATAGCACAAATCTGGTCGTGTGTTCACTAAGTACATCAGTGAACCCACAAGTTGCCTATACATAGTAGCCTCTACCACTTCTCTTGAAGTAGCAACCTCCTTCCTCCAGTTACCTGCTAGAGGAGTTTGCATGGGCTTGCACTTCTCCATATGGAATCTCTTGAGAATATCGTTGGCATACTTGTCGTGAGACACAAACAACTCCTCATCCTTATGCCACACTTCCATGCCAAGGAAGTAATGCATGAGACCCATGTCTTTCATCTCGAATTCTCTTGCAAGGTCCTCCTTGCAAGACATGATCAACTGATCATCACCAATCAATATGAGATCATCAACATAAAGAACGATGATCAACAACTTACCTTTCACCACGATGTGGTACAAGTTCGCATCTGCTTCACTCTTTGTGAAGCCCAACCCGGTGAAGTAGTTGTTTATCTTGGTGTACCAAGCACGAGGTGCTTGCTTTAGCCCGTATAATGCTCTCTTGAGTTGGCACACATGCGACTCACAATCGAAGGTCTCAAAACCTTCCGGCTGCTCTATGTACACCTCTTCCTCAATCTGGCCATTGAGGAATGTAGTCTTCACATCCATCTGATGGATCTTCCAACCCATCTGTGCTGATAGTACCAACATAGATCTGATAGATGAGTACCTTGCGACAGGAGAAAAAGTCTCATCATAGTCAATCCCCTCGACTTATGAAAAGCCACGGGCAACAAATCTTGCCTTATGCTTCTCCACACTACCATCAACAGCTTTCTTTACCTTGTAAAGCTAACGGGAACTCACAACTAACTTGTTCTCTGGTCTCAGAACCATGTCCCAAACACTGTTACGAACTATGGAGTCATACTCCTCCACCATAGCATCAACCAAAATCGGCTGCTGCATTGCTTCCTCAAAGGAAGATGGCTCGGTCTCAACACATTCCCTAGCAAGGGCCATGTATCCAGTGTACCTCTCAGGTGACCTCCTCTGTCTGTGCTGAGAAGATGGTGCTCCCACATTCTCTCTCGCATCCTCCAACAATTTGTCAACTTCTCTTGTGCGCTTCCGTCCATCTTTGGAAGACTTTCCTTAAGTGGATGTCTCCACTCCTGGAACCTCTGCATGCGGCTGCTCTGCATCAGTCTGAGGCTCCTCCTCCTTAGGAACCAACAGTTCCTCCACAGCCTGTAGTTGGAGGTCCCTCTCAAGGGAAACTCGCATGGCCTTCCGCTCATCAAACATGAGATCTCTGCGATCCACTGTCCTCCGACTGGTAGGCAAGTACACCCGATAGTTGTGAGGTGTATCATTGTACCCCACAAATATCCCCAACTCTGTTGTCGGCTCAAGCTTCTTCCGTGCATCCTTTGTCACATGGCAATATACCGATGAGCCAAAGATCCTGAAGTGACCCACATCTGGTCTCTTACTGGAGAAAGCTTCTTCTAGTTTCTTCATCCCAAGTATGTGATGCGGGCTTCTATTATACAAATAGACTGTTGTGTTGCATGCCTCAGCCCACAAGTGAAGTGGTAGGCCTTGGTCATGCAGCATTGCCCATGCTGCCCCTACAATAGTTCTGTTCTTCCTCTCGGCCACCCCATTCTGCTGTGGGTTATGAGGTGCCGTCAACTCTCGTTTAATTCCTTCTGCTACACAAAAGTCCTTGAACTCTTGAGAGACATATTCTCCACCGTTATCGCTTCTTAAGGCCTTGATATTCTTCCCTGACTCTTTCTCGACCAGAGCTTTGAACTCACAAAACTTTGTGAAAGTTTTGTCCTTCTTCTGCATGAAATAAATCCAACATTTACAAGAATAGTCATCAATGAAAATCACATAATACCTTTGCTTCGCTGTGGATGCCATCGAGTATGGTCCACACAAATCAGTATGAACTTGCTCTAAGATAGCCTCTGCTCGATTGTCTCGGTCATGAAAGGAAGATTTGGTGTACTTTCCCAAGGTACAACCTTTGCATGTGTCAACTTGCTCAATTTTACCTTTGGGAAGTCCTGTAGATCTCTATTGCATTATCGTCAAAGCCCCATGATGCAAATGGCCCAACCGCCTGTGCCACAACTCGCTAATGTCTTGGCTTTGCACCAATTCTGATTTCGTACTCAATGTTGCACAATCATCTACCTCTAGTTTATAGAGATTCTTCACTCGAATCCCTATCCTCTTGGTCTGACCTGTGGCTATGTGTCTTAGGAACGCCTTTCTTTTACTGAAGACAACATTGTAGCCTTTGTCCTCCAACATCGCGACTGATACCAAGTTCTTCTTCAGGCCAGGCACATACATCACATTTGTCAAGGTGATAGGAGCTCCATGCTCCCTCTGAAAAGCAACTGTGCCCACTCCTGAAACATTATACCTTCTGTCGTCACCCATCTCTATGTGCATCTTGAGGTCTTTCTCCTCCAAGGAACTGAATAAATTTTTATCACTGGTCATGTGGAATGAGGTTCCACTATCAAGATACTAGACACAACCCATCATCGATGACACCATGCATGCGATGAGGGTAAAGTCCATTTCGAACTGAAAGGCTAATGCCTTACCTTCTGTTCCTTTCGAGGATCCCTTCTTGGATTTCTTCGATGGGAAATTAGTCGCATAATGTCCTGTCTTGTGACAATTAAAGCATCTTACTTTAGACATGTCACCCTTCTTCCCTCCATGAGAAGAATTCGATTTGAAATGGGAAGCCTTCCCCTTCCCTTTCCTTGCCTTACTTGCTAAGGCCAGATTTTCTTCATCATCATTCTTGGATGAAGAACCATCTCGTGTGCTCCTCCTGATCTCCTCCTGCATAAGATTTGACCATAGTCATTCCCAATCTGGAAATTTCTCCCTTCCATTCACAGAGTCCTAGTAGCTATTCCAACTCTTTGGAAGGCCAAGGAGAGTGAGGCTCACCATATCATCATCGGTAGTAGTTATTCCCACACTGCCAAGCTCATCTCTGCAGGTGGTGAGCTTGTTCAAATATGTGGAAATAGTATCACCCTTCTCCATCTTGATTCTTCGAAGCTTATCCATGAGCGACAATTTCCTCTGGTCGCTACTGTTTTGGTAGAGGTCCTTTAATGTCTTCCACATTTTAAATGGAGTATCCTTCCCATGGAGACTCAAGACAATATGGTCTCAAACTCCCTCAAGGATGATCTGTCTCGCCTTCACCACACACTTCTTCCACTCAACCAACTCTTGTGCATTAGTTGAAGCTGGCTTTGGGATTTCTTGATCAATGAATTCCTTCAAGCCATTGTCTTCTAATACAACCTTCATTTTATCTTTCCATGCTATGTAATTCAAGCTACCTTTCAAGGCATACTCGAGTCTCAAGCCATGGAACGCCATTGGCTAACCTTGAAGTACGATATGAATTCGATTTGCACCTGCAACCCCGAACTTCAAACTTCGAATTCTATTCTCAGTATACTATTCACAACTCCGATACCATGTAGAAAATCTATGATAGGTTAACCCAATAATGCAATATAAATCAAAGCATAATAATATAACCTACTTCTACTATCAATTTGCAGAAGCTTAAAGATCGAGCTGAACAATATAGCCAAAAGAAGAAGAATCAATGGCACAATACACATGAAAATACATTGGGGAAAGCCTCACCTAAAAACCCCACACTATTGTATTATCATACATGGTGGAAATACATAGGAATTATACAAAGCCTTAGCTCTCACAACTAGCCAGCTCTCAGTGCAATCCTCACAGATACTCACAGGAAATCTTGGCTTCTCTCCAACCTTCCTCTCTACCCTCCAAGCTCCTATTTCCTTGCATTGTTCCTTGTGAATGATTAGCCTATTACCAAGTGGAAAACCAAGCTTTCAAAACTGCACAATCCTCAAGGATGAATCCTTGACTGCATGCATGAGTTTTCTCCATGAGAAAACACATGCAACTGATAGTACACTGTCCTTGAACATTAATCTCAACTGGGTATTTCTCAGAATAAACATGCATGAGTTTCTAATGAGGGAATCTTCAATTAACTGGAGTAGCACTAGTTGAGTTCATTAATGCATCAACTGACTGTTAACTCACTATTAGTTCCTCAAACAGTTTGGAACTAATTTAACTAAACTGAAATGAGTAAACTGAGTTAACTAATTACAACTCAAACATAACTCAATATTATCTCCTTAATTTAAGGGATAACTCTTGTATGACTTCAGAAAGACTTCTAACTTGAATTTCTCCAACTAATTAATTTAAAATTAATTAATTAATTATTTCCAAGTAGCTGTTAAGACTAAATTTGATTTTAATTCACAATTTAATTCAAGGACAAATTAAATTGGAATATTCTTGTAACAGCTTGGCTATAAAATCCCACAAAGATCTAGCAACAAGAGACCATCCAAAAAAGTGGATACTTTTTAGACCCCACCCTCCCCACTGCTTTGGAAGGGCAATTCTTTTCCAATTTTCCAAATGAAGGCCTTTATACTCCCCTCTTCCTCTCCAAAGATAGTTGAAACATAATTTACTCATCATCTCCAAATTTCATTCAAATTTCATTATATGTTCCTAGAGATGCCAATATACCAATATAGCCTCCAACATTGCTTTAACAAGAACTATCTTGTCTCCTTAGGATAACTACTTGTTATGCCAAAAGTGTATCCTCTTTTTAAATTTGACCTAAAATCTAGAGCTTTGGCTCTACTTTCCTAGTTGTTGGGTTTGCCAACAAAACAAAGGTACTTTACACCTTCCTCTAGGTTCCTTTTTCTACATTGGAAATAAATAATCCAAATGGGATAGAAGATTATCCTCCAGAAAATTTGCATAGGCTATAAAATTTTTCCTATTTACCTCCATACTAGTACCTAAATAGTAGAGATTTAATATATCCAACACCTTTTGGATTTCCCATTTAGTCCCAAAATAAAATAGCAAAATATATCGACAAATAATATGCGTAAGATACACTCGCCTATCAACATGTACAACTTTCTCCAATATTTGAGATTTTGCATCCAAAATCCATACACTCTGTTGTCACTTGCTGCGAAACAGGGTTCCAGGTCGTGTCTTTTTAACTCTAGCCGCACTAATCGTTTGTTTAACTCTAGCTGAAATCCCTTTGTATTTCCAACTCTAGTCATGTTTCCTAATTCCCCTTTGAAATATCTTGAAAAAACCTTCATAAAACATACCGAAGGCCTTTTAAAAGGATGGGACCCACAAAACTTTATCGTTATCGGCCCATCTACGTTTGCAATACGTATCTCCTCATCTCAATTTTTCTTTTTTCGATTGTGATATCACATCTTGCAAAGCTTCATGTATACCACAATAAAGTTCTTCCCCTATCGATTGTGATATCACAAATTCTCCACCGATATTGCATATCACAGATTCCCTGCCGATTGTCATATAAGTCCCCTCTCCGCTCATCGATTGCGATATCGCAAATCCTCTGTCGATATCACAAGTTCATCCTGTTGATTGTGATAGTTCTCTCCTTGCCGATTATGATAAGTCCTCCCCCGCCGATTGTGATATAATAATCAGGGATCGCTCAAGTCACAATTCCATCCTCTATCAAAGCCCTTTCCGACTTGCAATTTTGATGGATGCGATATTTTATATATTGAGCTTTGTTACAGTTTCGGGTCCAGCCCGTAGGCAAAAAATTTTGGAATATGGTAAAAAGGCCCTCTCCTGTATTGGGATTGCAATACCAGCAAGCCCGAATCAATGACCCAGATCAATGAACATTAAAATGTCTATCTCGCTTCAGCTCTGTTGGACGATGAGGGTATTTTTCAACGTATATTCAACAACACGGTCATCAAATGTAATATAGAGTAAATAAAGGCATGGGAGCTCAGGAAGACTTAATGGCTTAGCATGGAGCTCCACTCAGATGCACAACGAAGGACTGTCAGGTCAATCTCCACTTCTATTTTGTGACAAGTAAACACAGCCAATCGCTACCAACTCTTGAGAGTGGTCAAGTTGGGCAGTTAAGATGAAAGCGATGGGAACTGACCGAAAAGCAGGAAGGGAACATCATGGCAGAGACGTGGCCTGATCAAGGGCCTTCACAGGAACATCATAGGGACACTTCCTCGATCATCTTTTAGTTTTTCATTTTTTCTTTTATTCCTGTACTTTCTATGTATTTTAAAGAAGGGAATCAAATCCAGATGAAATCATTTTGCGGCAGCAGAGCCTTGCACGTCGAGACAGCTAGTTTGTGAGACAACTAGAGCTCAGGTGAAGATGTTTTTGTAAACTGTTCATTCAAAGCCAACCCTTCTCTGTATAAATAGGTGGGAGAAACACTTACTACAGGTTCCTGAATTCTGCACTCGTATTGGTCCAAATTCTATGGTTCCATTTTGTTCTTTCGTTTTTTCATAAGGAACTCGTAGGATGTATTGCTGAATGTAAATGGACTGGTGAATGGGAGTTATTTTGAAGACTAATGAAACTCTTTGTTGATTCCTATCAGAGAAATGTGCAGTATGTTTTCCCCTTTGTAATCTCATTCCATATATGTTTTTCTTTCTCTAATATAGTGTGATGAAGCTGTCAGTTTCTCCCTTGTTCATGATTGTATATTTGTTACCAAGTAGCAACAGTACCCGTGTTAGCTACAAATATACTTAAGTACATCTAATGTGCACATATTTGCTTGAGCTTTTGGATACAAATGTGCCCATGAGTATATAGCCTAAAACCCACCTGAAACCCTGACTAGCGCTCCACTCCTGTTGCTCTTTCAGATCCTCCCACTTCCATATTTATGTGGGAACATTGTGGCTTAGGATTATGCATTTCAATCAACCCTATGCACCAATTTCCCTCCTCCCTTTCCTCCTCTTCACTTTACTACAACGTCAATATTAATCTGCCTATTGTTGTGTGTCGGACACCAGAACTAGACATTTATCTTTGAGTTTGGCCCGATTTACCCCCTGAACATTTGGATTCATGCATTGGCCTGAGTTTACTTTCATGAAGGCCAATTGAACCAAGCCCCATTTTATTCTCCCTTTTCTAAAATTTCGTGACAATTGAAGTGCAACTAATTCCTAAGATAATCTCGAATGCACTCCTCTACTTAAGATGTCCTAGGCACTGGTTTACAATCAACCAAGAGGTTGTCTCTATGAAGCTTTCTATGTCTCCCGAAGCACTTGTGCTACGGGTGCTATTAAAAACGAAAACATCTTTCTGGCACTGTTATCACGGAACGTATTAGAATATTTTTCCCTGGGTATGAAAAATCTTTACATTCCCTCTGTTAGGTGAGCAAGGGAAGTGTGGGTTGAAGATCTCTCACCTTGGCGACTCCATTGTTTCAATTTTATGGTAAACATCTTAGCGACTCCACTGTCCATATCTCTATTTGATCGTCCTGGCTTTCAAGCAGCCTCATACTCACTCTGATGCTAAAGCAACCGAAAAATTTCCCTACCTTTGAAATCGAGACACTCGCCTACGGGGTTTTCAAAATGGTCATTCCTACATTCCTGGCCAGCCAATTTGCTCCACTGGAATTTTCTTCTATTGTTGGTGTCCCTTCGTTTCATGAATGGAATACCTATTTGCGTAGATTCAATGGAAACACAAATAGAAGGTCAGACCAACACCTTAAGGATTTTCATGAATGCATGGAACAACAGGGTATTATTTTCGAAGATGCGTGAATTAAATTGTTCATGTACTCTTTAGAAGACGCTTTAGACTTTGGTACAGAAAAATAACTCGTGGCAACACATCTTCATTAAAATGTTTTCATATAGCGTTCCATCACTACTACAAAAGATTATATCCACTGAATGCTCTGTTTGAAGATTGTTGCACACATTTTAATGATCAAGATATTCCTGAGGTTGATGATCCTATTGAATATGTTTGTGGAGCTCCACTCCAAGAAAACATCTACTCGCATCAAGAAGAATCACCAAATTACCAAGAAATAAAAGAAGGAAACACCATCAAGCTACAAATAAACCCCAAAGGTCTTATTTGGACGAATTTGATGTTTCTCCTTCCTATGATGTATATGACTTTAATGAAAAGTCAAGTGATGCAGAGCCAAAACGCTCCCAGTCATGGGAAGCTGCACAAGAAGAGGAGGCCCACCAGGAGGTTAGCAAAGAGACTCCGGTTTACAATGCACATCCTTCACCGGGGGAACAAGTTCAAGAACCTCCTCCGATTTATGGCTCGTATTATTTAGAGGAGGGTGAGACGATCGCGGAGGTTCAAAGGGAGTTGTTTACTAGTAAGTGGGGAGAAGGTTTCCAGCAACAAGTTTTTCTTGAAAAGTCTAAGGCCGACGAGCTGAACGGTATTTTTGGCTGCCCTGACCAAGAAGATATTGGTCAACAAACTGTCTATGAAAATAAGGCAGCTGCAAATTTTCCTTGTCAGTTGTATGATCCTGTAGCTGATTACATAAGCACATTCTTTGGCCAGCATCGAAGGTTTTTGCTCGAGTATGCATCAAGCTTCTTATTTTCAGATTTTTCATGGTGCATGCTTGTTTTGTTTTTTAAATCTTGACAGCACAGAGGCATACGGTCCAGTACTCTAATGCTAGTGTGGATCCATTGGAGGGTTGAACTCACTTAGGTGAATTGAGCTTCCATGTAGAATTTCATTTATGCATTTCAGTTTGATGAGGAAAGGACTCCTAGCAGATAATGTCCCATGGAGATTTTCTGGTTGCATAGACTCATTATATTTTTGACTCCATGCCTAATGGTGAAGACTACTAGTCTTCAGGTTCTCAACACCTTGCCAGCAAGGCACTGCCCCCAGTTGGAGGCAATGTTGTCACTCGTTGCAAAAGAGGGTTCTAGGTTGTGTCTTTTTAACTCTAGCCGCAATGATCCTTTTTTTAACTCTAGCCGAAATCCCTTTGTATTTCCAACTCTAGTCGTGTTTCCTCATTCCCCTTTGAAATATCTTGAAAAACCTTCATAAAACATACCAAAGGCCTTTTAAAAGGCTGGGATCAACAAAAATTTATCGCTATCGGCTCATCTCCCTTTGCAATACGTATCCGCTCATATCCCTTTTCCTTTTTGCGATTGCGATATCACATCTCGCAAAGCTTCCCACATACCGAAATAAAGTTCTTCCCCTGCAGATTGCGATATTGCAATTTCTCCACCGATATCGCATATCGCATATTCCCAGCCGATTTTCATATAAGTCCCTTCTCCACCCTCCGATTGTGATATCACAAATCCTCCGCTGATAACACATATCGCAAAAGTTCTCACCCTATTTCCACATCCAAGTCCCGTCATCACTCGTTTGCTGATATCGCAAGTTCATCCTGCTGATTGTGATAGTTCTCTCCCCGCCGATTATGATAAGTCCTCCACCGTCGATTGTGATATCAGAATTGGGGATCGCTCAAGTTACAAGCCCCTCCTCCACCGAAGCCCTTTCCGACTTGCGATTGCGATGGACATGATATTTTATATGTTGCGGTTTGTTACAGTTTCAGGTCTAGCCAGTCGGCAAAACATTATGGAATATGGTAAAAATGCCCTCTCTTGTATTGCGATTGTGATACCAGCAGGCTCGGATCAACGACCCAGATCAATGAACATTAAAACGTTTATCTCGCTTCTGCTCGGTTGGACGGCGAGGGTATTTTTCGGCGTATATCCAGTAGCATGGTCATCAAAAGTAATCCAGAGTAAATGAAGGCATGGGAGATTAGGAAGACTTAATGGGTCAGCATGGAGCTCCACTCATATGCACAACGAAGGACTTCCAGGTCGATCTCCGCTTCTACTCTGTGACAAGTAAACATAGTCGATCGCTACCAACTCCTGAGAGTGGTCAAGTCGGGCAGTTAAGATGAAAGCGATGGGAACCGATCGAAGAGCAGGAAGGGCACATCATGGCAGAGACACGACCTGATTGAGGGCCTTCACAGGAACATCAGAGGGACACTTCCTCCATCATCTTTTCGTTTTTCATTTTTTCTTTTATTCCTGTAATTTATATGTATTTTAAAGAAGGGAATCAAATCATGATGAAATCATTTTGGGGCAGCAGAGCCTTGCACGTCGAGACAACTAGTCTGTGAGACAGCTTGAGCTCACACGAAGATATTTTTGTAAATTGTTGATTCAAAGCCAACCCTTCTCTGTATAAATAGGGGGGAGAAAAACTTAATACAAGTTCCTGAATTATGCACCCATAGTGGTCTGAATTCTATGGTTCCATTTTGGTTCTAATTGTTTTTCATAAGGGACTCGTAGGATGTATTGTTGAATGTAAATGGACTAGCGAATGAGACTTATTTTGAAGACTAATGAAACTCTTTGTTGATTCCTATCAGAGCAATGCACATTATGTTTTCCCCTTTGTAATCTCATTCCATATATGTTTTTCTTTCTCTAAAATAATGTGATGAAGCTTTTAGTTTCTCCCCTGTTCATGATTGTATATTTATTAACAAGTAGCAATAGTACCTGTGTTAGCTACATATTTACTTAAGTACCTGTAATGTGCACATATTTGCTTGAGGTTTTGGATACAAATGTGCCCATGAGTATATGGCCTGAAACCTTGACTAACACTCCACTCCTGCCGCTCTTTCATCCCCTCTCACTTCCATGTTTCTGTGGGAACATTGTGGCCTAGGATTCTGCATTGCAATCAGCCCTACGCACCGATTTCCATCCTCCCTTTCCTCCTCTTCACTTTACTGCAACGTCAATATTAAGTTGCCTATTGTTGTGCGTCAGCCACCAGAACTAGACATTTATCTTTGAGGTCGGCCCAATTTACCCCCTGAACATGTTGATTCATGCATTGGCCTGAGTTTATCTTCATGAAAGTTGATTGAACCAAGCCCCATTTTATTCTCCCTTTTTTAAAATTTTGTGACAATTGGAGTGCAACTAATTCCTCAGATAATCTCGAATGCACTCCTCTACTTAAGATGTCCTAGACACTGGTCTACAATCAACCCAGAGGTTGTCTCGAGGAAGCTTTTTATGTCTCTCGAAGCACTTGTGCTACGAGTGCTATGAAAAGCGAACACACTCAAACCCTCAACCAGCAAGAGGAATAGATATGAGGATAAAGGACACCTCTAGCGCAAACAACTTAAAGGCTTGAAAAAGGAATAAGCAATCCATTATTAAAACCACCATCTAAAAAGTAGAAACACACTCCATAATCCACTTGACCATTATTAGAGAAAAACCAATTTGAAGTAACATCAAATGCAAAAGGGTCTAAAACACCCAATCATAAACTTTTGATGAATCAAGTTTTCTAAGTAGAAAAAAAGAAAAATGTACTTAACATTATGTAAGTATTCATGAGCAACACTAACTCCCTCATGTATATTCCTCCCTTCTGAAAAACCAAATTGTTTTGTAGAAATAACCTAAGAGAAAATACACTTTATTCTTATAATCACCGTCTAAGTAATTTTGTAGAGCATAAAATCATTGTAAGGTTCAACATAATCCACTTCTAATATTAAAACAATAAAAGTGGAATTGATATTTTCTCGAATTGGCCTCTTCAATCACCTGCAAAAATTCCTCCACTATCTTATCAAAAAGAACAAGAAAAACCTTTACGACGCAACCATCGAGACCATGGTTCTTATCCTTTTTGAAGGTGTGCAAGATAGAAACCAATTCATCCTTCGTGACCTCCATCGAAACTCTCCATGTATATTTCTTCATATTATATATAAAAAAAATAAATTGATATAATTATACATAGTAAAAGTAAATTAAATAATGAAATATTTCTGAAATATTGTATTTTTTCGTATAAAAACAATAGAAAAAAATCACTTAATAAAAAAATAGAAAAAAATCACTTAATAAAAAATTCCATAAATGTTGTAATTCAATTTTTCCCATAATAAAACCAAAATTGTACATCTTAAGATATAAGATGGAGAACATAAGGTTTGGAGCAGATTCCCTATATACAAGTCAACAAAATGGAAAAATAATTAAAATAATTTTAAGAAGTCTCACGTAAGGAAATTTTTTTACTTCAACCATACTCAAAAGGATAACATAAGGTTTGAATCAGATTCCCTACATACAAGTCAACAAAATGGAAAAATAATTAAAATAATTTTAAGAAGTCTCATGTAAGGAAATTTGTTTACTTCAACCATACTCAAAAGGATAACAGGACCAAAAAAAATCCTCTGTGTTGTTTTATTGTTTTAAAAAATTTTAAATGAATAAATATTATGAAAAACATAATATTAGAGAATATTTGTTAGATAAATTTAATATTTTTAAAATAAAATATGAATTATAAAATAGTATTACAAAATATTTGTGTCTAGTTATAAAATAGGCAGACAATATGATATGAACTAGTATGTAAATAAATATAACTATTAGTAATTGTTCTTAAAGGTGCAAAGATACACTGAAGGAATTCAACATGTGTGTGATGTTACTGCAAAAATGTTGCAGCAAAGGAAAGATAACAACCTAAAGGGTGGAGGATGGAGGGGAGGAAATGTGTTAAGGCTTGCAATAGTCTCACACTTGTGCCGATTTCTGTTTGACAGATGTTTCTTGAACCACCTGGATAAATCATTTTTTTCCAATCATACCACTATGTCAAAATCTTATATACATGTTATAATTTTTTTTTCCAATCATATCACTATGTCAAACTCTTATATACATATTATATCGAAGCTATAACATGCAAGTTAATGAGAAGAAACATTACCATAGGATTCAACATGAAGGTAATATTAGAACATCACTTGCATAGTTACTTTGGTATATGTTACCTCACTTTATGGTGAAGGAGCACTTCCACTAGCAGAAGATGTCACATTAGGAATTGTTCCGGGAATTGCTTTGATAGTTCCAAATTTGGTTTGTTATACCTATGATAGTTCTAGAGTTGGTGGTCATCTTTGAATCATCACTCGTTGAGACATTGAGATCTCACACCTTTTGGTATCATTTGTGGTTTTCTCTTAAAAACCACCATTTCAGAGAGTTGATCTTGCTTTTTTGCATTTTTAGCTCTCTTGTACTTTGATACATCCCTTCAGATTAATGGGGGAATGTTAGACATCTAATCCTTGTGATTAAGATTTGGGTTAGTGTCTATTACAGAGATTAGTTATTGATCATCCAAAACAAATAGACACTGAGTCCAATGGTTTCTTTGTTATATTTATACATGTACAATTTACATCATTATTAAATCGAGTTGAATTCATTTTCCAAATTGTAATTCAACAATTTCAAGAATTGATGTTATTAAATTTTTTTGATAAAGTTTCTGAAATTGAATCTTGCGACAATTCCTTGAAACATAGTGAAAACATGTACAAATATTTTGATCCATATTAAACCATACACAAAATCATAATTTTAAAGTTAAAAATACACGAAAATCCATCTTCGTAAAAATAGGTTTTATCCCATTTTTATGTTGAAATTATAACATAGCCGAGTATAGTAACCACCACCAGTCATCACTGGATTAGTGCATACCATATTAATCACAATTCATATTGAATAAAGAGAGTCCATGAAAAAAAAAATATATGCAAAAATCATAATAACAATTAATAATGCATATCAAAGATTTCAGTGGCGAAGAAAGAGATTTTGAGACTGAAACCAATCACCTGATTTTCATAAATAATAATAATTAAGGAGGACAACATTCAACATACAGTCAATGTTATGAATGAATAGCTTTTCAATGTGAAATGAAATGTGTAATTGTATGAGTTTTAGTTAGATTGGAATTGGAAATTGTGAGTGGACAATTCCTTCTAAGCGATGAGTTTGAGTTAGATTTGAACTGGAAACTTTGAGTGGAGCAACTTTTAATTTGTTCCATGGGACTTTCACTATTATCTCCAACATTGTAACCTCACGGATATACAATAGAGTCTTATAAGTGTTTGTGACACCTTAAAAATAGGGTATTAATAATGATTTTGAAAAAAAATAAACGGTCAAAAACAAGTTTTGCACGCTTCCAAATACATTTATTTGACTGAAAAATAGTCTATGGCCGACGAAATGTCGGTCAAATTATACCTCTTAATTGGATAAAGAAGGTTTCAAATTTCCAAACAAAAATACTTCTTGTTTTCAATTATTTTATTTTCAAGTATAATTCATGTTTTCACTTATTATATTTTTGAGGTTGGTAAAGTTTTAGTTATTCATTTATTTATTTAATGGTTTAAAATAAATTAAAATTTATAAATTTAAAATATTATATTTATTACATTATATATTTTTTTTAATTAATTTTTTGAAGGATAGGTATACTTTTTCAAATTGGAGTTTTAGTGAGTTGAATTATGATGAATTGTATAACATTTGTAATAATTAAATGTGATTTATTTTCAGGACAAAGAATGTGGAAAATGTCATTGTCAAGAGAACAAATAGAGGAGGAATCTAGGTTTAAAAAAAAAAAAAAACAAAAACAAAGTCAAATTATTTTTATTAATTTAATTAAATACAAAACCATTGGGAGATTAATTTAGCATTAAATAAAAATAAAACTGTTGAAAGATTAATTTTAATATTAAATATAAATATATAACCATGAGTAAATTGACTTAATATTAAATTAATTTCCCAACGGTTATATATTTATGTTTAACATTAAATTAATCTCCTAATAATTATAAATTCATATATAATTATTGATGCAGGAGTTGACTAACTTTGACAACCCGATACAGTTGGATCATCTATTGGTGTGTGTTATTGATCTGCATTTCCATGATCCAATCAATTGTGGCTTGTTCCATGTCGTTTGGGTTTAGCTCTATTGGTGTGAGTTGTTCTACAATGTCTGATAATGTGAGCACTGGTGCCAAGTAGATGCAAACGTCTTTTGTTGCGATTCAAAACAAAATAATTTTTCTTTCGCTCCGCCCTTAGTGACTTGACTCAAAGGCCAAGTGATATGAGAGAATCCCAACACGAACCTGCAATAGAAATTGGCAAGGCCCAAAAAGTTGCGGAGCTCTATTAGAGTGGTTGGTGCTAGTCAATCCAAAATAACTTGTATCTTGGCTGGGTCCATATGCACACCCCTCTCATTAATGATGTACCCCAGATATTTAACTTGGGTCATAAAAAAGGTGCATTTCTTCAAATTGGCACACAATTTGAGTTATCGCAGGGTTTGTAGGACCTATCGAATATGGTGTATGTGCTCTTCCCAACTCTAGCCAAAGATCAGGATGTTTTTCAGATACACTACCATGAACGAGTTGGTAAAGGGCCGCAATATTTCATCCATCAACCGCATGAAAGTTTTGGGGGCATTCATCAATCCGAAAGGCATGAATAGCCATTTGAAAAGGCCCTCCTTGGATTTGAAGACAGTTTTCCACACATTGGAGGGTTTAATTGGTACCTAGTGATAACCATACTTCAAGTCAATCTTTCTGAAATATTTGACCCTCTTGAGTTGGTCCAAAAGATCATCAATTTGTGGGATTAGATACCTATTCTAGATAGTGATCTTATTCAACACCCGATAGTCAATACAGATCCTCCAGGTTCTGTCCTTCTTCTGTACTAACACAATCGGGCTCCCACAAGGTGATGAACTTGGCCTGATGTGCCCTTTCTACAACAACTTCTCAATCTGCCTCTTAATTTCATTGTTCTCCAACACAGAGCGTTAGCAGATCGATCCATTGGGTAAGGGCACACCTGAGGTCAGATCGATGGAGTGGTTGACCTGACAATGTAGAGGTACCCTTCTAGGCGAGGTGAATATGTCCCTATACTCCTCCATGACCTTGTCCATTTGTTGCTTCCCTGCGGAGGAACCCTGTATGGAGTTTGTGGATGTGGCCACAATATTCCTCTTTCTCTGAGGGAAAATCATAAGGAATACAAATTTCTCGGTCTGGTAAATGATCTTACTGCATTGTTTAGCAGAGATCAAAGAAAAGGTGATAGGCGGTGCTACCACTAGTATCATGTACAAATTTTGAGCCAAAATAATAATAACAGAATGAGGTATGGATTCATATACAACATGATGCTTCCATTTTTATGGTTAACCTAATAAAACATCATAGAATTCAAGAGGGGCAACATTGCACAATACCTCATTTGCAAAGGGATTGATGCTATAAGGTAGGTGACACTACTAGCTAACACAGAGATCTCGCCCTTGGTGGTGCCACCCGATGGTGTACAATTGTGGGTGTGGCATTGTTGACAACTTCAATCTCTTAACAACCTTAGCTGAGATCATGTTCTTCTGGCTCCTGTTGTCAACGATGAACTGCACTAACAAACCCTTTACCCACATCTATGAGTGGAAGAGGCGACCCCCCTCCTTTGGATCCTCCGGTTCAACTTTTTAGAGCTTGGTGGTGGCCATCGTCGCAGTGGGTTCGACGTCAATGATTTTCTTTCCCTTGTCGATTCCCTTATCGGGTTCCGACTCAGAATCAAAGCATGCATGCGTCTCTAAGTATCTTAGCTCAACCACTAGCATCTGCTTTGCGCGACATTCGTTTGTGTTGTGAGTGGGAGTTTTATGGAACTCACACCACTTGTAAGTGTCTTTCTTCATCTTCCCATTATTCTTGGCTTAAGACTTCAAGGGGTTGTCCTAGGGCGTCACGGCTAGAATTTTCCCTTTTCGTTGTGGCTTGGGGACACCTTTGCTCTACTTTAGGTTCATAGATCCAAAGTCTTGCTTCTTCTGCTTGAATTTTCACTCAATATTGGCATCATATCAATATGTTGCACCAAGCGAGGAGATGTACATGAACTCCATATCCTCCTAAATGTATTTTTGCAAACAACTGTGGTACTTGAGCACCAAATGTTTCTCATAATATTTAATACATAATTTTGTGCATAGGGTATGGAAAATATTCGTCAGCTCATGCACATCTTGATCCCTTTGTTGTCGCAGCGTAGTCTATTATATGTACTTGTCCTCATAGATCCCCACGGGGTAATACTATTACTTGATGGAATCTCAAAAATAATTCCAAGTGGGTGCGACTGAAAATAGTAAGGGTTCTCTTTCATTCCTCTATTGACAGTAGGTTTCCCACCAGTACTTGACATGAGGGGCAACTTTGAGGAGTGCAAAAGTAATCTTTTCTCGATTGGAAAAATTATGAACCGAAAAATATCCTTCCAACATATTTAACCATCTATCTATGATGTCTGCATCTATCTACCCTTAAAATATGGGAATGTCAAAGTTGACTTGAACCTTGAAGGGAGTGGCACCTCTGAAGTATTTGTCAAATGAAGATGTGTCGCTTGTGGGCGTCCACCGAAGGATCTGGGAAAAGGTGTCCATCATCGCTTTCCTTTGTCGCTCAAGTGAATCTTCGAGCAATATTTTGAAAGGATCTCCTGATCCCTCATCTTTCTTTTCTTCTGCCATGAGAGGTCATTAGGTTTTGTGAGACTAGTCTTGCAAAAGTTCAACCAGTTGGAGCCCTAACTTGTTATATCCCGACCTTTTTGGGGACATGAAAAGAAAAATGAGAAAGAGAAGACTGCTCTGATACCACTGATCTAGACTTATCCAAGAATGAAACAAAATATAGATATAAACATAAATACAGAGATGCAACAAAAATAAATCTTCATTTCATTAATATCAAAGAACTAAAATATGTTTACATACAAAATGGAAATAAAATAGCTAGGGTGATGGTAGCTTATCTATGAGAAGAGATGTGGCGGCTATATGCCTCTAAACTGTGTTACAATGAGGTTAAAAGACCTATTTACTATTGAGAAATAATGGAAAACCCTAAACATCCAAAAATCTAACCCTAGGATATGAAGCGCCAAAACTGTGGGCCTTGTTGGGGTAAATTGGTACATCAACTTCCTGGGGTTGTAACTTTGGCATATGATATTAGTTTGATGCATATGATACCTCGTTATAAATATCTATCCAAGATTTACAAATTTCAACTGCAAAAATTAGTTAAAGACTCACGTAAGACCGTTTTTTACGGTAACATCATTTAGGGCCTCAAAACCACTCCAGAAATTGAGGGCCCAAAAACATGCCAAAAATAACAAACTTTGCTACAATCAAGGAAACTGAAATAAATAATGGTACAATGGTGGGGGTCCAAGTGGAATAGGTAGGTGACCACCAATATCCACCTAGATCAAGGTAACAATTCTCATGATTGTGAATTCAATTTTTCTTTTGTTAATGAACCTTCTACCATTGAAGAAGTTGCTAGTTGTGATGAATGGAAAGATGCAAGGCAAAGAGAGTATGATGCTATCATAAAAAATGACACTTGGAGGTTGGTGGATCCTCCTATTGGAATCAAACCTATTGGTTGCAAATGGGTTTATAAAATTAATTATAAGGCAGATGGTTCACTTGACAAGTACAAAGAAAGACTTGTAGCAAAGGGGTATGCACAAAAGCAAGGTGTTCATTACACACAAAAAAATCTCCTACAACTAAATGGGGCATTATTTGAACCTTGTTTGATCTTGCAACTCAAAAGGGATTGAAAATACATCATATGGATATAAAAACAATCTTTTTGAATGGAGATTTCAAGGAGGATGTCTATATGTTTCAGCTTGAGGGTTTTTCTATCAAAGAAAATAACAAAGGGTCTGTAAATTGGTGAAATCATTGTATGGTTTGAAAAAGGCATCCCGTGCATGGTATGAAAAGTTAATCGTACATCTTCTCAAATTGAATTATAGGATTTTTAACCTAGATTATGCAACTAATTTTGTTAAGAAACTCAGAAGATCGGTTGTATATCTAGTTGTCTATCTTGATGATTTAATGATCACAGGGAACAATGATGATTATATAACATCTGTTAAAAGGGAGCTACAAAATATTTTTGATATGAAAGATTTGAGTTTGCTTCATTACTATTTAGGAATTGAAGTTGATAACAAATCGAAACATATTTTTATTTCTTAGAAAAAATATAGCGGAAAATTGTTGAATAAATTTGGAATTCAGGATTGTAATCCTATTTCTACTCCAATGGAGCAAAACCTAAATCTCACTTCAAATGAAGGAAATGTATTTGAAGATCCAAAAAAGTACAAACAACTTGTTGGAAGATTAAATTTTCTGACTATTACTCGTCCTGACATAACTTTGTTGTAGGAATACTTTCCAGGTTTATGCATCAGCCCTGTGAAGGTCATCAGATTGTAGAAAAATGAGTGCTCAAATATTTGAAAGGCACTCATTCATATGGCATCAAATATTCCAAAGTTTTAGACTTCCATCTCACTAGTTATTCAGATTCTGATTTTGATGGAGATAAGAAGCATGGAGTCTCTACTTCTGGTTATTTGATTAATATTAGAACAACAACTATCACTTAGAGATCAAATTTCTATTGATTCTACCACATTAGTTGAATATGTTGTAACAACTCAAGCTACAAAAGAAATAATTTGGCTTCGCAAAATACTTGAAGATTTGCAGGAGAAACAAAATTCTTCAACTCCTCTATTCATTGACAACTCTTCTGCAATTCAATTGGCCAAGAATCCTAAATTTCATGATCGAAGCAAACATATCAACACCAAAAATCACTTGATTCGACATTACGTAAAGGCAAAAATCTTTCATATGACACATTGTCCTACTTCATAGCAGTTTGTAGATATTTTTACCAAAGATTTGGGACGTGAAAACTTTGAAAAATACAGAATGTTACTTGAGATGTCAAATGTCTCTTCAAATTATGAGAGGATTTTTAATTAATCCTTCAGGATTAATTTGTACCATATTAGTTAGTTGATAGTTTTACTTTTCCATTAATAATTTACCAAGACAAAATTGTCTCATACTAACTTTACGTATGTATAAATGTATGCCTTCAGTTTTAATGAATCAATTTATCATCGTGGAGTTTATTCATGATCCTGTCCATATATTCCTCACGCGATCTGTTAGTATTCAAGTTCATTGTGCCTGTAACACCCTCCTCCCACATCTACCCAAGCAACCGGCCAGTCGGGGTAAACATGCGATGAGAGGGCACAATGATATGATTCAACCTCCTAAGTCACTTTAAGGAAGTGGAACCAATGGAAACACACCATACAAACATTCAAGATCAGCCTTAGGATCCTTAGGAACCAATCCGACACTTCAGGCAGCTTGCCCCTGGGTTTCACTAAACTTTTGGACAACTTGACCTCTAAACGCTCTCATGCTATGGGCATGCCAATGTCCAGGGACTTCTAGATGCTCTCACAGGCCTTCCTGTCAGCATCCAGGGACTCTTTTTTTAGTTATGGGCCAATTTCCCCAAGAATTACGCCATATTTTTAGGCCCAGAGCCCAAGTCAGTGCCTAGAATTTCATGATACCTCCAGAGCAGTAAATTAACAAGGAAATGATAGTGAAAAAGAAATAATTTGAATGAGACCTTGACTGGACCCCTACTGGCTCAACCCACCAAGGGCTTCTAGAGTGTTTGTCCAACCAAGGCTTCCAAGACTAGTAACTCAATCCAAGCTGTTACAAGGCTTATAGAGTGTTTTTCCAACCAAGGCTCCCAGGAACTAATAACTCAACCCAAGCTAAGGAAACATGAGAACCAACCAAAACAAAACAACGAAATAAACCCACAATATCCATGGCTATCTAGGAAATGGAAAGGCTAGGCAATCCACTATCAATCCAGGTAATCCTCCATGCCAATGACAGATCATGACCAACAATCCACATGCATATGCCATGCATGGCAAAACTAGTGAGAAAAACATACACACAACTTAGTACCTACAAGAAAATCCTATTGTAGCTACTGATCCTGATGCCTTCTTATGCTTTTCTGCTCTTCCTTTGCTTTCTTGCTCTAAGAATCCAAGTATGCCACACCCTCCAAGAGTGCTCCAAGAAAACTCTAAGTCTCCAAGAGTATGAGTGAGAGAGAGAGAATAAAGAGAGAGCTCCAAAACAAAACTGACAAAAGGTTACCAACTAATCCTCAGAAGCCTTTTTATGAAGGAGGCCTTTGCTTTCTTCATTTTCCGTTATTTTCCTTTATTTTCCTCCTCACATGCAACGTGTGGTCTTTCTCCTACCTTTTCTCATAATTTCCATCATTTTCATAAATAAATGTGCCAAAATGACATTTTTCCTTTCCAAAGCCGTAGCCATTGCCTTAGCCATTAAATAATCACAAGTGATCCACATCGCTAGGATTTTTCCTAACATCCAACTTGGAATAATTGCCTCATCAACCGTGGTTATTGCTTTTTCCTTGATTAGCTTTTATTACATGGAATTTTCACTAGGGTTGTTATAGAACCCTCCCCCTTGATGGAACACCATCCTCGGTGTTCAACAACACCTATAACTACAAAAAATCCTCTAAGCAAAATAAACTACCGATGGAGATTTATAACTTCGCTCGATGCAATATTTACAATGATCAACTCGCTGAGAAGAAAACCAACATGGAAACATAACAACATAACATCGTCATGACATGACACCCATACCGCTTATTGGAGCTATATAACATAACTCATGCGGTATTTACATCCATATATATATGTACATATACCAAAATCACCAAACATATACCAAAATATATACCAAGACATATACCAAAACACCATACCAAAACTTCTTTTCCTCAACCGATAAACAAGGAAGGATACATAGCCTGCATCTGATCTGCCATCTCCCATGTAGCTTCATTGGGCCCAAGGTGCTTCCATTCCACTTTAACTTGCTCGATTTCTCTGTTCAAGAGCATGAACACCTTTTTTTGCAATATACACTGAGGCTACGGTTGGAATTCTCCATATGGTTCTAGTTGCAATACAAACCAGTCAATCACATGATTAACATCTCTAACATACTTCTTAAGAAATGACACATGGAAAAGATGATGGACTTTCATTATCAAAGGCAGTGCAAGTTGATAGGTCACTCGACCAATTTTCTCAACAATACTGAAGGGTCCACAAAACCGTGGTGCCAGCTTGGCACATGATCAAATTCGTAAGGATATTTTCTTTGGTTCGATGCACAAGTACACTTGCTCCCCACCCTAGAACTCTTTGAAAAACCTATTCTGATCTGCATAACTCTTCTGCATATCTTGTGCTGCCTTTAGATTCTTCTTGATCACCTGCATTTCCTATTCCATGTCTGCCAACATGTCTGGTCTAATCAACACTCTGTTAACTGGATCAATCCAACTGATAAGAGTATTGAAAATCTTCCCATAAACTACCTTAAACATACTCATCTTCAAAGATTCATGATGCCCATTATTGTAAGCGAACTCTACCAGTGGAAGGTACTCTTCCCACTTTCGATGTTGATTCATCACATACATCCTCAACATGTCCTCCAATATCCTATTGACCCTCTCTGTTTGTCCATCTTTCTGCAGATGATAAGTTGTACTAAAGGCCAACTCTGTGCCCAAACCTACAAATGATTCCTTCAAAAACTTGGAAGTGAGATTCACATCCTTGTCTAACACAATCTTCTTCGAAACACCATGCAATCTGATCCCATCTCTGATGAATACCTGTGCTACATCGCTAGCTGAGAATGTAGACTTCACTGGAATGAAATGTGCAAACTTTGTCAACCTATCCACAATAACCATGATGGAATCATGTTACCTCACTATCCTAGGCAAACCTATGATAAATTCCATGGAATGTCTTTCCATTTCCACTTTGGAAGCACAATCGACTGAAGCAATCCAGCTAGATGCTTACACTCTACCTCCACACGCTAACAATCAAAACACCTAGCCACAAACTCTGTTACGTCCTTCTTTAGGTTCGACCAACAATAAAATCTCTTCACTGTTGTCAGTGTCTTATGATAACCTGGGTGACCTGAATATGGTTTCACATGAAACTCCCTCAAGATCACCTTCTTGAGCTCACTGTTATCTGGCACATATATCCTATCTTAGAATTTAACCAATTCATCCACTGTAAGTAAATAGTCTACATCCTATGCACCTGCACCTATACATGTACTAGTACTTGTACCTATACATGTACTACCACCTATACGTATACCAGTACTTTGCTGCAACCTATGCATAATCTCCATATATCTGACATCTTGTTGACTTGCCTGCAAGATCCTAGCCTATAAGTCTGTCTGATAGGAACTCATAGATGCTAAGTTATTTACCTGTATCTGCATGCTAAGAGCATCTGCCACTATGTTCTCTTTGCCTTTGATGTACCTGATCTCAAAATCGAACTCACTGATCGTAGCCAACCACTGAGCCTGCCTATCATTCAGATTTGATTGGTCAAATAGATACCGCAAACCATTGTGATCACTCATAAATGGAAATCTCCTACCCAAAAGATAGTGTCTCCACATCTTCAATGCATGTATAATCGTTGCTAACTCAAGATCATGCGTGGGATAGTTCTTCTCGTGCTCATTCAGTTTTTGCGACTCGTAGCATACCACTTATCCATCTTGCATAAGGACTCTACCAAGTCCTTTCTTGCAAGCATTTGTGCATACTACAAACTCTTTGTCCAGATCTGCAATCTTTAACACTCGTGCATGTGTCAACAAATGCTTAAGCTGCTCAAAAATAGACTCACACTCCTTTTTCCATTCAAACTTCTTGCCTTTCCTCTGCATTTATGTGATAGGATAAGAAATCTGTGAGAATTTCTTGATGAACCTCCTATAATAATCTTCCAACCCCATGAAATATCTCACCTCATCCACATTCTTAGGAGCTACCCACTCCAAGAGGGCTCTTATCTTTTCTGGATATACTGCAATTCCCTCCTTGGAGATGACATGCCCCAAGTAATGTACCTCAGTTTGAAAGAAACTACACTTGTTGATCTTAGCATACAACTGATTCTCTTTCAACAATATCAACATTGTTGCTAAATGTTTGGCATGCTCTTCCTCATTTTTAGAATATACTAATATATCATCAATGAACACAATAACACACTTATCCAAATACAGATGCAACACACTATTCATCAAGCACATAAATGTAGCTGGAGCATTATTCAAACGGAATGGAACTACAACAAACTCATAATACCCATACCTGGTTCGAAAATTTGTCCTGTTAATGTCTTCCTTTGATACGTACCTCGTGATATTCGGATCTCCAATCAATCTTCTAGAACACCACTGCTCCCTTCAGCTGATCGAGCAAGTCATCAATCCTCGGTAACAAATACTTGTTCTTGATGGTTACTTTATTCAATTGCCTATAGTCAATGCACAATCTGAGAGTGCCATCTTTCTTCTTCACAAACAATACTGGTGTGCCCCATGGTGATAAACTTGGCCTAATGTAGCCCTTGTCCAACATTTCCTTCATCTGCAACTTTAACTCTACCATCTCAGGTGTGCTCATCCTGTAAGGTGCTTTTGATGTTGACGCTGCCCCTGGCACCAATTCAATGGAAAAGCCTGCCTCCTTGTGAGGTGGAAAATTTGAAATGTCCTAGAAAATACATCCCTTAATGTTGTAAAACCGGGTACCTGCTCAACACAACTACATCCTCAACTTCCTTACCTTTATCACTAGAAATATGTACTGCAAATAACTTACACCCTTTCCTGCGACTACGCTTTGATTTCATAACAGTCACCATCCTAACTGATGTGGTTTTCTTCTTTCCTTGTAAGACTCTTGGTTCCCCGTTGTCATAAACACACTCAATGGCTTTGTCATAACAATCCACCTTAGTTCTATGAAGGTACAACCAATCCATGCCCAAAAAAATATTTTATGATCCCAATGGTGAGACATTCAAATGTGTTGCGGTAGGCATACCATTCAAATCAAATGTACAAGCTCTTACCCGATGATGAACTCGCTTCTTTGTACCTGTAACCAACTGCACTAACTAAGACTCTGCATGCAATTCCTTACTCAAACCACACTTATCTACCAATTCAGGACTAACATAGCTATAATTAGATCCAGGGTCATCAAAATAGAAATAACTTGATCACAAATCTTACTAGCCATCTCAATGATAGATTCCCGATGGTCTTCTCGTTTGTTATCCAATGCTACATAAATGCAAGGAACACTCTGACCAACATCCCTAACAATATGTGTGTCTTGTGCATTGTATATCTGAGGCCTACCACACTGATTCTGCGAACAATCTCTCCTGCGATTATCTTTGCCACAAGTCCAACACTCTATAGGCTTCCAACATGTCTCCTTGTTCTATTCTCCTGATTGAAATCCCTGTCCTCTATCTGATGCATTGAACTTATTAGATGGCACAAAATTCTCCTTGTTATGAGAATCTTGAGGCTTCGTTCATTTCTTGTCCCATTTTCCCTTGTTCTTTGTATTACATTTCCAGTTTGGCTTAGTCTCAAATCTGTGCTTTATTTCTCATAGCAATGCCTTAGCTTTCGGATGGCCTCCTCCAATGATCTAGGCTCATCGAACACAATCCTATCTTTAAATGCAACCAGTAACCACTAATGAACCTCTAAATCTTGGCATTCTCCTCTGTAAGATACGGTACATACCTCAGTAACTCCAAGAACCTTCTATTGTACTCATCATCTGTCATGGATCCCATCTTTAGCTCATAAAATTCTTTTGTCCTGTCATCAAAGTATCTATTTGAAAAATAATTTTCCTTAAATGGCCACTCAAAATCACTCCAAGTCAAATCCTCCTCATGAATACATCTAACATTCTTCACATCTTCCCACCAAATGTCTGCTTTACCTTTGAGACTGAATGTAACTACTCTAGATTTCATGTTCTCTGAATAGTCATGCAACCTGAAGAAATTCCTCATGCCAAGCAACCATGTCTCTACATCTTGTGGTTTCTTCATCTCTTCATCAAAAGTAGGTGGCTTTTCTTTCTTAAACTCATCCAGCAAGTATACCCTATCACTCCTCCTGTACAGATGATAACAATGACAATCATAGTGCCTATCTGAATCAAGACTAGAATAATACCTATGTCTATCCCCTCTCCTATTTGGAGTTTCCAACAATACTCCATCTATGACCATATAATTTCTATCTGACATGTGACCGCCATAAGATCTACTATCATATGCCCCATTATTTCAGTCCTCTTGCTCATAGCTGATCCGACGTGGTCCCTGTCACTGCAAATCTGACACTCTGAAGTATCACTGCATTTACCTCTGCTTGTTTCTCCTTTGCCTGCATGATTCTGTCATTATCTGCCTTACAACTCCGTATTCCTTCCTTTAATCTTCTCAGTGTAACTGCCAAATCGGAAGAGTTCCTAACACCATACTACTCTTTTGATTCATAGGGAGAGTCTTTATAGTTAACCATCTTGCTAGCCATTTGATATTTCTTCTTACAAGGTATATTATGTCAGCTAAACCAAATCACAATAAAGCAATGTACCTTAGCATAACTCGGGGATGATACCTTATCTGCAAGATCAACAAATCAGCGTGATACATGTATAACATAATCATGACATCATATAGAAACCTAACAGATAAGCATACAACCATACAACCATCATTCTAGCTAGTGTCCATTCATCAATGGATGACCTTAAGAAAACATACTACGACCTCATGCATGAAAAAAAATTACATCATTGTACACTTGACCACATGCAAACATGAACATGCATAAGTAATACGTAACCCACTACACATATGCATAAACACATATGATCAAGCATAAACTAACAACGCTTGAAAACAAACCTACAAGAATGATACATGCAACCAAGCATACAACAACAATACATGTAAGCGACATAAATCGACATGTAACCATTCATACACTCACAACGATGTATTCCATTCATACACTCGCAACGATGTATTCCATAATAACCACATCAACTTCCACATGATGACACCATTACAACCATGATCAACACCATGCAATGCAACAAGCACATGGAATGAAAGTGTAAGAGACACACATGCAACTGACATTCATGCATGACCAACACACCTCCCATCCAGTCTGAGGGGTGAACCATGCTTTGATACCACTATGTAACACCCTCCTCCCACATTTACCCAAGCAACTAGCCAGTTGAGGTAAACATGTGACGGGAGGCCACTATGATAGATTCGACATCCTAAGTCATGTTAAGGAAGTGGAACTAACGGAAAGACACCATATAAACATTCAACATTAACCTTACAACCCTTAGGAACCAATTCGACACTTCAAGCAGCTTGCCCTTGGGTCCCACTAGACTTTTAGACAACTTGACCTCTAGACACTCTCATGCTTTGGGCATGCTAGTGTCCAGGGACCTTTGTACGTTCTCACAAGCTTGCCTACTAGCGTCCAGAGATTCTTTTTTTCCAGTTATGTGCCAGCATCCCTAGGGATTAAGCCACATTTTTAGGCCCAGAGCCTAGGTCACTGCCAAAAATTTCATGATATCTCGAGAACAGTAAATTAACAAGGAAATGACAATGCTATAGAAAGCATTTAAATGAGACCTTGACTGAAACCCTACTAGCCATGCTAGACATTTCGTCAAACATATCACGAATATGTAATCTACAGGTGTAAACAATAGATCTGAGCATAGGGGTCTCATACTTAGCTGAGAATGGCTGAGAAGCATTGATGTCTCAACACATCAACTTCCATTTCATCAATTAGGTCATAGATGCATTGATCATTCATTCACAAGTAAAAACATGATGAGAGCCATACATAGCTTCTGTCATAAAGCATATAAATAACCATCATAATAGAAGCAAAAATACTCATGAAATCACAACCATATAAACCACATATAATCCAATATAGTACTCATAGATTTACAAGGAGAAATAACCTCATATTGATGATGCAAATTCCAAACCCGAGATGGGACTTCCACGTTCCAATCGACCGTAGAATGGCTGAGCCAAATATCTCTTCAACCATTCACCCCCGTGCCATATTCTAAGCCTGAATTTGGGATCTCATAGAACGCATCAATCAAAACTCATCCAGGGCTTCTAGAGGCCATCCACCTCAACCCATCAAATAGTGATTCCACCTCACGGTCGAACATCACAAAACCATCATTAGATTTATCTTCATCCAAGCCTTCCACGACTTCCATAGCATTTGTTCGAACTAAGGATTCCAGGACTAGTAACTCAACCCACAGCTACTATCAGGCTTCCAAAGCGTTTGTCCAACTAAGGCTTCCAGGACTAGTAACTCAACCCAAGCTGTTACAGGGCTTCTAGAGCGTTTGTCTAACTAGGGCTTCCAGGAACTGATAAATCAACCCAAGCTAAGGAAACATGAGAACCAACCAAAACAAAACAAGGAAATAAACCCACAATATCCATGGCTATCCAGGAAATGGCAAGGCTAGGCAATCCATTGTCAATCTAGGCAATCCTCCATGCCAGTGACAGATCATGACCAACAATCCACATGCATATGCCTTGCATGCCAAAACTAGTAAGGAAAACATACATGAAACTCGGTGCCTACAAGTGAATCTCGGTGTAGCTAGTGATCCCGATGCCTTCTTTTGCTTTTCTTCTCTTCCTTTGCCTTGTTCCTCCAAGAATCCAAGTATGCTACACCCTCCAAGAGTGCTCCAAGAAAACTCTAAGTCTCCAAGAGTATGAGAGAGAGAGAGAAAAAAAAATGAGAGAGCTCCAAAACTGAACTGACAAAATGTTACCAACTGACCTTCAGAAGCCTTTTTATGAATGAAGCCTCTATTTTCTTAATTTTCCTCCTCACATGCAACCTGTGACCTTTCACCTCCTTTTTCTCCTAATTTCCATTATTTTCATAAACCAACGTAAATCCATCTTAACTCCGGATCTATCAAGCGCCCAAAGGGATCAAATCTCTCGAGGCACAAACCTCTTTTTTGAGTGAAAAACTTAAGGAAAGGTTTGCACCTTGAGAGATTTGATCCCTCTTGAAGCTTGATAGATCCAGAGTTAAGATGGATCTAGGCTGGTTTCAGTCGTGTGTGGCCAAAGAAAATCTAACGAACATATGATTAATTTTATCAATAATATGTAAATTCATCTAATATTAATATAATCATTTTAAATATGCTAAATATGTCTCAGATTAATCTGGTCATTTTAATTTTAAATTTGCTTAGTTACCTCAATTTGTTGAGATGATAAATATTGTTAATAACTTTAATGATGAAAAATGATGAAATAAAATTTTGAATGTAAATTGACAATGTAATAGTGTTGAATGATAGAAAATGTGAATAATAAGAATATAGTCAATTATAAATAGTCTTCATTGTGATTAATCTCAAACTATTTTCTTCTACTATTCTTATTGTCACCCTTGTTACTTTTGTCATATTTTCATATCGATTATATGAAAATGATAGGTTAAATCATAAACCATTTAAATCTTTAGCTCGAGCTATTGTAGTAAACATCATACCTTGTCTCTCTTTCTATCCAATATTAATAGGTTGAATTTCTATAAAACAAAAATCAATGTACATTGTCTATAATTTTTTGTGCTTACACTGAAATCAATGCACACTGTTAATCCAATCACTTTAAAATTAATGTACCATCATACATCCAATTACATCAAATCAGAAATCAACATCTACACTTAAATCAATGCATCTAATGCGAGCAGTCAAATAAGATTAAAACACAACATTTACACTCGAATCAATGCATCTAGTGCAAGTAAGCAAATAAGATTATAAACCAAAATCTAAATTGAAATCAATGCATCTAGTGCAAGCAATAAAATAGGATTAAAAATCACCATCTACACTGAAATCAATGCATCTAGTGCAAGCAATCAAATAGGATTAGAAATCACCATCTACACTGAAATCAATGCATCTAGTGAAAGCGATCAAATAGGATTAGAAATCACCATCTACATTGAAATTAATGCATTTAGTGTAAGAAATCAAATAGGATTAGAAATCATCTATATTTAAATCAATGCTTCAAGCGCAAGCAATCAAATATTATTAGAAATCAACATCTACATTGAAATAAATGCATCTAGTGCAAGCAATCAAATAGGATTATAAATCACCATCTACATTTAAATCAATGTTGCATTTAGTGCAAGCAATCAAATATCATTAGAAATCAACATCTACACTAAAATCAACGCATCTAGTGCAAGCAGGAAAATAGGATTAGAAATCACCATCTACACTGAAATCAATGCATCTAGTACAATAAATATTCTTCCCTCTCTCCCCCCTTCATATATTTGTATATCTCCCTCCATCTCTCCTTATTTGTCTCTCTATCTCAACCCCCCCAAACACACACACTCTCTCACTCCATATATATCAATCCCTCTATCCCTTCCTCCCTCTCTCCATCTCTCTCTTCTTCTCTCTCTTAACTTTCCATCTATATATCTATCTCCCTTTGTCTGTCTATGTCACCCCCAAAAAATACACTCTCTTACTCCAATATATATAGTTATCCCTCCCTCCTCCTCTCCCTCTCTCTCTCTCTCTCTCTTCCTCTTCTCTCCCTCTCCCCCGCTTCTATCTCTCTTCCCTCCTGCTATCCTCTATCCCTCTCTCTCTATCTTCCTTATCACTCCCTCTCTCTCTCTCCACCTTTCTCTCTCTATTTCTTTCTTCTTACCTCCCTCTCTCTCACCCTCCAACTCCATCTCTCTTTCCCTCCCTCTCTCCACTCTCTCACATCCTCTATGTCTTCCTTCCTATCTCTCTCTTTCTCTCTCTCTCTCTCTCCAACTCTATTATTATATCCCTCCCTCTCTCCTCTCTCTTTCTCTCCCCCATTCTCCCCATCTCTCCTCCTTTGTCTCTTTACCTCACCCCAAACATACATACTCTCTCTCCATCTCTCCCTTGCTCCTTTTCTCCCTTCACTTCTCACTCTTTATGTATTTCTTCTTTCCTCCCTCTCTGCCCCTCCAAATCCATCTCCCTATCCCCCCCTCTCTCCTCCTCTCTCCCTCCCTCTCTCAAGTCTTCTCTCTCTTACTTCCTCTCTCTCCCTTTCTATCCACCTTCCTTTCTCTTCCCCCATCTCTCTCTCTCTCTCTCTCTTCCCTCCAAGCCTCTCTCTTCCCCCATCCTTCTCATCCTCTCTCTCAAGTCTTGTCTCTTGTTCTTCTTCTCTCTCCCTTTCTCTCCTACCTCCCTCTCTCTTCCCCCATCTCTCTCTCTCTCTCTCTCTCTCCAACTATGTTACTATATACCTCCCTCTCTCCTTCTCTCCCCCCTTCTCTCTATATATCCTTCTTTGTCTCTTTATCTCACCCCTAAACATACACACTCTCTCTCTCCATCTCTCCCTTGTCACTCCCTCTCTCTCTCTCCACTTCTCACTTTCTATGCCCTTCTTCTTCCCTCCGTCTTCCCCCTCCAACTCCGTCTCTCTATCCCTCCCTCTCTCCTCCTCTCTCGCAAGCCCTCTCTCTCATCCTTCCTCTCTCCCTTTCTCTCCTACCTTCCTCTCTCTTCCCCCATCTCTCTCTCTCTCTCCAATCCTCTCACTATCTCACTCCCTCTCTCCTTCTCTCTCTCCCCCCTCCATCTTTGTGTCTCCCTCTCCTTCTCTTACCCTTATCTACCTCTCTCACTCATCTCCCCCCCTCTCTCTTCATTCCTCCTCTCCCCTCTCATTCAGTTTATCTCCATCTCTCCCTTGTCACTCCCCCTATGTCTCCACCTCTATCACTCTATGTCTTTGTTCTTCCCTCCCATATATTTCTAGAGTTAATATATATCATGATATATTAATATATATTATAATATAACAAATTTAATATTGTATTAATCCAAAGTTATTAAATTTAATAATAGTAATATTATAATATATTAATATGAATATTATATTTAATAATAATAATAATATTATTAATTGCTTAAGATTAATATTAGGGTTAATAATGTTTTTTTGCTTGGTATTAATAATAATTTGGCCCATGGTATTTGGCCATAGGTTTCACCTAAAAAAAAGAGGTTTATGGAGTAAATATAAAAAGAGGCTTTATTTATTTACCATACCTCTCGTTTATGTATATTTATATTTATTTATCATATCTCTTTTATTTACCATGGTATTTGGCCCATAGGCTTGGTATATAGTTAGATGTTGATTTCTAATCCTATTTCATATATTTTTATTTATTTACCATGCCTCTTTAAACTTCTTGTATATTTATTTATTTACCATATTTTTTTTATAAATATAGTATTTGGCCCATGGTATTTGACCCATGGTATTAATAATTATTTGTCCCATGGTATTTGGCCCATAGGCTTCACCTAAATAAAACCTCTTTTTTGAGTTTTCGTAAATATAGAAGTTTATGAAGTAAATATAAAAAGAGGTTTTATTTATTTACCAAAGTTCTAGAGTAAATATAAAAAACGTTGATTTATTTGCCATACCTTTCTTTAAAAAATAATTATTTAACTCATGCACATTATCTCTTCTGAAATTAAATATATAAAAAAGTTTATTTATTTACCCTACCTTTCTCTAAAAAATAATTATTTAACTCATTCACATTATCTCTTCTGAAATTAAATATAAAAATGTTTATTTATTTACCATACCTTTCTTTAAAAAATAATTATTTAACTCATGGACATTATCTCTTCTGAAATTGTATTTCAGATTAACCACTTATATAATTATATAATGTTGTTTATTATAATATTTTAAAAATTGAGAATATAAAACTATTTGAGACATTTAACTACATTCATTTAAGAATTTTTGTTCAGAGAGAAACATAGGTAAATATAATTTAAATATTTAACACTTCAAGTTTAGAAAAAACAAATAGGTAAATAGGATGAAAAATTAAATATTATTGAAGTGAAGATTAAAAGCTTTATTAAATATGATTAATATTTATAACTTATGTTGCATGAGTTTTTGGAATGTGAGAACGAACTCAGGTACGAGTGTTGGGAATGGCGATAGGTTTCCCCAAAATTTACAAGAAACAACTAATTGGGAACGATAATATTATATAATAAAAAAATTTAAATATATATATCTATATCTATATCTATATATATTATAATTTATATAATAATCAAAATATTCAAATATTAAAATCAATTTAAATATATAATCTCTTATATATAAATATATTCTTTGGGTGTCTGACGCCGGACAAAATAGAGATTATAGCTAAAATTCGTCCAACCAAAATTGGCAAAATCCCAATAATCACGCCAAAAGAAATAGTCTACTAAAAATCTAGCCCAAATTGGGTCCAAAACACTTCCTAAACGATAAACGAAAATTACCATAAAAGGAAAAGAAACTAAAATGGAGGATTCGGAAAAGAAAGCGGCGGAATTTGAGGCCGAAAACGACGGAGCACACTCAAACTTCCCCCAATTAGGGAAAAATCAACGTTTCCTTCCATCTTTGTGCTGATCTGCTAGCTCAAGGTGTTTCAGCACCATCAACATGCTATCAGACAGTTCATCATCCTTTGGCTCAGATCCCACTGCATCAGTCGCCCTGGGTTGGAAAGAACTCGTCCTCGAGTTCACAGCAGTGTCATCGGGATCCCCAAAACAAGGACTCAGGTGCTTCACATTAAATACATCAGAAGTCCTCAAATGACTAGGGAGGCGCAACCTGTAGGCGTTATCATTGATCTTCTGCAGTATCTCATAGGGTCCAATCTTCCGCTCCTTAAGCTTATTATACTCCCCAACAGGAAAGTGATCACGAGATAATACTGCCCAAACAAAATCACCAACATCAAAAAGTACCTGACGACGATGACTGTCTGCTCGAGCCTTGTACTTGGCATTGCTCTCGTGAATGGCCAGTTTCACCTGCTCATGTATGCTCCTAAGATGTTCAGCCATCTCATCTGCCTTAGGGTTCAGACGACCTACTCGTGGAATAGGAGCTAAGTCCAGCACCCCGGATGGATTCTGACCATAAACAATCTCAAATGGGCTCAGTCCCGTGGTTCTGTTTTTCGACCGGTTATATGCGAACTCTGCCTGAGGTAATGCCAAATCCCACTGCTTGGGCTTAGTTCCTGCCAAACACCTCAAAAGGTTGCCCAAACTCCGGTTCACCACCTCGGTTTGACCATCCGTCTGGGGGTGGTAGGCGCTGTTGAAATTCAACTGTGTCCCCAGCTTCCCCCATAAACTCCTCCAGAAATGACTAATAAACTTGGTGTCACGATCTGACGTGACTGATCGAGGAACACCATGTAATCGCACAATTTCCCTGAAGTAAAGATGGGTGATCCGGGCAGCATCCATTGTCTTCCTGCAAGCTACAAAATGGGCCATCTTGGAAAACCTATCAACCACAACCAAAATGGAATCCGAGGCCTGTTGTGTACAGGGTAAACCCAGCACAAAGTCCATACTGACATCAAACCAAGGGCCTTCAGGAACAGGTAAAGGAGTGTATAGGCCCGCATTGGTGAGAACTCCCTTGGACCGCTGACACACATAAGAATGCTCCACATAATGGGCCACATCACAGGTCAACTTGGGCCAATAATAATCAGAAGATATCAAGGCCAAAGTCTTATCTCGCCCAAAGTGACCCTCACTATGAAGTTCTTTGATAATTTGCTGCCTAAGTGAGCAATCTGGAATGCACAACTGTAATCCTCGAAATAGATAACCATTATGCACAACAAAATCATGTAGTTTACCATCTGTTACCTCTTGAAATATCCTCCCGAAAGAAGGATCCGCTGCATACATATTAGTGAATGTCTCAAACAATGCAACTCTGGTGCTCATGGTGGTGAGGAGTAATGTGTGACGGCTCAGGGCATCTGCGACTCGGTTCAGGCTCCCGGCTTGGTGTCTCAGTGAAAATGTGAACTCCTGTAAGTACGACACCCACTTGGCATGCCGCCTACTCAGCGTGTGTTGGCCATTGATGTACTTCAGGGCCTCATGATCTGTGATAAGAATGAACTCCCTTTGTACTAGATAGTGACGCCAATGCTTCAGGGACTGAACTATGGCATAGAACTCCATATCATAGGTGGAGTAATTATTCTTTGATCTAGATAGCTTTTCACTTAAAGAAGCTATGGGACGCCCTTCTTGACTCAGAACACCACCAATACCAATTCCAGATGCATCACAGTTTACCTCAAACACCTTCTCAAAATCTGGAAGTGCCAAAACTGGTGCCTCTGTCATCTTCTGCTTGACCAGTTGAAAACTCGCATCTGCCTCCTCAGACCACTGGAAATCACAACCCTTGTGGCACTCTGTGATAAGAGCAATCAAAGTGCTGAAATTTCTGATGAACCGACGGTAGAAGGATGCCAATCCATGGAAACTTCTGACATCATGCAAGGTCTTTGGCTTGGGCCATTCCAAGACCACATCTATCTTCGACTGATCTGCCTGAACACCATCAGTAGACACCACAAAACCAAGGAAAGTGACAGAAGTAGTGAAGAAGGAACACTTCTTCTGATTGACAAACAGGCGCTCCATCCTCAGCATATCAAAAACTGCACGGAGGTGGTCAAAGTGTGACGCCCATGTCTGGCTGTAAATGAGGATGTCGTCGAAGTAGACAACCACGAATTTCCCCATGAAAGGTCGTAGAACCTGATGCATAAACCTCATAAAAGTACTGGGCACATTGGACAGTCCAAAAGGCATGACCATCCACTCGTACAACCCATGCTGCGTTTTGAACGCTGTCTTCCACTCATCTCCAGGCCTGATTCTGATTTGGTGGTATCCACTCTTAAGGTCAATTTTTGAGAAGACCTTAGAACCGGACAACTGGTCTAACATATCATCCAGGCGGGGAATTGGAAACCTGTACTTCACTGTAATTCTATTGATGGCTCTGCTGTCTACACACATATGCCAGGAGCCATCCTTCTTTGGCACTAACAGGGCAGGAACTGCACATGGGCTCATACTCCCACGGATGTAGCCCCTCTCCAACAACTCTTCCACCTGTCGTTGCAACTCTTCAGATTCCTTAGGACTGAGGCGGTATGCCGGTCGATTAGGCAGACTCGCTCCCGGGATAAGGTCTATCTGATGCTGAATATCTCTCATAGGTGGTAACCCAGGAGGGAGATCCTCTAGCATTAGATCTGAAAACTCTACTAGCAGCTGCTGCACCTCTGCTGGTAAATCTGTAGTCACGTCCGTTGCACTATTCCCACAAGGCAGTAATGCATAGACCACGTCTCCACACTCCATCTCAACTAAGAACCTGGACATAGAAAGCAAGTGATTATTATTGGCCATCAGGGTAGGAGTGGTTCCTTCCAGTCGAGGTGCCAACACTATCTTCTTCCCTTTGATGCTAAGGGAATAAGTATTCTTCCGTCCATCATGCACAACACTGTGGTCATACTGCCACGGCCTGCCTAACAATATATGACAAGTATCCATAGACACTACATCGCACCAAGCATTATCAAAATATTTTCTATCGACCGAAAAAGACACTAAGCATCGCCTATCTACTTTTACCTCACTGTCCTTATTCAACCATGACAACTTGTATGGCTTGGGATGGCGATCTATCTTCAACTGTAGTTTCTGGACAGCCTCTTCAGAGACCACGTTCTCACAACTGCCACTGTCAATGATCATCTTGCAGACTTTATCTGCAACTGTGCAGGTTGTGTGAAAAATATTGGTGCTCAACCAATCGTCCCTTGAATCATCCTTAGGAGTCAGTAAACTCTTGCGAACGACCAGAGTCTCATGTCCATCTCCATATAGTACATCACCCTTGTCATCATAATCATCAAACACAGGGTCTCTAATCTCCTTAGTTTTGTCTACCATGTCATCCCCAATCAGGAGATTTTTGCCCTTCTAACTGGTAGGCTTCCTGCAATTAGTCGTTATATGTCCCTGTTCACCACATCTAAAACATTTAATACTAGGGTTAGAATTACCCTGTGATGGCTGTTGGGTAGGACGGGCTTCTTGAGGGCGGACTGGTCGACTGCTCTGATCGCTTCTAATCACTGGCCTCTTATTTTGTTGTTTCTCCACAACAAGTGCATGCTGATATGCTTTAGAAATGGTCCACAACAAATAAAGGCCGAGGGCATCCTGCAGGGGCTGACGTAAACCCCCCAAATATCGTGCCACCGTCTGCTCTTCCATCTCAGATAAATCGTTCCGGGCTATCAATTGATAGAACTCCTCCATGTAATCATCAACTGATCTCGGGCCCTGTCTCAACGAATGAAGTCGCTGGAACAAGGATTGGGTGTAGCCGAGAGGAAGGAAGTGATCCTTCAGCTTCTTCTTCATCTTCTCCCAATCAATAATCTTGGCCTTGCCCTGCCTTTCCCGTGAACGTCTCAACTGCTCCCACCACGCAGATGCTCTACCTTTGAGTTTGATGGCGACCAGTTTCACTTTTACACGATTTGGGACTTCTTTATAATCAAAAATACGTTCAACCTCATTCAACCAATCAATAAATCCATCAGCCTGTAACGTACCAGAAAACTCGGGCAGATTCACTCTGAAACCGAGGTCTCCATGACGATCCTCCTGACCACGATGCTCCTGGAATAGGGCATGATTGTGATATGGGTTCACGAAATTGGAGTCAGAATTAGAATTGTGATCCTCCATCTCACGATTACCGAATTCCTGCGCCGCTAGACGCTGGGTTAACTCTGCAACTTGTCTTTGCAAATCCTCAATCATCACATCTTGAATGCTACGATCACGGTGCGGGACTTCCTCATTCAGAACCTGCCCACGACGACCACGACCACGACCACCAGCCATTGAAACTGATGAAGTCGCATCCCAGGAAGATACTGAAGCTCTGATACCAACTGACGCCGGACAGAATAGAGATTATTCTGCAGGCTGGTTTCTACCAACAATTTACAGGACATAAACAAAAGAGAATGCCCAAAATACAGAGAAAACGTCTTTGATATCAATGAGAATTATCCATTATCAGCATGCCATAAACCCTCCTGCATTAGTGTCTCTCTCTCCCTTATATATATATAAAATATAAAAATGTCAAGTTCATTATGACACATGACGAGTTTTTGAAACAATCTGGGTTAAAAATACAAAGGAACAGTTTTACATATGTTTCTCTAGTTATTCTTAAGAGAAAAAGTAAAGCAACTCTAATGTTTAAGCATTGACTACGACATACAATATGCACACACAATCTTCTGCAATATATATACATAAACAACAAAAGAAATACTCATCAACATGACATTCCAGATATCGCCCTTACATCGAGGTGCAACACTCTTTCTTAACCCATCAAGAGATTGCTCAAGTTTCTCAATTAAGGATATCAGTGTTAAGAATGCCTTTGGTCTTTCTTCCTGCGAAGGTTTCAACTTAGGCTCATGTTTTGTGGGTAGTTCAGCGTATTTCTCTACAGACTTTGTATTCCCCAACCCCAAGGAACCTTGGAACTCCAAAAAGAAATAGTCTTCAAAGCTCCCGGAACTTTCCCAAGCTCCCATTGCAGCTCCCGCTGAAAAGGGAACGTTCCCATACAGTTCCAAAGCTTCCAGGAGCGCAGGAACCATTGGAACCGGTTTCCCAACTCTTGGGAGCGGTTCACGTGTAACATAGGTTATAACACAATATAGTTTCTATTTTATCACTAATTAA
Source organism: Pinus tabuliformis (assembly GCA_031772625.1). Taxonomy (NCBI): domain Eukaryota; kingdom Viridiplantae; phylum Streptophyta; class Pinopsida; order Pinales; family Pinaceae; genus Pinus; species Pinus tabuliformis. Next base: position 865,699,331 of record CM062818.1, on the reverse strand, counting down.
ATGTTTAAAAAACTCTGCCCAATATGGAAAAAGTATAATAAAAGTTTTCTCTACACTTCCACACACTCTGTACAATGACATTGTAATGACAGTAGTTTTTGATCCGCATTTCCTTGTTATTTGAAAATGCTCCTTTTCTGCAATCATTGCAGAACACCGCACAATGTTCAAATCTCCAGTTCAACCCCGTCAGCATATCAGAACTACCCAGAGTTCCAGTAGCCATCAGAGCCGGTAAGGTCAAGAAACCGAAATGACCGCATCCAGAGAACAATGTAATGAGTCCCTGAATTACAAATTAGCAAGAGAATTTCTGTTATTTTTTACCTTTTTGTTTTGAACGAACATTCTAAATTTGTAGAGTAATTTTTGTTATTTGCTTTTTATTTTGAATGAACATTCATTGCACTTTTGTCTGTTTTCTTTAGGAGGAAGAGGAGCCAGTAAAGGGAAATCGCAGAGGTACTTCTTACAGTGGTCTGCTGGTGCTTTTTGCGTGAAGGTAGAGGTCGAGGGAGTGGCTGCATGGGTTTAAGAATAAGATGAAGCCTCTTATTATAATGGTCCCACAACAACTAACTGCAACGATAGAGTTTCTCTCGAGTCTGCTTTGTAAAGACTGATATGTTGCCAGTGCGCATTAATAGCGAAACTCTTGAAATAGCTCAAATCTTAGGGTAATTTGTGATATTTAAGTTACTATTGAATGTTAGACTTAAACTCCCTTTCATTTCAATATAGGAATGTTTTGTGTTTTCACGATATCTCCAAACACCAAACATGCACTGCAGATAATTATCGCTATTAACAGCAAACATTTATACATTGTGAGGACGGTGGAGGAGCACCTCACCTCACCTCCTCGTTTCTGCCCGTGGAACTCAGTACTCTGCATAATGTATTAATGATGTGGAGCTAACTCACCCTTTTCCCTCTAGCTTATATAAAGAATCTAGAATCATGTCAGTTCTGGTATTATTAGGCAAAACATTGGTGGGAATATTTGTAAATAAATTTCAAACAGCACTAGTAGTGTGAGACATAAGATAGTCAGAGCACTTACCCATTCAATAACCACTTACCAAATTAATTTTTTTTTAAATGATTTGTCATGCACTAATAAAACTCTCCTACCTGTAAAACTGAGTTTATTTCAGGTAGCTCCTCAAGCACAGATGTTTGCAGTAGATATGCTTCTGTTCCATATGCTTCATTTGAGGTTGCTCTGAATGTAAATGCAGGCAAATGTGAAAAAATGCAGACTAAATGTTTTTTATCTACCTGATGAAGACATGGAATTTGGATTTGGTTATTGAGTTCAATACAGGATAGAAGCTTCAGAGACCATGATAGTCAATATGGTCAGGCATCTCAAGCTTACTTGAAATAATATTCAAAGAGTTTGCCCTTTTCATTCCATCCTCCAAGACAATGACAGCTAATTAATTTTGTTTCAACAGCATATTGAACTAGTTTCTCCACCTTTCTTAGATGAACAAATTGAAACACTTGATGGTGTTGGCAACTTGCCCTTGTTTGTTGTCTGCATACATTTAAGAAAAATTTTAACCTATATTTTATATAGATATATATCTCAAGCCCTGATGTATTAATTCTTTTGGGGATTAAAACTGAGGTGAAATTGCTGGGATTTGGAAGAACTTCTAAGCATTTAATAGATTCCAGTTTATAAGACTATATGCAGTTGGCCCTTTTTAATATGATAGGATATTTGCACTTAATCCTGTAGAGCACCTGTGTCACGGGTTACATCATATAGTTTGAAGTAAGAAGAGCAAGCTATCAAATATGTTATTTCTACTATCAAATATGCAATTCTGACTACATCTGAAATGGACATTCTGGAAGACAGTTATCAATGGCTTAAGTACAGGAAGAAATTTATGGTGTTTTTTTGTATAGCTCTTTTGATCCAATCTCACTAATTACATTAATTTACTTTCCAATTACATATTGAACCGCAAACTATTAAAAATGTTTAGATAGTTATTTTGTTTCATAGAAAATAATAAAATTTGATATATATTATAAGATAATTAAAATTAAAGAAGTAAAGTAAGTATATTTTTGTAAATCTAGCAGTCAAATCAGTGTGCAAATCTTATGTATCAATTTGATATTTCAAATTATAATAATAATTATCATTTACATAATCTAACATAATAATCCAACCTCATCTATTATTTATTATTTAAAAGAACCTGAAAAGTTCATTCTCATCTATTATCTATTATATTGGAAAGCTTGAAAGACTAATTTAGTGGCTTAAGAAAATTAGAGCAAACCAGCAAATATGCATTTCCAACTAGATCTGAAATGGACATTCTGAAACAGTTATTGGTAGAGTAAGTGCAGGTAGAAATTCATGAAAAATAGCCATAGTCACAGGTGTTGTATAATTAGAGGTACTTGTTCCAATCTCAATCAATAACATATTGAAATGTTTTATTGCAGAAACTATTATTAATCTATAGATCGTAACTTGGCTGCAAAGAAAATGGTATAATAAGATATTCATGATAAGAGAATCAAAATTTTAAGAGTAAAGTATGTACATCTCTGTAATCTAGTAGCCAAATTCGAGGGAGAAACAATTCCTTATCCTATAAATAAAAAAATCTAATACACAAAATTGATATTTCATTTAACTATAATCTTAAAATAAAATAATAATAATAATAACTATTTACCATATCTAACATAATCATCCACTCCCATCTACTATCTATTATCTTGGAAAGTCTAAATTATTACTATCTGTTATATTGGAAAATTGAGTGACCTAGAAAAGGAAAACTGAGGAAACCAACAAATATGCATTTCTGACTAGATCTGAAATGGACATTTTAAAAAACAATTATCATAGAGTAAGCACAGAAAGAAATTCATGAAAAATAACCATAATCTGAGGTGCTTGAACTATTATTAGCTATAATCTGAGATGCTTTTATTATTAGAATTCATTTGCTTCAATCTCACTAATTGCATTACCCCATTCATTAAGTATTGAATTGTTGCATTGTTCAATTAATTAAGTATTGAATTGTTTGATTACAGAAACTATTATAAATATTTAGATAATCACTTTGTTGCAAAGAAATAGTAAAATATGATATTTGTTATAAAAGAGTTAAAATTAAAAAAGTAAAGTATATACATATTAATAATTCGGTAGTCAAATCTATATGAGAAGAATATCTTACCCTATAAACAAAAATAACTGATACACAAATTTATATCTCTTTTAATTATAACACAAATTTATATCTCTTTTAATTATAACTTAAAAATATTATATTATAATAATAATAACTATTTACCCAATCTTAACATAATCATCCAATTCCATCTATTATGCATCGTATAAAACTAATTCCCATCTATAATCATCCAATTCCATCTATTATTTATCATATAAGACTAATTCCCATCTATTATCTATCGGCTGGCTAATAGAACATTTTTCTCATGTCTGTAACTATGTTCCTGAACGACAGGATGAAGATAGTATGAAGAGTGTCTAGCAGGGCCTGTTTCTAGTCTAATTGGTTCCCGGTACGTTGAATTATGTTGTGATATTTGGCATATGACTGTTGGAAATTCATAATATTACTATGTAGTTTATGACTGGGTAAACTGTCAAAATTTTATTGTAGGGTAGTCATTTGAAAGCAATTTAACAAATTGGTCAGTATACTTTTTCATTATTATGCGTTAAACAATTTTCTGCACTAGTATTAGTCATTATTTTCTCAATTATCTTTCCACCCCTTGCAAGCAAGCACCCAATTCCATGAGTTACTACGCTTATAAGCTTTGCCAACCGATACAATTCAGTCATTATTTTCTCAATTATCTTTCCCCCTCTGGCAAGCAAGCACCCAATTCCATGGGTTACTACGTTTATAAGCTTTGTCAATCCTACAGTTTGCAAATTTGTCTTGGCATGGGTTTCTTGCCTCAAGGATTTTATAATACCACCATCTTTCCCAACTACACTTCCATCTTGTTACCACGACAAATAGTGCAATATACAATACTATTGTCACCCAGCATTCCAGAGGCTTGAATATTCAAAGTTTGAATTTAGACTAAGTCTTATTCAGAGACCAGCCTTGACATGATGCTGCAATCTAGTTATTTTGTTTATTTTGTGAACACCTACCATCTAACTTGGTGGGACATGAAGGTGCAATCTAGTTATTTGATTATTTTGTGAACACCTGCCATCTAACTTGGTGGGTACCATCTAACTCTGGTAGCTTACTGCATGCAAAACAGGTGATTTTTAACCAGAGTTGGCAGATGTGAATTTTATTGGAAAATGGCCCGTCAGACAACAATGCTTTTAGTAGGTGGTTTTATGTTACTTACTTTTGCTTGCAAACACACCTTTTAACTGGCAACTCTTCCATCCGAAACAATTGTATGTGAATTACACATGGATGGGCTTGCTTGAGATCTACTTCTGAGTCATTTGTATTTTGCACGTGGTTCAAACCACAACAAAAATGCTCAAACATTTTTTTTTTTTTAATAGTTATGAAGGCAGTTGTTCTGCAGCTCTCATTGCTTTCAATAGTTATGATGTTGATAAGTAAATAAAAAATGACAGGAAAATTTTAATACAAAAAAAGCCCACTAATAAAAACAGAGGAGGAAGAAGAATGGGAGGTCCAAAACTGGAAAGAAGAAGAATAAAATTAAAAATAACAGATAGAATAAAAAAGCGAAGGAGAAGATTAGCCAGCTTTCATTAATTGAATTTGCAGCCTTAGTCGCTTTTCATTACTGGGTCATTTACGTGGATAGGTGGAGATGTTGCTGGACAAAATGACCAGATATAATGTTTTTCAATTAAATTCAATGATTTCACATTTCATATTGATAAATTTTCATTTTCATTATGAGTTTTTATTTTTATTTTTTTTCATATACAAAACTTTACCTAATTTATGTTGTATAAGTTTTTGGAAAGTGGTAACTTATTGTATAGGTTTTCCCAAAATTTATATAATAAAAAATAAAAAAAATATATCATTTTAATTATATAATTTATATAATAATCAAAATTAATATTAAATCAAAATATTTAAATATTCAAATCAATTTAAATATATAAATAATAAATATATAATTTGTCTAATGTATAAATATATTTTTTTGGGTGTTTTTCTCCCTCAGTCTCTCCCTTTTATATATATAAAATATTAAAATGCCAAGTTCATTATCAGTGCTCTGACACATGAGGAGTCTTTGAAATACTCTGGCTTAAAAATAAAAATGAACAGTTTTACATATGTTTCTCTAGTTATTCTTAAGAGAAAAAGTAAAGCAACTCTAATGTTTAATCATTGGGTGCCACATACAATATGCACATACAATCTTGTGCAATATATATACGTAAACAGCAAAAGAAATACTCATCAACATGACATCCTAGATATTGCCCTTACATCGAGGTGCCATAGGCTTCCTTAACCCATCAAGAGATTGCTCAAATTTCTCAATTAAAGATATCCGTGTTAAAGATGTCTTTGGCGTTTCTTTGTGCGAAGGTTTCAACATAGGCTCATGTTTTGTGGCCATATTTCTCTACATACTTTGTATTCCCCAACCCCAAGGAACCTTGGAACTAAAAAAAACAGTGTTCAAAGCTCTCATTGCACATTCACATTCAGTTCCAAAGCTCCCGGAAAAGAGAGAAAAAACCATTGGAATGAGTTTCCCACCTCTTAAAAACGATTCCGTATAACAAATATATAACTAATAAATAATTCATTCGAAAAATATTTTTTTCCCCATTCTTCACTTAATAACACATTTCATTCTTATACCAATCCGTATCCTAAGTTGTAATTTGAACTTCATAAGATACATGTTCTTATGCATATACCTTTAATTATATACACTATAGATTTGACAAGATACTCAATTTTGTAATGATAACATACTGCGTCTGCTAATAGGACCGTGCATAGTTAGCAATAGGACAATGCATAATTAGCATGTATGTTTGGACTTCCTATCGAAATGGGCCGTGCTCATGAGATCAATCAAGCTGGTAATACAAATCTCAATTAAGACTTCAATTGAGGTTGCGTTGTACACGTTTCACTGTAAAGTCAGTTAAATCGAAGGGCTGGGATTCCATGGCATTAATATGAATAATGTTTCCCCCTTGATGATGCAAAAATAAAACCGGGAGGCCTTATAATCCTGACTTTCACCCAGTTGTTGTATTTGCTTTTATTGTATGTGGGTTTTGTGAGCAGCAGATATGGGACTGGTTACAGAGATTTAGAGTATGCGGATCAACCGCTGAGACACACTTGAATTCTTTGTCATTGTTATTAAGCGAGATGAAATGGTTTATTTATGGTGTACATTAATAAAATTTCTTCCTTTCACGACATTGATGATATGAGTTATTAATTGTGGTAAAATTTATTGGAGTATTAGCGAGAAATAAGAAATAAGTAGGTTTACATATTCTATTGCCTTAATTATGATCTTGCTAACCTTAATAAACCGAATTCATGCTCTTGATGTGTCTTTGCTTCCTTTGGTTTTCTTGTTTTCCGTAAAAGAGAGCTCTGTCATTGTATTTAGTCAAACTACAATATGTGAGCACCAACTCAACTCAATACTAGAACTACCATTCATCGTGATCAATCTTTTCTTTTCTGCAAACCACCTCAAGGCAGGGACTTTCTACCTTGCAGTTTCTTTTGTTTGATTTTAAATGATTATGAGGTTTATCTTTTTTGAAACTTCTTACTCTCAATATTTATTTACTATTTTGAAGCATGGTTCAAAATTTTATATAAATAAATAACTACTCTTTCTTTCAAAGTTTATTTACTATTTTTATGTCTAGGTCAAAATTTTATATGGAAGATTTAATTGTGTAATCTTGGTTATTTGTTAATTTACTAATATTTATATAACTAATTATTTGCTAATTTGTTAATATTTAATTTTATAGTTGCCTTTTTATTTGTAAGTATTCTATAAAATCATATATTTAAAAAACATAAAAGTTAAAGAAATCTATATTCATTAGAATATATAATTAATGGAAATTTAAAATATGATTAGATATATCCTTATTCTGTAAACGTGTGAAAAAAAGATACATTTAAAAACTATAAAGATACTCAATACTAGAACTACCATTCATCGTGATCAATCTTTTCTTTTCTGCAAACCACCTCAAGGCAGGGACTTTCTACCTTGCAGTTTCTTTTGTTTGATTTTAAATGCTTATGAGGTTTATCTCTTTTGAAACTTCTTTCTCTCAATATTTATTTATTATTTTGAAGTATGGTTCAAAATTTTATATAAATAAACAATTATTATTATGTTTATTTCTATTTTATGCCCAGGTCAAAATAAAATATGAATTTACAATTTTCATGCTTTGGTCAAAATTTTATAGGAAAGATTTAATTGTATAAACAAAATTTAATTGGTTATTTGTTAATTTACTAATATTTATATAATTAATTATTTGTTTGTTAATATTTAATTTTATAGTTGCCCTTTTATTTGTAAATATTCTATAAAATCATACATTTAAAAGACATACAAGTTAAAGGAGTCTATATTCATTTGATAGAAATTTAAAATATGATTAGATATATCCTTATTCAGTGTAAACGTGTGAAAAAAGATACATTTAAAAGCCATATATAACTAATCAACATTCAAGTATGATGAGACATATCTTCATTTTGGAAGCCTAACAAAAAAATGTTGTGCATGACTATTTTTATATTTTTTTTAATACTTAAAATTTATAAATTATTTCTTAATCATTGATAGTAATTTTTCAATTCAATTGTTAAAAGTTCATAATATTTAATTAATAATAATAAAATAACATTAAGATGAAATGTTGAAAATATGATATTTTGTTAGTTGGTAGTCAATTTATAATTTTACAAAAAATTTCATTGTAATATTATAATTTAATATCAATTATTATTATTCAATGATTAATTATTATTTGTCAATAACATATTATGATTATAAAAATATTATATTGATTATAATATGATATATTAACATTTTCCTTTAATGGGGTGTTACTCGAGGAGAACAGTGGGATTGGGGGATGAGGCCACCACCCCCCCGAGGAGAGCTTAGTAAATGAAGGGGATGGCATGACCACCCCCTGAATGCACAAGCATGTGATCAACTACTATGAAGATTTCTATGGGATATACCATATAGGGCATTAACCTTTGTCTATGCATTTTGTTGCAGCATAAGATGCTGGAAAACAACTTGGTTCCCCACCTAATCTAGGAGGATCCCAAAATCCTCAAAAATAAAAGTGCTCAAATTTGAAGAAAATAGTGTCATGTTGAAGAGCTCGACTAGACAATTTCAATGCAACTTAAATGGATGAAAACAAATTTCGCTTACAAAAGTTATCCCGTTCAGAGGTTTGCAGAGAACATGCAAAAATGTTAGTAAAGGTGCCTCATGGTAGTACAAAGCTTATGTGGTAGTCATACAAAGCTAATGTGCTAGGCTGGGCAGATAATAGGTGCCATGGTGTGGCATTGACATGGATGACATGTGCTTGAACCTAAGCAAGACACGTGACACAGATAATAGCTAAGGTGGCAGGTTCTAAGAGTGACATGTAACAACATCTTGACGTGGCAGGTGTTGATCCAGGAAGATATTGATGGCCACCCGCCTATTCCACTTGGACCCCCAACATTGTCTCTTTCAGTTTTCTAGTTTCCTTAATTGTAGCATAGTTTACAATTTTTGGCAATTTTTTTGGTCCTAAACTTCGAGAGTCGTTTTGAGGCCCTAAATGACGTTTTTAGGGAAGCGGAGAGGCCAAAATCTTTTCAAATTACCTTCCTATTTTTTTTCGACCTTCTCTTCGAGATCTTCGAAACGAGGTATTATGATAGCCAAACAGAGATCATATGCCAAAGTTACGACCCCGGGAAGTTGATGTACCAATTTACCCAAACGGGGCCCACAGTTTTGGCGCTTCATCTCCTAGGGTTAGGTTTTTGGATGTTTAGGGTTTTCCATTGTTTCTTAATAATAAATAGGTCTTTGAGCCTCTTTGTAACACAATTCATAGGCATGTAGTCGCCACATCTCTTCTCAGAGATAAGCTACCATCGCCCGAGCTAGTCTCATTTCCATTCTGTTTGTAAGCATATCTCATTATTTGATATTAATGAAAGGAAGTGTTATTTCTGTTGCATATCTATATTTATGGTTATATCTATAATTTGTTGCATTCCTGTTTAAATTCAGACCAGTGGTATTAGAGCAGTCTGCTCTTTCTTGGTTTTTCTTTGCATGTCCCTAATGAGGTCGAGATATAAGGAGTTAGGGCTCGATCTGGTTGAATCTTTGCAAGATGAGCCTCGCAAATCCTGACAGCCTCCCATGGCTGACGAAAACAAAGATGAGGGGGCAGAAGATCCTATCAAAATTTTGCTCAAAGAAGCCCTCGAGTGACAAAGCAACGCAATGATGGACAACTCTGCCCAGATCCTTCAGTGGCTACCCAGGGCCGACACATCTACTTCCAACAGCTACTCTGAAAGTGCCACACCCTTTAAGGTAAAAGTTAATTTTGACATTCCCATATTTGAGGGTCAGATAGATGCAGATGCCGTAGATAAATGGTTAAATTTGCTAGAAGGATATTTTTCTGATCATGATTTTTCCAGCCGGGAAAAGATCACTTTTTCACTTCTCAAAGTCTCCCCCCACGTCAAGGACTGGTGGGAAACCTATTGCAAGAAGAAGGATGAAAGTACGTCCCCACTGTTTCTAGCCGCACTACCTTGGAATTCGTTCCAAGATGCCATCAAGGAGCAATACTACCTTGTCAGAAGCTATGAGAATAAATACATAAAGTGGACCACGTTGCGGTAGGGAAGGGACCAAGATGTGCTGAAGTTTACCAATATTTTTCATACCCTTCACACAAAATTGGGTATCAAGGATTCAGAGCGGCATTTGTTACTCAAATACCGTGGCTGCCTACACAGGTAAATCCAGGATGAGATGGAGTTCCTTGACATCTCCTCGCTTGGCACAATGTACCGATATGTTGCCAAGATTGAGCAAAAGTTAAAAAAAAAGAAGCGAGACTTCGGATCTGTGAATTCGAAGAACAAAGGAAAAAGCCAAGGCGGGGTGACCAAAGACAACCTGTCGAAGCTGCAAGAAAAGAACACTACCATGAAATCAAAGAAGGACACAGGAAAGTGGTGTGAGTTCCATAAGAGCCCCACTCACAACATAAGTGAGTGTCAGACCAAGCAGTCGTTGGTGGTCGAGTTGAAAACTTCAGAATCAGATGCACGTTCCGACCCTGAGTCAGAACCCGACAAGAGGAATGACAAAGGGAAGAAGATTATCGATGCGGAGCCCAACACTACTATTAGGACAACCATACTTGTGGAAGCGACATGTTGTGTATGAGTCTAGACCTTACTCTGTGATTATTTCTTTGGGCGATACGCTATACAGGATACCAGAGGTTGCCCCACCTACTGCCACCTTTTTGATCTCTGCTAAGAAATGAAGTAAGAACATCTCCAAGACTCGGAAATTTATTTTCTTTCTGGCTCGCTCTCAAAGTAAGGGGAATATGGTAGCCACATCCATGGCGCCCGGGAAGGGTTCCTCCACGCAGCAGAAGCAGGTGGATACGGTCATGGAAGAATACAGGGACATCTTCTCCTCGCCCACAGGGGTACCATTGCACTGTCAGGTCAAGCATTTGTTCGATCTGACTCCCAGAGCACCTACACCCAACGGGCCGATATATCGCCGCTCCATTGTGGAAAATTCCAAGTACAGGTGGTGACATGATCCACATTGGGTACCACACAAGTTTCAGGTGGGCGAAAAATTCTAGTTACATTTGCATAAATAACGCCATACAAGAGCCCATTGGAAACTCGGACCACTCCGATATGGTCATTACACCATTACCAAGGCTGTGGGAAACAATGCTTTGGAGCACAACATTCCTCCATTCCTTGGCTTTCACCGAGTTTCTAATGTGGACTGCCCTCGACCATGCTTCCCACCATTACTAGACACATCAGAGATTGCAGAACATATCACTAGGGACGAGGTTCAACAGAAGTTTCCCCATCTCATGGAGGCACTCAACGCAATGGGGATCATTTCTTCCTAAGGGGGGAGGAATGATCCAGGTGGAGATTGGTGGCCATCCACCTATTCCACTTGGACCCCCAACACTGTCTCTTTCAGTTTTTCGGATCGCGAACTTTTGGAGCCGTTTTGAGGCCCTAAATGACATTTTTAGGGAAAGAGGAGAGACCAAAAACACCTCAAATTGACTTGCCATTTGGTATTCAAACTTCCCTTCGAGACCTTCGAAACGAGGTATTATGATAGCCAAATGGAGATCATATGCCAAAGTTACGACCCCAGGAAGTTGATGTACCCATTTATCCAAACAGGGCCCACAATTTTGGTGCTTCATCTCCTAGGGTTAGGTTTTTGGATGTTTATGGTTTTCCATTGTTTCTCAATAGTAAATAGGTCTTTGAGCCTCATTGTAACACAGTTCATAGACATGTAGCTGCCAAATCTCTTCTCAGAGATAAGCTTCCATCACCCGAGCTAGTCTCATTTCCATTCTGTTTGTAAGCATATCTCATTATTTGATATTAATGAAAGGAAGTATTATTTCTGTTGCATCTCTATATTTATGGTTATATATGTAATTTGTTGCATTCCTGTTTAAATTCGGATCAGTGGTATCAAAGCGGTCTTCTCTTTCTTTGTTTTTCTTTGCATGTCCTCAACGAGGTCGGGATATAATGAGTTAGGGCTCGATCTGGTTGAACCTTTGCAAGATAAACCTCGCAAATCTGATGGCCTCCTATGGTGGACAAAAAAAAAGATGAGGCCGCAGGAGATCCTATCAAAATCTTGCTCGAAGAAGCCCTCAAGTGACAAAGGAACGCGATGATGGACAACTTTACTCAGATCCTTCAGTGACTACCCAGGGGCGACACATCTACTTCCAACAGATATTCTAGAAGAGCCACACCCTTTAAGGTACAAGTTAATTTTGGCATTCCCATATTTGAGGGTTAGATAAATGTGGATGCCGATGATAAATGGTTAAATCTGCTAGAAGAATATTTTTCTGTTCATGATTTTTCCAGCCGGGAAAATATCACTTTTTCACTTCTCAAAGCCGCCCACCACGTTAAGGACTGGTGGGAAACCTACTGAAAGCAGAAGGATGAAAGTACACCCTCACTGTTTTTAGATACACCCACATGGAATTCATTATGGGATGCCATCAAGGAGCAGTACTACCCTTTCAGAAGCTATGAGGATAAATACATAAAGTGGACCACGCTACCACAAGGAAGGGATTAAGACATGTGATAGTTTACCAATATTTTTCATACCCTTCGCACAAGATTAGGTATCAAGGGTTCAGAGTGGTGTTTGGTATTCAAATACTCTGGCTGCCTACACATGTACATCCATGATGAGATGGAGTTCCTGGACATCTCCTCGCTTGGCACGGCATACCGATACGCTGTCAAGATCGAGCAGAAGTTTAAACAAAAGAAGCGAGACTTTGGATCTGTGAATTCGAAGAACAAAGGACAAAGCCAAGGCGAGGTGACCGAAGAAAACTCGTCGAAGCTGCAAGAAAAGAACACCACCACGAAGTCAAAGAAGGACATAGGAAAGTGGTGTGAGTTCCATAAGAGCCCCACTCACAACACAAGTGAGTGTCGAACCAAGCAGTCGTTGGTGGCCGAGTTGAAGGCTTCAAAATCAGATGCATGTTTCGAGCCTGAGTCAGAACTGAACAAGAGGAATGACAAAGGGAAGAAGATTATGATGCGGAGCCCAACGCCACTGTTGCCACCACCAAGATCTAGAAGAATGAGCCCTATGATCTAGATGAGGGGAAGCGTCTTTTCCACTCACAAATGTGGGTGAAGGGTTCGATGCTATAATTCATTGTCGACAACGGTAACCAAAAGATACTCATTTCAGCAGAGGTCGCAAAGCGGCTGGGCCTACTGACCATACCACACCTACAGTCGTACAATATCAGGTGGCTTAACCAAGGACAAGATCTTTGAGTCAGCCAGTAGTGCCACCTTCCCTACAGCATCAAACCCTTCACAGATGAGGTATTGTGTCATGTTGCTCCTCTTGATGTTTTTGATGTGTTATTAAGACAACCATACTTGTGGAAGAGATATGTTGTATATGTGTCTAGGCCTCGCTCTAGGATTATTTCTTTGGGCGATACGCTATATAGGATACCAGAGGTTGCCCCACCTACAACCACTTCTTTTATCTCTGCCAAGAAATGTAGTAAGATCATCTCCAAGGCTAGGAAGTTTATTTTCTTTCTGGTTCGCTCTCAAAGTAAGGGGAAGATTGTAGCCAAATCCATGACGCTTAGGAAGGGTTCCTCCATGCAGTAGAAGTAGGTGGATACGGTCTCCTCATCCACAGGGGTACCGTTGCACTGTCAGGTTCTGCAGAGATTGTAGAACATCTCACCAGGGACCAGGTTCAATAGAAGTTTCCCCATCTCATGGAGGCACTCAATGCAATGGGGACCATTACTTCCTAAGGGGGGCGGAATGATCCAGGTGGATATTGGTGGCCACCTGCATATTCCACTTGGACCCCCAACACTATCTCTTTCAGTTTTTCAGTTTCCTTAATTGTAGCATAGTTTACTATTTTTGGCAGTGTTTCGGGACCTAAACTTCCGGACCCATTTTGAGGCCCTAAATGACGTTTTTAGGGAAAGCGGTGAGACCGAACATGCCACAAATTGGCATATTCACTTACTTTTTGTCTTCTCTTCGAGATATTCGAAACAAGGTATTATGATAGCCAAACAGAGATCGTATGCCAAAGTTATGACCCCCGGAAGTTGATGTACCAATTTAATCAAACGGGACCTAGAGTTTTGGCGCTTCATCTCCTAGGGTTAGGTTTTTGGATGTTTAGGGTTTTCCATTTTTTCTCAATAATAAATAGGCCTTTGAGCCTCATTGTAACACAGTTCATAGGCATGTAGCCATTACATCTCTTCTCAGAGATTAGCTACCATTGCCCAAGCTAGTCTCATTCCCATTAAGTTTGTAAGCATATCTCATTATTTGATATTAATTAAAGAAAGTGTTATTTCTGTTGCATCTCTATATTTATGTTTATATCTTCAATTTGTTGTGTTCCTGTTTATATTCAGATCAATGGTATCAGAGCGGTATGCTCTTTCTCTTTTTTTCCTTGCATGTCCCTAACGAGTTCGGGATATAAGGAGTTAGGGCTCGATCTGGTTGAACATTTGCAAGATCGGCTTCGCAAATCCCGACGGCCTCCCATGGTGGACGAAAAGAAAGACAAGGGGGCAGGAGATCCTACCAAAATCTTGCTCGAAGACTCCCTCAAGGGACAAAGGAATGCGACGATGGACAAATTTGCCCAGATCCTTCAGTAGTTACCCAGGGGCGACACATCTACTTCCAACAACTACTTTGGAAGCGCCGCACCCTTTAAGGTACATGTTAATTTTGACATTCCCATATTTGAGGGTCAGATATATGAGGATGCCGTAGATAAATGGTTAAATCTGCTAGAATATTTTTCTGTTCATGATTTTTCCAACCTGGAAAATATCACTTTTTCACTTCTCAAAGCCGCCCCCCAAATCAAGGACTGGTGGGAAACCTACTGCAAGCCTCACTGTTTTCAGCCGCACCCACTTGGAATTCATTCTGGGATGCCATCAAGGAGCATTACTACCCTGTCGGGAGCTTTGAGGATAAATACATAAAGTGGATCACGTTGTGTCAAGGAAGGGACCAAGATGTGCCGTAGTTTACCAATATTTTTCATACCCTTCGCAAAAAATTGGGTATCAAGGATTCAGAGTGACATTTGGTACTCAAATACCGTGGCTGCCTACACAGGTACATCCCGGATGAGATGGAGTTCCTCGACATCTCCTCGCTTGGTGCGACATACTGATATGATTTCAAGATCGACAAGAAGTTTAAACAAAATAAGCGAGACTTCGGATCAGCAAATTTGAAGAACAAAGGACAAAGCCAAGGCGGGGTGACCAAAGACAACCCATCGAAGCTGTAGGAAAAGAATACCACCATGAAGTCAAAGAAGGACAAAAGAAAGTGGTGTGAATTCCATAAGAGCCCCACTCACAACACAAGAGAGTGTCGGACCAAGTAGTCCTTGGTGGCCGAGTTGAAGGCTTCAGAATCAGATGCATGTTCTGACCCAGAGTTAGAACCTGAAAAGAGGAATGATAAAGGGAAGCATATTATTGATGCGGAGCTCAGCGCCACTGTTGCCACCAGCAAGATCCAGAATAATGAGCTTGACGATACAGAGGATAGGGAGCATCTTTTCCACTCACAATTGTGGGTGAAGGGTTTGGCGTTGCAATTCATTGTCGACAGTGGTAGCCAAACGAACCTCTTTTCACCAGAGGTCGTGAAGCGGCTGGGCCAACTGACCATACCACACCCATAGCCATACAACATCGGGTGGCTTCACCAAGGACGAGATCTTCAAGTCAACTAGCAATGCCCCCTTCCCTACAGCATCAAGCCCTTCACAGATGAGGTATTGTGTGATGTTGCTCCTCTTGACGTTTGTGATGTGTTATTAGGACAACTATACTTGTGGAAGCGACATGCTATATATGAGTCTAGACCTCACTCTGTGATTATTTCTTTGGGCGATACGCTATATATGATACCATTAAGGTTGCTCCACCTACGGCCACTTGTTTGATATATGCCAAGAAATGCAGTAAGATCATCTCCCAGACTAGGAAATTTATTTTCTTTCTAGTTCACTCTGAAAGTAAGGGGAAGATCGTAGTCACATCCATGGCGCCCGGGAAGGGTTCCTGCACACAGTAGAAGAAGGTGGATACGGTCATGAAGGACATCTTCTCCTTGCCCACAGGGGTACTGTTGCATTGTTAGGTCAAGCATTTGTTCAATCTGACTCCCGAAGCACCTATACTCAACAGGCCGATATATCGCCGCTCCATTGTTGAAAATGCCAAGTACAAACAACGACATGATCGATATCGGGTGCCACACAAGTTTCAGGTGGGCAAAAAATTCTGGTTACATTTGGAGAAAGAATCCATACAAGAGCCCATCGAAACTCAACACTCATATATGGTCTTTACACCATTACCAAGGCTGAGGGAAACAATTCTTTGGAGCACAACATTCCTCCATTCCTTGGTCTGCACCAAGTGTCCAATGTGGACCGCCCTCGATCATGCTTCCGAACATTATTGGACACATCAGAGATTGCATAACAACTCACCAGGGAGCATGTCCAACAGAAGTTTCCACATCTCATGGAGGCACTCAATGCAATCGGGACCATTACTTTCTAAGGGGGAGGAATGATCCAGGTGGGATATTGGTGGTCACCTGCCTATTCCACTTGGACCCCCAACACTAGTTCTTTCAATTTTTCGGTTTCTTTAATTGTAGCATAGTTTACTATTTTTGGTAGTTTTTTGGGTCCGGAACTTCCGGAGCCGTTTTGAGGCCCTAGACGACGTTTTTAGGGAAACAAGATTGAGCGAGAATGCCTCAAATTGGCTTGTTGATTTGTTTTTAACCTTCTCTTTGAGATCTTCGAAACGAGGTATTATTATAGCCAAATGAAGATCATTTGCCAAAGTTATGATGCCAGGAAGTTTTGGTACCAATGTACCCAAACAGGGCCCACAGTTTTTGTGCTTCATCTCCTAGGGTTAGGTTTTTGGATGTTTAGGGTTTTCCATTGTTTATCAATAATAAATAGGCCTTTGAGCCTCATTGTAACACAGTTCATAGGCATGTAGCCACCACATCTCTTCTTAGAGATAAACGACCATACCCAGAACTAATCTCATTTCCATTCTCTTGGTAAGCATATCTCATTA
This sequence comes from Pinus tabuliformis, assembly GCA_031772625.1. Classification (NCBI taxonomy): domain Eukaryota; kingdom Viridiplantae; phylum Streptophyta; class Pinopsida; order Pinales; family Pinaceae; genus Pinus; species Pinus tabuliformis. The sequence goes on along the minus strand of CM062818.1, from coordinate 865,682,299 downwards.
TTTGATATTAATGACAGGAAGTGTTATTTTTGTTGCATCTCTATATCTATGTTTATATCTGTAATTTGTTGCGTTCTTGTTTAAATTCAGATCAGTGGTATCAGAGCAGTCTGCTCTTTATCTATTTTTCTTTACATGTCTCTAACGAGGTCGGGATATAAGGAATTAGGTCTCAGTTTGGTTGAACCTTTGCAAGATCAACCTCGCAAATCCTGACAACCTCCCATGGCGGATAAAAAGAAAGACGAGGGGGCAGGAGATCCTATCAAAATATTGCTCGAAGAATCCCTCCAGTGATAAAGGAACGCGATGATGGATAAATTTGCCCATATCCTTCAGCGACTACCAAGGGCGACACATCTATTTCCAATAGCTACTCTGGAATCGCCACACCCTTTAAGGTGCAAGTTAATTTTGACATTCCCATATTTGAGTGTCAGATAGATGCGGATGCCATAGATAAATGGTTAAATATGCTAGAAGGATATTTTTATGTTCATGATTTTTCCAACTGGGAAAAGATCACTTTTGCACTTCTCAAAGCCGCCCCCCACGTCGAGGACTGGTGGGAAACCTACTGCAAGTAGAAGGATGAAAGTACGGCCTCATTGTTGTTAATCGCACCCACTTGGAATTCATTTCGGGATGCCATCAAGGAGCAGTACTACCTTGTCAGAAGCTATGAGGATAAATACATAAAGCGGACCACGCTGCGACAGGGAAGGGACCAAGACGTGTCAGAGTTTACCAATATTTTTCATACCCTTCTTACAGAATTGGGTATCAAGGATTCAGAGTGGCATTTGGTACTCAAATACCTTGGCTTTGTACATAGGTACATCTAGGATGAGATGGAGTTCCTAGAAATCTCTTCGCTTGGCACGACGTACTAATAGGCTGTCAAGATCGCGCAGATGTTTAAACAAAAGAAGCGAGACTTCAGAACTGCAAAACCGAAGAACAAAGGACAAAGCCAAGGCGGTATGACCGAAGACAACCCATCGAAGCTGCAAGAAAAGAACACCACCATGAAGTCAAAGAAGGACATAGGAAAGTGGTGTGAGTTCCATAAGAGCCCCACTCACAACACAAGTGAGTGTCGGACCAAGTAGTCTTTGGTGGCCGAGTTGAAGGCTTCATAATCAAATGCATGTTCCGACCCTGAGTCAACTCCGAACAAGAGGAATGACAAAGGAAAGAAGATTATTGATGCGGAGCCCAGCGCCATTATTGCCACCGCCAAGATCCAGAAGAATGAGCCCGAAGATCCAGAGGAGGGAGAGCGTCTTTTCCACTTATAAATGTGGGTGAAGGGTTCACAGCTGTAATTCATTGTCGACAGTGGCAGCGAAAAGATCATCATTTAAGCAGAGGTCATGAAGCGGTTGGGCCTATTGACCATACCACACCCACAGCGGTACAACATTAGGTGGCTTCACCAAGGACGAAATCTCCCAGTCAGCCAACAGTGTCGCCTTCCCTACAACATCAAGCCCTTCACAAATGAGGTATTGTGTGATGTTGCTCCTCTGGACATTTGTGATGTGTTATTAGGACAATGATACTTGTGGAAGCGACATGTTGTATATGAGTCTAGACCTTGCTCTATCATTATTTCTTGGGCAATACGCTATACAGGATACCAGAGGTTGCCCCACCTACCGCTGCCTCTTTGATATCTGCCAAGAAATGCAGTAAGATCATCTCCCAGCCTAGGAAATTTATTTTCTTTCTGGTTCGCTCTCAAAGTAAGGGGAAGATCGTAGCCACATCCATGGCGTCGGGGAAGGGTTCCTCCACACAGTAGAAGTAGGTGGATACGGTCATGAAAGACATCTTCTCCTCGCCCACAGGGGTACCGTTGCACTGTCATGTCAAGCATTCGTTCGATCTGACTCTTAGAGCACCTACACTCAACGGGCCGATATATCGCCGCTCGATTGTGGAAAATGCCAAGTACAAGCAACGATATGATCAACATCGGGTGCCACACAAGTTTTAGGTGGGAGACAAATTTTGGTTACATTTGCAGAAAGAATGCCATACAAGATCCCATTGGAAACTTAGACCACTTTGATATGGTCCTTACACCATTACCAAGGTTGTGGGAAACAATGCTTTGGAGCACAACATTCCTCCATTCCTTGGCTTGCACCGAGTGTCCAATTTGGACCGCCCTCGACCATGATTCCCACCATTATTGGACACATAAGAGATTGCAGAACATCTCACCAGAGATCAAGTTCAATAGAAGTTTTTCCATCTCATGGAGACACTCAACGCAATGGGGACCATTGCTTCCTAAAGGGGGAGGAATGATCCAGGTGGAAATTGGTGGCCACCTGCCTTTTCCACTTGGACCCCCAACATTATCTCTTTCAATTTTTTGGTTTCCTTTATTGTATCACAATTTACTAATTTTGGCATTTTTTCAAGTCCTAAACTTCCGATGCCGTTTTTAGACCCTAAACGACGTTTTTAGGGAAAGCGGAGAGACAAAAAACACCCCACATTAGCTTGCTTTTTTATTTTTGACCTTCTATTCGAGATCTTCGAAACGAGGTATTATGATAGCCAAACAGAGATCGTATGCCAAGTTACAACCCCGGGAAATTGATGTACCAATTTACCCAAACGGGGCCCATAGTTTTCGAACTTCATCTCCTAGGGTTATATTTTTGGATGTTTAGGGTTTTCCATTGTTTCTCAATAATAAATAGGCCTTTGAGCCTCATTGTAACACAATTCATAGGCATGTAGCCGCCACATTTCTTCTTATAGATAAGCTACCATCGCCCGAGCTAGTCTCATTTCCATTCTGTTTGTAAGCATATCTCATTATTTGATATTAGTGAAAGGACGTGTTATTTATGTTGCATCTCTATATTTATGGTTATATCTGTAATTTGTTGCGTTCCTGTTTAAATTCAGATAAGTGGTATCAAAGTGGTATGCTCTTTATCTGTTTTTATTTGCATGTCCCCAAATAGGTCGGGATATAAGGATTAAGGGCTCGATCTGGTGAACCTTTACAAGATCAGCCTCGCAAATCCTGATGGCATCCCATGGCGGACGAAAAGAAAGATGAGGGGGAGGAGATCCTATCAAAATCTTTCTCGAAGAAGCCCTCGAGCGACAAAGGAATGCAATGATGGACAACTTTGCCCAGATCCTTCAGCGGCTACCCAAGGGGGCACATATACTTCTAACAGCTACTCTAGAAGCGCTACACCCTTTAAGGTACAAGTTAATTTTGACATTCCCATTTTTGAGGGTCAGATAGATGCGGGTGCCATAGATAAATGGTTAAATCTTCTAGAAGGATACTTTTTTGTTCATGTTTTTTCTAGCCGGGAAAAGATCACTTTTGCACTTCTCAAAGCTACCCCCGACGTCAAGGACTACCGGGAAACCTACTGCGAGCAGAAGGATGAAAGTAAGACCTCACTGTTTTCAGCTGCACCCATTTGGAATTCATTCTGAGATGCCATGAAGGAGCAGTACTACCCTGTCGGAAGCTATGAGGATAAATACATAAAGTGGACCACACTGCGGCAGGGAAGGGACCAAGACGTGTCAGAGTTTACTAATATGTTTCATACCCTTCGCACAAAATTGCATATCAAGGATTCAAAGCAGAATTTGGTATTCAAATACCGTGGCTTCGACATAGGTACATCCAGGATGAGATGGATTTCCTGGACATCTCCTCTCTTGGCACGACGTACCGATACGCTGTCAAGATCGAGAAAAAGTTTAAATAAAAGAAGCGAGACTTCGGATCTGCGAATCTGAAGAACAAAGGAGAAAGCCAAGGTGGGATGACCAAATACAACCCGTCGAAGCTGCGAGAAAAGAACACCACCACGAAGTCAAAGAAGGACACAGGAAAGTGGTGTGGGTTCCATAAGAGCCCCACTCACAACACAAGTGAGTGTCAGACCAAGTAGTCGTTGGTGGCCGAGTTGAAGGCTTTAGAGTCATATGCATGTTCCGACCTTGAGTCAGAACCCGACAAGAGGAATTGTAAAGGGAAGCAATTTATTGATGCGGAGCTCAACACCACTGTTGCCACTGCCTGTAGGTATTAATCCCGTACAGAAATTACTTGCATATGAATTCTAAAATAGAGAAACTAAACAATGCAAGAGCATAAAACATAAAACACATATACACAGAGATTTTCCCCTGGATCCCAAAACCGGGACTACCAGCTTGATTTTTCATTATGTTCCTTTCAATGTTACAATACATATTTATACATGTCGAAGCATCCAATACCATGGACCGAAAACCATCGCGTCCAAAACCATGTGCGAAAATTCATGCACAAAACCATAGGTAGGTCTGCCCAACCTAATATAGGGTCCAAAATCAAATTTTTTTGGGGCACTGCCCCAGACCCCATAGAGTGGGGTTACCTGCACCCCTCAAACCCCCTGTGACACCCCCCACTACGCAATTGGCACAACAAAGGGGCAGCTCTGCCCCCCTTCTAACCCCCTGGTTAACTACGTGGTCTAGTCGTGGAAAGAATATAACACAACCCAACATTCTCCCACTTGTTGTTTTCTTTCCACAGGGGACCACAAGAGGGCTTAGTCATTTATCCAGCCCTGCAATGCCCATTGTTTCTCTACACCAAGAGAACTTCTCAGAGCTCACATATTTTGTCAATGCATCTGCAGTATTCTTCAAAGTTTCCACCTTTACTAGCAACACCTTTTTGTCTTCTATCATATCCCTCACAAAGTGATATTGAACATCAATGTGCTTTGTCTTTGAATGGTAAGCAGGGTTATTTGCCTAGAAAATTGCACTTTGGCTGTCACAGTCTATCCTTATAGCTCCCTGTACTAACCCCATACTTGAACACAATGTCTACAACCAAACTGCTTCCTTCCTTGCATGAGTGGATGCCATGTATTCTGCCTCTGTAGTTGATAGTGCCACTACAGATTGTTTCTTACTCATCCAACTGACTGCACCTCCAAATAGGTTAAACACATACCCACTTGTAGATCTTCTCTGATCCAGATCTCCAGCCCAGTCCACATCAACAAAACCATGGATATCCAAAACTCTGTCCAATCTCGGTCTTCCTTGGTAGCACAAACCAAAATCACTAGTGCCACACAAATACCTGAAAACCCGCTTCACTGCTGTCCAATGCTCCTTCCCTGGTTTTGAGTTAAACCTGCTCAATACTCCCATTGCATGTGCAATGTCTGGTCTAGTATAGACCATCACATACATTAGGCTACTGACTGCACTTGCGTATGAAACACGGGACATATCCTCTTCCTCTTCTTGTGTCTTGGGACACTGTTCAGCAGATAACTTTACACCTACAGGAATAGGAACCTTCACCGGTTTACTACCCTGCATATTAAACCTATGAAATATTGTCTCGACATACTTCCTCTAGTTTAACCAGAGCTTCCTCTTTGCTCGATCTCTTTTAATTTCCATGCCCAAAATATAGTTTGCAGCACCAAGATCTTTCATGTCGAAGTTGGAGGACAATTGGGTCTTCAAATCCTGGAGAATTTCTTTGTCATTTCCAACCAGCAACATATCATCCACATACAAGACCAGTTATATCACACGATCACCAATTAATTTAAAATACACACAATGATCTGATTTGCTTCTGGTGAAGCCAAGTCCCCGTATAAATGTATCAAATTTCTGATACCACATCCTTGGTGACTGTTTTAACCCATACAGAGACTTCTTTAACTTGCATACCAGTTCTTTCTTACCCTTCACCAAAAAACCTTCAGGTTGCTTCATGTAGATCTCCTCTTCCAGATCCCCCGTGAAGAAATGTTGTCTTCACATCCATCTGTTCTACCTCAAAATCAAAAGCAGCAACAACATATAAAAGTAATATAATAGAAGCTACCTTGGCAACAGAATAAAAAATATCACCAAAATCAATTCCTAGCACCTGGGAATAACCTTTTGCTACCAACCGAGCTTTGTATTTCTCCACCTTTCCTTCTGCATTTGTCTTCTTCTTGAACACCCATACAGAGACTTCTTTAACTTGCATACCATTTCTTTCTTACCCTTCACCACAAAACCTTCAGGTTGCTTCATGTAGATCTCCTCTTCCAGATCCCCATGAAGAAATGTTGTCTTCACATCCATCTGTTCTACCTCAAAATCAAAAGCAGCAACAACAGATAAAAGTAATCTAATAGAAGCTAACTTAGCAACAAGATAAAAAATATCACCAAAATTAATTCCTGGCACCTGGGAATAACCTTTTGCTACCAACCGAGCTTTGTATTTCACCACCTTTCCTTCTGCATTTGTCTTCTTCTTGAACACCCATTTGCTGCCAATGGGTTCCCTTAAGCCGAAAACTCCACTGGATCCCAAGCCTCATTTTTGTACAAAGATGCCATTTCATCAACCATGGACTCTTTCTAGAGTTTGCCATCCTCTGAATCTACTACTTCCTTCATAGTTCTGGGATCATCATCAGTGATAGATAAAGCAAAATTTGAACAGAAAGCAGATAGACTATACCTTTCTGGCTACCTTCTTTGTCGAACTGATCTTCTCGCACCCGGAGTTTGTGGCTCTTCATCTTCTGATTCCTCCTCTGCTATAGAGTCTGATTCTTCCTCCTTAAGCTCAAACTCTATATTCTCAGGTTCCTTTAGTTGGACTTCATGTTTAATAACATCTTTTACCTCTTTGAACACCACATCTCGGCTGTAAACAAAATTCCTTGTTACTAGGTTCCAAAGCTTATAACCCTTTAAACCATCCTTATACCCAATAGAGATGCACTTTTGTGATTTACTATCCAACTTGGTTCGTTTCTCCTTTGGAACATGTACATATGCATCACATCCAAATACCCTCAGATGTGAAAGAGAGGGTTTCTTACCAGTCCATACCTCTTGTGGAGTATTATCCTCCAATGCTGATGAAGGTGATCTGTTGACCATGTAACATGTTGTCTCCACCGCCTCTGCCCAGAATTCCTATCCTAACCCAGCACGACTGAGCATGCTTCTTACCCTTTCCAACAACATATTGTTCATTCTTTCTGCAACTCCATTTTGCTGAGGTGTATATGGAGTAGTCTTCTGTCGTGCTATACCACACTTCTTACAGAATTCTTCAAATTCCTTACTGCAAAACTCTCCACTGTTATCTGTCCTCAACACCTTTATCTTCTTCTCTATCTGGTTTTCCACCAGAGCCTTAAATTCTTTAAACCTGTCAAAGACTTTATATTTCTTCTTAAGGAAATATATCCATGTATTCCTTGAGAAGTCATCTATAAATGATACATAGTACATAGACTTACCCAGTGATGGAACCTTCATAGGTCCAAACACATCACTGTGCACAAGCTCTAATATCTGTTTCACCCTTTTACCACCAAAGGAGAAACTCACCCGATTCTACTTCCCATATACACAATTTTCACAGAACTCAAAATCCAGACAGCTATTACTCATACCTTCTACCATACCTTTACCATGAAGTATTCGAAGGCCCTTCTCTCCAATATGTCCAAGCCTTTGATGCCACAACATGGTCTTCTCTCCAAAGACCACTAGATTTTCTGCTCCACCTTGAGGAATCACAAAATTGTTGCACCCATCAACAACAGTGCTACCTTGCAGCTTGTACAGAGTTCCAATCTGAACTCCTCACATCAATACCAGTGCTCCCCGAACCATCTTGCAGGTATCCTTCTCAAACACTATTTTTACACCTGCATCATCCAGCTTGCTTACAGAAATCCGATTTCTGGCCAATGCAGGAATATGCAGAACACCCAGAAGTGTTCTAACCCTTCCACCTTGCAAGTTCAACTTTACTTTTCCGCGACCAACGATTCTAGCCTTCTTATCATCCCCTAAGAAGACATCACCACCATCGTATTTCTCATACTCACAGAACCACTCTATATGGGGAGTGAAGTGAAAGGATGCACCTGAGTCAATCAACCATGCCTTATGATCTACATGTGTACTTGAAGAAGCCAAGTACACATCCCCACCTTCATCTGAGGTGGTTTTCACCTCTGTAGAAGGAGCATCATCAGATCCCTTTCCTTTATCAGGAGCTTTAGATTTACAGTCTCTTTTGTAGTGCCCTTCCTTTCCACATTTCCAGCACACCACCTTTACAGGTTTTCCTGGAGATTTAGATCTCCCACTCGATGACTTATTTTTGTTTCTGTTTTGGGACTGTCCTCATACAGACAAGGCATCACCATTCTGGCTCTCCATATTTTTCCGTCTCATCTCCTCCATCAACAAGGATGAGACTATTTCATCAAACTGCAACGCAGTTGCATTACTACCTATTGCAATAACTAGAGTATCCCACGAATCTGGTAGAGAACACAACAAACTAATGCACTTATCTTCATTTGAAATTTTTATATCAACAGATGATAACTGACTTACCACAGTATTAAACGCATTTAAATGCTCTGTCACCGAGTCTCCATCTTTCATCCTTAGGTTATACAACTTTTTCCGTAGGAACAGTTTATTCACCAGAGACTTAGATTGGTACAAAGTCCCTAACTTGTCCCACAAAGCCTTCGTCGTAGCTTCCCCTGATACATTTAGCAATACTAAATCTGAGACACACAATCGTATTGTGCTCTTTGCCTTCCGATCCATCTTCTTCCATTCTTCATCGGACACTCTCGTTGGTTTAGTACCCAAATCTACCGCGATCCACTGATCTTTATCCACCAACAGATCCTCCATCTTGAGTTTCCACAACTCAAAACTCTGACCATTAAATTTCTCGATCTCTATCTTTCCATTGCTCGCCATCTTCTTTCACCACCAGAATCGATCTCACATTTCTCCCACTGAACAGGGTCTACCATAGGCCCGAGCGAAACCCCTCAGCAACAAAGGCGTCCCCTTGAAGCTAAAACAACTCTGATACCAAATGTAGGTTTTAACCCTGTATAAAAATTACCTGCATACGAATTCTAAAACACATAAAATAAACAATGCGAGATCATAACACATAAAACACATATACACAGAGATTTTCCCCTGGATCCCAAAACTGGGACTACGAGCTTGATTTTTCATTATGTTCCTTTCAATGTTACAATACATATTCATACATGTCGAAGCATCCAATACCATGGACCGAAAACCATCGTGTCCAAAACCATGGACCGAAAACCATCGCGTCCAAAACCATGTGCAAAAAATCATGCACAAAACCATAGGTAGGTCCGCCCAACCTAATATAGGGTCCAGAAACAAAATTTTCCGGGGCGCTGCCACGGACCCCATAGAGTGGGGTTACCTGCACCCCTCAAACTCCTGTGACCCCCCCAGCTATGCAATCAGCGCAACGAAGGGGCGGCTCCACCCCCTTCTAAACCCCTGTTTAACTACATGGGCTAGTCATGGAAAGAATATAACGCAACCCAACACTACCAAGATCCAGAAGAATGAGCACGAAGATCCATAGGAGAGGGAGCATCTTTTCCACTCACAAATGTGGGTGAAGGGTTCGCCGCTGCAATTCGTTGTCAACAATGGTAGCCAAAAGATCCTCATTCAAGCAGAGGTCATGAAGCGGCTAGGCCTACTGACCATACCACACCCGCAACCGTATAGCATCAGGTGGCTTCACCAAGGACGAGATCTCTGAGTCAGCTAGCAGTGCCACCTTCCCTACAACATCAAGCCCTTCACAGATGAGGTATTGTGTGATGTTGCTCCTCTTGATGTTTGTGATGTGTTATCAGGAAAACCATACTTGTGGAAGGGACATGATGTATATGAGTCTAGACCTCGCTCTATTATTATTTCTTTGGGAGATACGCTATACAGGATACCAGAGGTTGCCCCACCTACCACCACCTCTTTGATTTTTGCCAAGAAATGCAGTAGGATCTTCTCCCAGACTAAGATATTTATTTTCTTTCTGGTTCGCTCTCAAAGTAAGGGGAAGATCGTAGCCACATCCATGGCGCCCGGGAAGGGTTCCTCCACGCAGCAGAAGCAGGGGGATATGGTGATGAAAGAATATAGGGACATCTTCTCCTCGCCCACAGGGGTACCGTTGCACTGTTAGGTCAAGCATTTGTTCGATCTAACTCCCGGAGAACCTACACCTAACTGGACGATATATCGCCGCTCCATTGTGGAAAATGCCTAGTAAAAGCAATGACATGATCAACATCGGGTGCCACACAAGTTTCAGGTGGGCAACAAATTTTGATTACATTTGCAGAAAGAATGCCATACAAGAGCCCATCGGAAACTCAAACCACTCTGATATGGTCCTTACACCATTACCAAGGCTGTGGGAAACAATGCTTTGGAGCACAACATTCCTCCATTCCTTGGCTTGCACCGAGTGTCCAATGTGGACCACCCTCGACCATGCTTCCCACCATTACTGGACACATCAGAGATTGCAGAACATCTCACCAGGGACCAGGTTCAACAGAAGTTTCCCCATCTCATGGAGGCACTCAACACAATGGGGACCATTGCTTCCTAAGGGGAGGGGGGGGAGGGGGGGGGAATGATCCAGGTGGATATTAGTGGCCACCCACCTATTCCACTGGGACCCCCAACACTGTCTCTTTCAATTTTTCAATTTCCTTAATTGTAGCACAATTTACTAATTTTTGCAGTTTTTGGGTCCTGAACTTCCGTAGCCATTTTGAGGCCCTAAATGACGTTTTTAGGGAAAACAGAGAGACAAAAATTGCCTCAAATTGACTTGCCTATTTGTTTTTATCCTTCTCTTCGAGATCTTCGAAACGAGGTATTATGATAGCCAAACGGATATCGTATGCCAAAGTTACGACCCCGGGAAGTTGATGTACCAGTTTACCCAAACAGGGCCCACAGTTTTGGTGCTTTCTAGGGTTAGGTTTTTGGATGTTTAGGGTTTTCCATTGTTTCTCAACAATAAACAGGCCTTTGAGCCTCATTGTAACATAGTTCATAGGCATGTAGCCACCACATCTCTTCTTAGAGATAAGCTACCATCGCTATAAGTTTTTTTCCTTCTTTTCTTCTTGAAGGATTGGCCCCCGCAACTCCTCACATGTAGCATATTTATTACATTGGCCAACAACAGTAATGGCATCATACATTGGCTGCTAAAATGGATTTATTTTGGTGATTCTAAGAGGTAAGTCACTCCAGAAAAGACACCTCCCCATAACCCTATCTGCTTCTTGCTTCTTCTTTTTTTCACTGACATGATGGAAGGTTGTGCTCCAACTCTAGTTCATGGAACAAAAAATGATGACCTCTTGGAAGGTGAAGTTGTGGAGCCCATCCCACTACCCTCAGCCTAAATGGTAGATAGCCTTGAAGATTTGGTTGCACATTTGGCCCTGTTTGTAGTTGCCTCTTCTTTATTTTCATCCTTTGCGTGAATTGAATCATGCATGGATCTCATAAGATTTGGGCTAGATTTTAATTCAAGACAAATCCCAACATCACGCTTGGGGATTTTAGCCAAATGGTATTTCAACTTGCTAAGCCTTCCTGTCATATGATTCCCACACACTTTGCAACTCAATCATTGTCAGTTTTTCCCATCTTCGGGTTCCCCATACTTCTAAAATAGATCCAAGACATTTGGCATATTTTAAGTGGAAATGAACATCTTCAAAATTCAATCCTAGGGCACCAAAAACAAAAAATAATGGCATTAAATGCCCACCATACAAAATATAAAAGTTTACTCATTTAAAAATCAAACTTTTTATAATTTTAAATTAGATTATTTTCAATGAAAAATGACAATAAGAGAGTCTATAAAAAACTAAAATCAAGCTTGTTATCTCATTATAAAGAAAACCCTTACAGTGTTTTATAAGCATGAAAATCATGGAAAAATGACAAAAAGATGAAAAATGTAGGGAAGCAAAGAAGCAAGAAAGCATGCATAAATTTGTGGAAAAAAATCATTAACATCATGGTATTTAAGAACATACCTGTGAATGCAAGTTTCAACACCATTTGGAAAATGAACTTGAGCACATGATCCACTTAAAAATCTTTGATGGTGATGATGATGGTTGTTAGCGCTCAAGCTCTCTTTAATGATGACCACAAGCCGTCCTTCGTTCTTCAACAACAAACACAGAAAAATTACCCAAAAAAAACATAATCACCTTAAAAACTCATGGCTTCATCAAATAGGCATTATTTTCCATTGTGGCGTGAGATTTCTAAAAATAGTGGAATGTTTCATAAAAAAATCATGATTTTTTCAAAAGACAAAATCACGATTTTTTGGCAGGGGGAAAATACCGTGATTTTTTGTAACATCAACAAAAAATCGTCGATCTTCTCAACACTAATAATAACCCCTCAATTCTTATATTTTTATTTTTTCCATTTTGAACACACCTAATTGGTTTAAGATATTTTAATTAAAATTCAAAATTGTAAACCTTAGGTTGAGTGCCTAAGTATTAGTCTATTAGCACTTTATTGTTCTAATTCTTCATTGAGACCCTTTTCCTAAGTTTCTTTGTCTAATTGGTCACCAATTCTTGTAACTTAAAGTCCATGTGGTACACATGAGACTAGGCACTTGCCCTTTTGGCATGTATTAAGAAAACACATGAAAAAGCCAAGTCACCCTAGCCTCAAATATCCTTGTTCACACATGTTAACCTTTCTATGTCACATCTTTATCCTTTAGACCAAAGTTTTGAGGAATTATTTGGTATTTATGTTTGACTAAGAGCTTTTTATCCATGTTCCCTTTGGTTAGCCTTCCACATCATTATTTACACCTCAACACATGCATCCCTAGGGTACTAGATGGTGTGCTCCATTACAATGAATTATTTGACCTTACTCACACCTTTACACACATGTGAAGTGACCCATAACTTGGACCTTTGTAAAAATTTCAAAGGGTGCACTTATGAAAGGATCTATTTACATTTTCTTGGTTGAAAAGGCTGCTAGAGGAGTTAACTAATGAAGACACTTGGCATTTTCCTGCATATCTAGAAGAATGCCTTCGTCCTTAGAGCTTTACACATGGAAAACTATTCAATTTTTCCCTAATCATTAGACAAAGAAACATTATTGTTTGGAAGAGGTTATTTGTTGAATATCACTCTAATGAAGATACTTTTACACTTGACATCCATGCAAATATTTGGGAAAGAACTCTATAGGAGTTACCAAATGAAGACGCCTAGCATTTTCATGCATATCTAGAAGAAAGCCTTCATATTTAGAGCTTTACACATGGAAAACCACTCAAATTCACCCTACTCATTTGACCAAGCAACATTATTGTTTGGAAATGGTTATTTGTTGGAAAACACTCTCATGAAGAGACTTGTACACTTGACATCCATGCACATATTTGGGAAAGCACTCAACCTCATTTGACTTGGTAATTATATTATTTTATTGAGGTAGTTCTCTTTTGGTTAAAGCCTTGCATCTAAGGAAAATTTTCTTTGAAAGAAGATAGGGATGGAAGGAGAAGAAATGTGGCACTAAAATCATCTAGAACATTTTATCCAAGCATATTTATATGGGCTCTTGATCAAGTTCACCCCGTATTTATATTTTCTTAGGAAAATAATAATTTATTGCACGGGAAAGTTGAGCTAAAACCTATATAAAGATTTGTTTTCCTCATTTTGTACATGGATTTGGAATAAAAGATAAATGGGAGAACTTGCTCCAATTTTGTGGAATGAAGGTAACCTTATTGTGTAAAGTTATGTTTTTATTTATGCACAATCTATTATGTGTGGTAGATATATTGTAAGAGCACCACTAAAGAATTTATTATGCTTGTTGAGAAGCATCAAAAGCCAAATCTTGGAGTAACTTGTCTTAAAGAGGATAAACTCATTAGAGGAAATTTCAACCTAAAAGTGGCCTCGTAAGGAAAGATAATAAAATAATAGTTAAAATAATAAAATACGAGTTATGAATTTTGGAGGGAAAAGAATAAAACTACATTTTTTAATTGTATTTTTTGCTTATCTCCTTATAGGTTTACTCAAATTTCAGTGTAGACATTTGTTGGATGCATAATTATATTCCACATCCAACGAGCACCCATTATGCATACTTTTGAGAAGACCCACATTGATAAAAATTAAAGATACTTTAAAAAAGTATGTTGATGGAGAAGTGACAATGGCCATCCTAGTAGTTGCATGTCTCCATCTACGTGTTAGGACTTGTCATCTTCGAGTGTGCAATCCTGTGTAGAAAGCACAAATACTCTATGATGTATTGTGACCATATGTTAGTTTAATAATGCATTGATCATGCTTTGAAGTGTGGACTTTTTCTTCCAAAACATTTTCATCCAAAAAATTGTTGTGTAACTGTTTTTTATTTCTTTCATTTGTTTTTCTCTTATCACCTGCAATTTTTTTCTTAAAAATTTCTACACATTCTTCTCTCGCTGGGTAGTATGGGAAGCATATTTTGCACCTCTACTTCCTTTCAAAATCCCACTTCGTGGAATTTTTTATCTTTGTGAATCAATTATTGTTGAGATGTTGACTTTCCCTTGAGCCCTGGAGAATCCAACTTACCCTTGGTACCATCCTCAAAATGAGGGAAATTACCCAGTGGATTTCCATGGGAAATCCATTATGCGGATTATAAAATTAAATTTAAGAATTTACCAAAAAAAAATTAAAATTAAATAAACAAACTAGCTGTGTCCTTGGATAAATTTATTATGAGGCACTGCAACCAATTTTATCAGAGGATTACGTCTAGTGTGAAATACAGCCATTAAGAAGGGTAAATAACCATTTACTATATAGTAAGTATTGTAAAAACATGCCTAAATAATCAAGTTGGTCATCAGAAACCTTTTCAAAGAGCAATGAAAAAGTTAAAAACCTCTTTCAAATTTTAGCTTAATCTATCTACCTGTGAAAAATCGCCTTTCATCAATTTAGAAACCTTTTAAACTACTCAAGAAACTAAGATAAATAAAATCATTAGTTTTCTTACCTTTGTATTTAATATTGTTAAAGAGTCTATTAAAATTTAAGAATTCAATCCATTAAATTATGACCTTCTGAAATGATCCTTGAAGCATCTTGCAACGACCAGGTAAATTTATGACATTTTGTTACTGTTAAAAGTCACTAACTCAATCTGCAAAAATAATTCATCAGAAATAAGTTTGAAAATAATCTAATCAAAACAACCCTTTTTTGACTTGACAAATCACTAAGGGTTGACTCGAGAGCTTGCTGGTTGAGGTGT
This sequence comes from Pinus tabuliformis, assembly GCA_031772625.1. Classification (NCBI taxonomy): domain Eukaryota; kingdom Viridiplantae; phylum Streptophyta; class Pinopsida; order Pinales; family Pinaceae; genus Pinus; species Pinus tabuliformis. Next base: position 865,667,030 of record CM062818.1, on the reverse strand, counting down.
TCCCAATCTACAGTGTGGGTGGGGAAGATGCTAGTTACTTCATGTGTGCATCTCTTGTGTAAAACCCACGGTAAAATATAGTCTTGTGGGGCTACCAGTCATGACCCCCTGTTGTAGTTGGCAGTTAATACCACCCTCCATCTAGAAAACCAGGGAAGAGGAGCAAATATGTGGAAAAATAGCATGGTAGAAGCTTCCTCACTCTGAATGCTTAATACATGGGAGGGTCATGGAAAAGAATATAAAACTATATGTGGATTTCATATTACATTTAGAAACAAAAAAACATAGATCCATTCAACCAATTAAATGCATCTCAAATATTGTGATTCCTCTGGGGATTTAATAAATATGGGATTTTGATGGATCTATACTAGTAAAGTAAAATAAATTTCATCTTAGTAGTCTATCGTTTCACACAGAATTTTGCTAAGTAATTTTATTAAAGTGAGTTGAAGTAAATCTTACTAGACTCGACAACTATTTTTCCTAACCTTTTAATATATTTGTTGATATTATTTCAGAAATTTACTAGAAACTATCATAGTCTATTTTGATGAAGTAAATCTAACTAGGCTTTATAGCTATTTTTCCTCAATTTTTAATATATTTGCTGATATTATCTCAAGAATTTACTGGCAGCTATCATAGTCTGTTTTGATGGAAAATATGCCAGTTGGTGTAATATGAAATATGATTATGTCTATAATGGCCAAGCCGCCATTATGTTGCTTTCTTTTGTCCATAATGGCCAAGTCGCTTCTGCTTCCAAGTCAGTTATCTAGTTATTGCAATGTACCCTTTATTGTGCCACTCTAGAGCCCAATATAGGGAGATATAAGGAGATTGTCACGTTAGTTATGTTAAACACCATTATAATAATGAAATGAAAAATTTACAAAATTTATATGCAAATCAGCTACTTTAAATATATAGATATAGATATAAACACACCACCATTTTAGATTTGTCTAAATTTCTGATCTTTGGAGCACTTACAACCAGAAGGATCAAATCCTAAGTGCTAACCTAAAATCTAATACTTTATAGAGCTTGCACATATTCAAGGTTGTTAACATTTGTTTCAATTAAAAATACTTAAAAGTGTGTGCAACCTATATAATTTAATAACTAACTTAAAGTCATCTTAACTCCAACTCAATTCAATTTTTTTAAATATGAGAGGATGGATCAAATTTAAACCTCAATGTGTTTTATGTTTTTAATACTTAATATAGAAGATCCTCCCACCAGGGTTAGGGCTATAAAGCACCTCACTTTACTTGGTGCAAATATTATCAAAACAAATATGCTTAGCTTCAAATCTAACAGATTCCTTAACTTTAAATAAACACTATCAAACGCGCTTTACAGTAATTGAATGCAATAAATCGATCTACATAATCATCTATGCATATCTAAGTCAAGTTCAAACAAGGAGAATACAATATTTACTCAATTAATTTTTGGATTTATTTTGGCAGTCTTGTCAGTGGGAACAACCATCAGAAACCAATATTCTAAAAGATAGAAAACAAAGAGACTTTTGGCAGAAAAAAATGGGGAGAGAACTCAAAATGCTACTTACATGTAATTGGGTGAATCCGGTCCAGTTTCTGTCTCTCTTAGCTAAAAACAGAAGTCGTTCGAAATTCATTCAGAAAAAATCCCGAGAAAGAGATGAGGATAACTGAGCTCCCGATCGAATGTCCTGTGCATCTTAGGATCCTATGTTAATTTTTTCATTCAACAATTACTTTGGATCCCCCCATATACATAGTGATAACTAGTCCACCAATGATCCAGGTGGATGTTGGTGGCCACCCGCCTATTCCACCTATACCCCTAGTCAATTTCATCTATTTCCTTGTTCATTTCATCATTTACTATTTTTAGTAGTTTTTCAAGTCCTGAACTTCTGGAGCAGTTTTGACCCCCTAGACGACGTCTTTTTGGGATCTGTCGCAAGCCCGTTGTTATGGGTTGGGGCCTACATTGAAACCTGTAGTAGTCAAAGAGACCTTTATAACAAGGTATCATATGTGCCAAACGGAGATAATATAACCAAGTTACGACCCCGCGAAGTTCGCTGCCCAACTAATCCCAACGAGGCCCACAAATTCTTGGTGTTACATCTCCTAGGGTTAGGGTTTTGGTTTTTTATGGTTTTCTCATGTTTTCCAATAATAAATAGGCCCTTGAGCATCATTGTAACATAGCTAAGAGGCACGTATCTGCCACATCTCTTCTCATAGATAACCTACCATCGCCCGAGCTTCTTATTTCCATTATGTTTGTAAGCATAGTTCAGTATTTTCTATTAATGAAAGGAAGTGTTTTTCTATTGCATCTATGTGTTTATGATTATATATGTAATTTGTTGCATTCCTGTTTAAGTTCGGATCATTGGTATCAGAGTGGTCTTCTCTTTCTCTATTTTTCTTTACATATCCCCAACGAGGTCAGGGTATAAGGAGTAAGGGCTTGATCTTGTTGAACCATTGCAATATCAACCTCGCAAAACCTGATGACCTCCCATGGCAGAAGAAAAGAAAGACGAGGGGCAGGATATCCTTTCAAAGTGTTTCTCGAGGAAGCCCTCGAGCGATAGACGGACGCAATGATGGATAACTTTGCCTAGATACTTTGATGCCTACCCACAAGCGATGTATCTCTTCCAGCAGCCACTCTGGAGGCACCACTCCTTTTAAGGTGCAAGTTTACTTTGATATTCCCATATTTGAAGGCCTGATAGATGCGGACGCCATAGATAAATGGTTAAATCTATTGGAAGGATATTTTTCAATTCATGAATTTTCCAATCGGGAAAAGAATACTTTTATACTTCTTAAAGCCGCCCCACACGTCAAGGATTTGTGGGAAACCTACTGTGAACAAAAGGACGAGAGTGAACCCTCGTTGTTTTCAGCCTCACCCACTTGGAACTCTTTCCGAGATGCCATCAAGGAACAATATTACCCTGTTGGGAGCTATGAAGACAAATACATAAAGTATACCACCCTATGATAAGGAAGGGACCAAGATGTGCCAGAGTTCAAAAATACTTTCCATACCCTTCGCACGAAGCTAGGTATCAAGGATACTGAGTGGAATTTGGTGCTCAAGTACCATGGTTGTCTACACAAGTACATCCAGGATGAGATGGAGTCCCTGGACATTTCCTCGCTCGGCACAGTGTATCAGTATGCCGTCAAGATTGAGAAGAATTTTAAATAGAAGAAGCGGGACTTTGGATCTGTGAATCCAATGTAAGGACAAGGCACTCTCAAACCATATAACAAAGGACCAACCCAAGGCGTGGCTACCTAGGATAGCCCACTGAAGCTGCAAGAAAAGAACAACACCCTGAAGACGAAAAAGGACATGGGAAAATGGTTTGAATTCCATAAGAGCTCCACTCACAATACAAGTGAGTGTCAGACCAAGCAGTCACTGGTGGCCGAGTTGAAGGCTTCTGTATCAGACGCAGGTTCTGACTCTGAATCAAAACATGATAAGGGAACTCACAAAGGGAAGAAGATCATTGTTTCGGATCCCAATGCCACCGTGGCCACCACTAAGATCCAGAGGAAGGGGAATGCCTCTTCCGCTCACAAATGTGGGTGAAGGGTTCTCCGCTGTAGTTCATTGTCAACAATGGGAGCCAAAAGAACTTCATTTTAGCAAAGGTCGTGAAGAAGTTGGGCCTAAATACTATAGCATATCCATAGTCGTACACCATCGGGTGGCTTCACCAAGGACAAGATCTTCGTGTCAACCAACATTGTCGCCTTCCCTACAACATCAAGCCCTTCACGGATGAGGTACTGTGTGACATTTCTCCTCTTGAAGTTTTTGATTTATTATTAGGAAAACCATATTTGTGGAAGCGACATGTTGTATATGAGTCTAGACCTCGCTCTATGATTATTACTTTGGATAATAAGCTGTACAGGATACCAAAGGTAGCCCCACCTACTGCCATGTCTTTGATCACTGTAAAGAAATTCAATAAGATCATTTCCCAGACCAGGGGATTTTTTTTCCTTACGATTCGCCCCCAGGGCAAGAAGAAGGTTGTGACCACAGTTTCCAGGCAGAGCTCCTCTGCACAACAGCAGCAGATGGACAAGGTCGTGGAGGAGTACAGGGATATTTTCGCCTCACCCACATGGGTACCTTTGCACTGTCAGGTCAAGCACTCCATTGATCTAACCTCGGGCGTGCCACTCCTAAATGGATTGATCTATCAATGCTCTGTTCTCGAGAACGATGAGATCAAGAGGCATATTCAGGAACTATTGCAGAAATGGCACATCAAGCCAAGCTCATCACCTTGTGGGAGCCTGATTGTATTGGTACAGAAGAAGGATGGGACCTGGAGGCTCTGTATTGACTATCGGGCACTGAACAATATCATTGTCCAGAATAGGCACCCAATCCCGTGGATTGATGACCTTTTGGACAAGCTCAAGGGGGCCAAATATTTCACCAATATTGAGTTGAAGTCAGGTTATCACCAAGTGCCTATCAAACCATTCGATGTGTGGAAGACTGCCTTTAAATCCAAGGAGGGCCTTTTCGAATGGTTGGTCATGTCGTTCGAATTGACAAATGCCCCTAAAACCTTCATGACACTGATGGATAGAATCTTGCGACCCTTCACCAATGCATTCATGGTGGTGTATTTATATGACATATTGATCTTCAGCCGGATTTGGGAAGAGAGCCTCCACCATATTCGACAGGTCCTTCAAACCCTGCGCCAATACAAGCTGTGTGGTAACTTGGAGGAATTCACCTTTGGCCTGACCCAGGTTCAATATCTGGGGTACATCTTTGATGAGTAGGGTGTACATGTGGACCCATCCAAGACACAAGTCATTCAAGATTGGCTAGCCCCAACCACTCTAACAGATCACTCTAAATTTTTGGGCCTTTGCAATTTCTACGTGGGTTTGTGCTGGGGTTCTCTCATTTCACTTGGCCTTTAAGTCAAGTCACCACAGGCGGATCGAAAACAAAGGTGTTTTTGGTTGGAAACCCAACAACAAGCGTTCTCCGAGTTGAAGAATCGCCTATGTTCTACACCAGTGCTCACATTACCAGACCTGCAACAACCATTTGAGATTGAGACAGATGCCTCCGACTATGCTATTCTTACTCAGCATAGGCATCTAGTGGCTTAACACAATAAGACACTTTCAGACATAGTCCAAAAGTACCCCACTTATGACAAATAAATGTATTCCATTGTGCAGGCCTGCCGTCAATGGAAGCATTACATTATGGGGAAGGAAACAGTCATCCACACAGACCACCAACCTTTATAGTTCATACAGACACAAGGGAAGTTGCAGAACGATCGCCATCAGAAATGGTCCACCTATTTGCAATAGTTTCATTTGAACATTAAGTATAAGAAGGGAAGCACCAATAATGTTGTTTATTACCTCAGCCGACCACTAGTCATGGCGCTGATCACTGTGCTCGACTCCTGTGGGCACGAGACATCGAGGTGGCCGCATCTTTACAAGAGCAATCTAGAATTCGACAGCATATACCAGACACTCCTGGAAGGGAAGAAAGTTCCAAATTTTCACCTTCAGGATGTACTATTATGCCACTTGGGACACATATGTGTTCCTCCAAGTGAGCGTGCCAAGATGATTTGGGAGGCGCACTCCAATCGAGTCACTAGACATTTTGGAGTAGAGAAAATAGTCGTTGTATTGCAGAAGTATTTTTATTGGCCGAAACTTTGTCAAGATGTTGGGAAGTACATTAGATCCTGCATCCCTTGCGCCATTACCAAACCAACCATCAAGAAGCAAGGCATGTACACTCCTCTACCTACTACTAACCAGCCTTGGGAATCTGTCTCCATGGATTACATGTCGGGCCTTCCTTCTACTAAGCACGACAATGATTTCATTTCTGTGGTCATTGAAAGATTCTCTAAGATAGCCATCATGGCATCCTGCAAGAAGAGTATCATAGCAGAGGCCACTGCTAAGTTCTTCTTTGAGCGAGTATGGGTACACTTTGGGATCCCACAGTCCATTGTCTCACATCGGGACAACGGATTCCTGAGTGCATTTTGGTGAAGTCTATGTTTGATGCTGGATACAAAACTTACTAAGTCCACGACTTTCCATCCCCAAACTAATGACCAAAGAGAAGTTGTCAACATGATGATCATACACATTTTGTGCATGTACAACTCGAAGCATCCACGCACGTGGGATGAAAGTCTCCCCTATGTCCAACATAGCTACAATAGAGCTCTCCACAGCTCAACAGACCACAACCCCTTTCAGGTAGGGCTGGGATTTCAGCCATTATGCCCCATTGATGTGGCCATACCATTTGCAGCTACTCAGGTAGATTCATCTCACGTTTAGTACAAATCTGAAAGGGCTAACAACTTCATTGAGCGCATTCAACACATCCGCCAACAGGTCCATGATATATTGGATAGAGCCAATTCTAAGTACAAACAGTGCCATGATCAACATCGAGTGTCGTACAAGTTCCAGGTAAGCGATAAAGTTTGGCTACATTTGCAAAAGGAGCTTGTTGTTGGACTCCACCGCAAGCTTTGCCCAATTTGATATGTGCCATACACCATCTCCAAGGTCGTCGGTGACAATGCCTTCAATCTCAACATCCCACTGTTCCTTGGTCTGCACCCATGTTCAATGTAGATCGCCTTCGGCCATACTTTCCACCATTGTTGGACACATATGACATTGCATAACAACTCACACCAATAGAGCTCAACCCGAACTACATGGAACATGCCACAATTGATTAGATCATGGACACACAAATTAAGAAAACTCGCCAATGGAGGATACAACTATATCGAGTTGTCAAAGCAGGCCAACTCCTTCACCAGGGAAAGTGGTTCACCAGGGACTAGGTTCAACAGAACTTTCCTCACCTCACGGAGGCTCTGCACATAACGGGGACCATTGCTTCCCAAGGGGGGAGGAATGATACAGGTGGATATTGGTCCTATTCCACCTTGACCCCCCAGTCAGTTTCATATGTTTCCTTATTCATTTCAGCATTTACTACTTTTAGTAGTTTTTCGGGTCCTGAACTTACGAAGCAGTTTTGACCCCCTAAACGGCATTTTTAGGGGTTCGCGACAAGCTTGCAGCCATAGGCAAGCGCTTGAGGTGAAACTTGTAGTACTTATAGAGACCTTTCCAACAAGGTATTGTACGCACTAAATAGAGATAATATGACCAAGTTACGACCCCGGGAAGTTGGTTGCTAAACTAACCCCAATGGGGCCTACAAACTCTTGGTGTTACATCTCTTGGGTTAGGGTTTTGGTTGTTTAGGGTTTTCTCATGCTTTCCAATAATAAATAGGCCCTTGAGCCTCACTGTAACACAGTTCAGAGGCATGTAGCCGCCACATCTCTTCTCAAAGATAAGCTACCATCACCCGAGCTATCTTATTTCCATTTTGTTTGTAAGCATAGTTCAATATTTTCCTATTAATGAAATGAAGTGTTTTTATACTGCATCTCTGTGTTTATGATTATATTTATAAGTTGTTGCATTCATGCTTAAGTTCGGATCAACCAAGAAAGCCCACAGGACTATCTCTCTTTCTCCCAATCCCAAAATGATAAACAGGATATGCATATGACATTGCAAGTCATGGTGTTGCCTAGATAAAGAAAATGGAAAGTATTTGACTAGTTTTACACGTGTCTCATTGAGAGAAAGACACAGTGACAACGCTGGGGTAACTTCACAACATTTCTCACAGGACAATATTTCTCGTATATTCAACCACTTCGTACCTAAGAAATATTATCTACCCCTTGTTTAGCCAATCATTTTAACCCAAACAACAGAAGACTCTGAGAACTACCTTTTTTTGGGTTTGAATAAATCTTCTGGGGTGTTTCTATGGTTAGCTTTATCAATTTCCTCCATCTTACCTAATAAAAAAATGTTTTTATCTTTTTAACACTGTAAAATTTATCATAACTCGGTTTTCAAATTACTAAAATGATTAGTGAGGTAGTGATCTAGATCTCTTCAACTCTCAGAATTAACCAAGATCTTTTACTTCTGTGAGGTTAGCATAATTTCATATGAAAGAGTATGAAAATCCAGATGTGTTCACTGTAAAGAAGATGAAACATAATGACATCCATCAAAACAAAGAACTCAAACACATTGATAACGGAGTTCACCCAGTGTGGGTTATGCCTCCAGGCCCTGGTGTCAAGAGTGGGGAGGTCGCTTCATTAAATGTTGCAAATGATGATGATGTACATGTTATATTCTTTATTATTACAAGGATGAATACCCTCTACAAGAGTGGCATGTATCTCCACGAGACGTTCTAGAGAACTCTCACTCATATGGTAAAATTCCTTCAACAAGAGTGGCATGTCTCTCCATGAGATGTTCTCCCTATAGGAACTCTCACTCAAATGGAACCTCCTTCAGCATGAAAAGCTAATAAATTATCACATTATCTGGCATAAAAACATCCCTTAACATAATGGTAATGAGGTATCTCAACAACTAAAACATCATCTCAGCAATCAGAAAAAAAAAAAAAGAATGACATAACTACATAATTTACCTCGACTTTCGGGGATGGCTGGAAAATGCAAAACTCAGCTAATGAAGTAGACTTGCTAAATTCATGGCGTGAAATTGTTTCAAATAACTATAGACTTTTCCCCTTTCTGACACTGCCAATTCTGGACCCTTGGGAATCTCGAAGATTGCCCCAAAGATTCCTTACTGAAGATGGCCAAAAAATTCACTGCTCAGATGAATACTTTGAGCACACCACTACACTCCCTGCGAAATTCTGTGCAAAATGACTATAAAGTTGGCATCATTATGCCTCTATAAAAAATTAGCCTCCGAGGGAATCTTTAGACTCCACAAGACTCTGCAAAGATTCCTTGCTGCTTGTTGCCTGAAATTTTTCTACTTAGATGGGGAAACAGACTGAATGGTTGGAATCTTGGCAAGAAAACATGCAAAAATGAATATCAACTTGTCAAATTTTGGCACTGCCCCCTCTGGCCCTCTAAGGGAATCTTTTCAGCATCTTGGCATATTCCCCCACTCATGGTTGCACAGCAAAAGATCGCTCAAGGTTCCGTCGCTCCTCCACCGCCCTCTTGGTCCACTAGGAAAATATGTTGAGTTTATATATAATCGAGTGGGAGGTATTTCCAATAGGTTCATTGGCCTATTGGCGTCGTTGGCAAATATTGTGGAGGCAAGTCAGGTTCAAAACCCGCCCGCTCCAAATTGGGCATGAACTTTTTTGATAACTTGGAAAACATTGTAACAAATGTTTGGCGTATTGTGTAAATTAGATGGCAGTTATGCATACCATTGCAATCAATGATGTTCACATAGTGCGACAGTTTGTAATATTTTTTGGTTTAATATTGTTTTGCCGGCGGGCCGGTCAGCTGTTAAGATGGGCGTGTTTGAAACCATTCGGAACATATGGTATGTTGTTTAACAGTTAGTGTAGTTAATACACATTTCGTTGGAAATGTTTTAACATGCATGTTCCACCAAGGTTCGGTCAATAGGGTCTAGCGGGTCCGCGTGAGGGAGGCTTGCCCACCCAAAACATATTTTTTTATTGTTTAATTATGTCGGACAATTGGGTGGGTGGTGAGGTTGGTGGCCCACCACACCAAAAATTATATTTTTTGGGTTTTTATAACATAGAAGTTCGAATTTTCCCAACGGAAAATAAAGGTTATTAGACAAATTAACGATTCGACAAATTCGCTCATTTCGGTGGTTGGATTCCGTGCATCAGGATGCTTCCAAATTGTTTCCTTGTTAGTGGTTTCCACTTGGCCAAGTTTGACCAAAAATTTGATCAACTATAACTTAAGCATACTAACTCTTATATGAGTGTCATTCGCACTGTTGGAATCAGAGCGACGAGCACTGCGAACTAGTCTTGGTTTGACTTCAATCTGAGGACTTTGATTTTTGAGCTTTTCCATAACCACTATTGAATTATGAGCATTCTTGGAGCCACCTAGATCATTCCTCCCCACTAAGGATATTTTGGTCCTCCAAAAGCATGAACATAATCTGCAATTGTTATGTTACATTATCTGCGTTATAAGTGTCCTGATATGTCACACTTCGTTCTCCTTCACCCTAGTTATTCCTCAAAACCATAACTGATGAGTCAAAACCTTCATTCCCTGTAAACTTGTAGTACATCGTTGCAAACTACATGCTTAATTACATGACCAAGCATGAACCAAGAATCCTCGTACTTTCCAATAGTTTATAACACATGTCACTCGGTGGTTAAGTTTACATCAGAATAGAAACCAATTGATCCAGGTGGATGTTGGTGGCCACCCACCTATCCCACTTGGACCCCCACAACTATCTCTTTTAGTGTTTTAGTTTCCTAAATTGTAGCACAATTTACTATTTTTAGCAGTTTTTCAGGTCCTGAACTTCCAGAGCCGTTTGAGGCCCTAAAGGACGTTTTTTGGGAAATATGGGAGAAACATGGGTCCATGGACCGATGTTTCTCTTCCCAAAGTTTTAGTGCTCAGATAGATCTTTCTAACGAGCTATTGTACGCATCAAATGAAGATCGGGTGCCAAAGTTATGACCCTGGGAAGTTGATTTACCAACTTACCCAAAACGGGGCCCACAATTTGGCGTTTCATCTTCTAGGGTTAGGTTTTGGGATGTTAAGGGTTTTCCAATGTTTCTCAACAATGAATAGGCCTTCAAGCCTCATTGTAACACAGTTGAGATGCATGTAGCTGCCATATCTCTTCTCAGAGATAAGCTACCATCGCCCTAGTTGGTTTATTTCCATTTTTGTTTGTAAGCATATTTCAGTATTTTACAGTAATGAAATGAAGTATTATTTCCGCTGCATCTCTGTATTTATGGTTATCTTTGTAATTTGTTGTGTTCCTATTTAAATCCGGATCAGTGGTATTAGAGCGGTCTGCTTTTTCTCTGTTTTTCTTTACATGTCCCCAATGAGGTCGGGATATAAGGAGTTAGGGCTTGAACTGGTCGAACCTTTGCAAGACCAGCCTCGCAAATCCAGACGGCCTCCCATGGCGGATGAAAAGAAATACGAGGGGGCAGGATATCCTATCAAAATATTGCTCGAAGAAGCCCTCAAGCGACAAAGGAACGCGATGATGGACAGCTTTGCACAAATCCTTCAGTGGCTACCCAGAGGCGACGCATCGGCTTCCAACAGCTACTCTGGAAACACTACACCCTTTAAGGTACAAGTTAATTTTGAAATCCCCATCGCAGATGCCGTAGATAAATGGTTAAATCTACTAGAAGGGTATTTTTCTGTTCATGAATTTTCGAGTCGGGAAAAGATTGTTTTTGCTCTTTTCAAAGCATCCCCCCACGTCAAGGACTAGTGGGAAACCTACTGCGAGCAGAAGGATGAAAGTACGGGCTCACTATTTTCAGCCGCACCCACTTGGAGTTCTTTCCGGTATTCCATTAAGGAGCAGTATTACCCTGTCAAAAGCTATGAGGACAAATACAGAAAGTGGACCACGATGCGACAGGGAAGGGACCAAGATGTGCTGGAGTTCATAAAAAAATTTCATACCCTTCGCACACAGTTGGGTATCAAGGACTCTGAGCTGCATTTGGTACTCAAATATCGCGGCTGCCTGCACAGGTACATCCCGGAAGAGATGGAGTTCCTGAACATTTTCTCGCTCGGCATAGTGTACCGATACACTATCAAAATCTAGCAGAAGTTCAAACAAAAGAAGCGAGACTTTGGATCTGCGAATCCGAAGACCAAAGGACAAAGCCAAGGCGGGGTGACCCAAGACAACCCATCGAAGCCGCAAGACAAGAACAACACCACAAAGTCGAAGAAGGACACAGGAAAGTGGTGTGAGTTCCATAAGAGCGCCACTCACAACACAAGTGAGTGTAGGACCAAGCAATCACTGGTGGCCGAGTTGAAGGCTTCCGAATCAGATGCATGTTTCGACCCTGAATCAGACCCCGATAAGGGAAATTGAAAAAGGAAGCAAATCATTGACGCAGAGCCCAGCGCCACTGTTGCCAGTGCCAAGATCCAAAAGAATGAGCCCGAAGATCTAGAAGAGAGGGAGCGTCTTTTCCACTCACAAATGTGGGTGAAGGGCTCGCTGCTGCAATTCATTGTCGACAGTGGCAGCCAAAAGAACCTCATTTCAGCAGAGGTCGTGAAGCGGTTAGGCCTACCGACTACACCACACCTGTAGCCATACAGTATCGGGTGGCTTCACCAAGGACGAGATCTCCGAGTTCACCAGCAGTGTCGCCTTCCCTACAGCATCAAACCCTTCACAGACGAGGTATTGTGTGATGTTGCACCTCTGGATGTTTGTGATGTATTATTAGGCTAGCCATACTTGTGGAGGCGACATGTTGTGTATGAGTCAAGGCCTCGCGCTGTCATTATTACTTTGGGTAATTCATTATACAAGATACCAGAGGTAGCCCCACCTACCGCCACTTCTTTGATCTCTACTAAGAAAGGCAGTAAACTCATCTCCCAGACTAGGAAATTCATTTTCTATCTGGTTCATTCCTAAAGTAAGGGAAGATCGCCCCCACATCCATGATCCCCGCGAATTGTTCCTCTACGCAGCAGCAGCAGCAGTAGAGGGATACAGTCATGAAAGAACACATGAACAACTTCTCCTCACCCACAGGGGTACCACACAAGTTTCAGGTGGGCAACAAAGTCTGGTTGCATCGGCAAAAAGAACACCTTACCAGAACCCATCAGAAGCTCAGACCACTCTGACATGGTCCTTACACCATTACCAAGGTTGTGGGAAACAATGCTTTGGAGCACAACATTCCCTCATTCCTTCGCCTGCACCAAGTGTTTAATGTGTATCGCCCTCGACCATGCTTTCCACCATTATTGGGCACATCAGAGATTGCATAACAGCTCACCAAGGACCAAGTTCAGCAGATGGAGGAACTCAACGCAATGGGGACCATTGCTTCCTAAGGGGGGAGGAATGATCTAGGTGGATGTTGGTAGCCACCCACCTATCCCACTTGGACCCCCACAACTGTCTCTTTTAGTTTTTCAGTTTCCTAAATTGTAACACAGTTTACTATTTTTAGCAGTTTTTTGGGTCTTGAACTTCCAAAGCCGTTTTGAGGCCCTAAATAACGTTTTTTGGGAAATCTGGGAGCAATACCCATGTTTCTCTTCCAAAAGTTGTAGTGCTCGTATAGATATTTCTAACGAGCTATTGTACGCGTCAAATGAAGATTGGGTGCCAAAGTTATGACCCCTGGAAGTTGATGTACCAACTTACCCAAAACGGGGCCCATAATTTGGCGTTTCATCTTTTAGGGTTAGGTTTTGGGATGTTAAGGGTTTTCCATTGTTTCTCAACAATAAATATGCCTTCGAGCCTCATTGTAACACAGTTGAGAGTCATGTAGCCGCCACATCTCTTCTTAGAGATAAGCTACCATCGCCCTAGCTAGTTTATTTCCATTTTTGTTTGTAAAAATATTTCAGTATTTTATAGTAATGAAATGAAGTATTATTTCTGCTGCATCTCTGTATTTATGGTTATCTCATCTTTGTATTTATGGTTATCTCTGTAATTTGTTGCATTCCTATTTAAATCCAGATCACCAATTCCCCAACTATCGATAAAAGGGCAAAACATCATTGTTTCTTTAATAAGTGATGGAAAACACATCATCACTTTTACAATTTAAATCACAACACATGTTTTACAAAATATGGCCATGACTATAGAAATTTTGAATAATAAACACTTATTCACAGAGATTATCTCGATTATACATTATTGCAGAATACATGCATAATACATAACCTCCTCTACGTTGATCATCAATTTACAGAAGTAGAAACAATAACATGCGCACATAGAAGCATCAATCACACATATCAACACAGTATGTACCCAGGGAAAGCTTACAGCTGAAAACCCAAAACTATTTGTATATTATATTGATTGAGAACATGTAACAATACATAGTACAATACTCCTCACAAGTACTCAGTACTATCTCCACCTGTTACACACAAACTAGCTCAGATCTGATGCCTCAAATCTCCTCCACTGTTTTCCTGCCTCCACTGCATAATCCTGCATGAGAATGAATGATTATGGCTAAAGAAAACTCGTATTTGCTTGGAAAAATCACGTGAGCACAAGCTACAATTTCCCTTGGCCTCATTTGCATTACTCAATCCATTGCATGTGCAAATCTCATGCACAAATGATAGTCACAACTCACCCTTTCACTTACCTCTAACACTTGTCTATGTTGAACTGTCCATGCACTGAGTTAACTGATGTATTCTTTAGTTTCTTTATGAGTTAATAATTAGTGAATTAATTAATAACTAATTCACACCACTCAACATTAGTCTATTTATCAGTTAGACTAAATACAACTAGTTCAACTAAGTCAAACTGAACACAACTCCATCAACTCCACTGTCAACTCCACCAAACTCAATCACTTGAGTTCTAACTGAAGTCTCGACATGCAATAGCTCAAGTAACCGATAGGAAACCACGTGATTCCTTCTGTCAGCTGCATGTGCCACATCTGTGGCTCGAACTGAAGTGCTCCAAGAGAATAAGATAATGTTTAGAGTCCAAATATTACTAAGGGCTAATAATATTTGACTGTTTCTATTTTTAGCCTGGCTGTCTAAAAATAGACTCTGATCACTCCGCTGTGAACCAAAAATAGAAGTCCATCTATTTTTCCCAACATGACCAATCATCCATAAACAGCATCCTGCAACTCATAGACCATGATACATATGTCTAAAAATAGACATAGTCTAAAAATAGACTTTGTGCCAAAACTTGCCTACGGGACCACTTAGTGAAGGCGACTCCTTTCCACTAAGCTCCATCATCTTGTTGCATTCTCAACAAGCATTTCTTGTTGCACACTTTTCAACACTCCCTCTCAACAAGAAAGGCTTCCTCTCAAACCCGATCCTGTAACTCTGGAATGTTCTGCATGCAACACATCTGCCCGGTCCACTTTGCTCCAACAACACTTGGAACAAAAACACTCCCAACTGACCACTCTGTTGAGCTAGGAACATACTCTGATGCTGAAGCTCTACCTGCTGCTGACAAGTGCTCCCTCTCTAACATCTGCGCTACTGCAACATCTCCATGCATCTCGCACCATTGCACACCTCTCTGTGCCACCTAGCACTGTGAAAAACACTTGTGCCACTCGCATTGCTGCAGCCTGCTAGCTATGTGTTGTCCTGGGATTCACTGCACTGTCGCTCTCTCTGCCGCTCCAACCGCATCTGTCTCTACCTAATCAGTCAGTTCCTGCTACTCCACATCGGGGCTCCCATAGCAAGGTCTCATCCAAGAGGTTGGGTACCTCAAGGATCCTACCCCTCCTCCTTGGGATGATCAATCCACATCACCCCACCTCCTACCTGGAGGTATGGCTGCATGCGATCCCTTAGCCCACTTGGCTCGAAGTTTCACCCTACTGGAGGTCTCTGTATGAGTAGATGTCTCTACTCGATCCCCACTCAGCTCCCCCTATTGTGGCTGCTCCACAACCTCCTGAAGCTGCTGCACAAATTGTGGCTCCTCCACCATTGTCTGAGACTTGTTCTGGCTCTGCATGTTAAGAGGTAATATACACTCCCTCTCAACCACCAAGTCTCCATCAGTTGCCTCGCTGCTCAAGGCTTTGCATGCATCTTGAACCTCAAGAGCATACAGGTTCTTGACCCATGAACCAATTTGCTTCACCTGTCTAGTGATGTGTCTAAGGAAAACCTTTCCCTTACTGAAGACTACATCATAGCCTTTGTCTTCCAGCATCGCGATCGACACCAAGTTTCTCTTTAGTCCTGGTACATACTTGACATCGGTCAAGGTAAGGCGAGCTCCATGCTCCGTCTGAAAAACAACCGTGCCTACACCTGAGACACTATACTTCTCATCATTACCCATCCCTATGAGTGTCTGGAGATCTTTCTCCTCTAAAGTACTGAGCAAACTTTTGTCACCGGTCATGTGGAAAAAAGCTCCACTGTCAAGAAACCAACCACTTCCCATCATGGATGAAACCATGCATGCGAAGAGTGTGAAATCCAACTCAAATTGTGAAGCAAGTGCCTCACCTTTAGATCCTTCCCCAGATCCCTTCTTGGACTTCTTCTTTGGGAAATTAGTAGCATAATGGCCCAACTCATGGCAATGAAAGCATCTCACCTTCGACTTGTCAACCTTCTTCCCATCATTGGAAGAACTGGATTCAGAAAGAGAAACCTTCCCTTTCCCCTTCTTCACCTTACTCGCTAGGGCACAGTTCTCCTCATCATGCATAGATGAAGAACTGTCTCTAGAGCGCCGTCTAATCTCCTCTTGCACAAGATCTGACCAAAGTCTCTCCCATCCTGGCAATTCCTCCCTTCCATTCACCGAGTCCTGGTAGCTATGCCAACTCTTAGGAAGGCCAAGGAGTGCTAAACTCACCATATCCTCATCCTCAACAATTACCCCCACACTTCCCAGCTCATCCCGGCATTGGGTGAACTTCATGAGATACTGGGGCATACTGTCTCCATTCTCACACCTAATGTTTCTGAGTTTATCCTTGAGTGCCATTCCACCAACTCAAAACTCAACCGCTTCTAATCTAAAATTAGTGAGAACAAAGTATTTCTTGTACAGAGATCGACTATATGGGCATTCACCGGATATCTCACCTTCCAAAAGAAGGATGAATCCAGAGGCTACCTGGCTCGATTATAGACTCTGCCTGAAGAAATAAAATGTAAACACTTTCTGAATATTAGATTCGATGATCAATTCTTGCTTTGATATCCTGTAGAACTTTTTCTACAAATCAAAGAGCTCCAATACCATGTAGAAATTTTGAATAATAAACACTTATTCATAGAGATTATCCCGATTACACACTATTGCGGAATACATGCATAATACATAACCTCCTCTACGTTGATCATCAATTTACAGAAGCAGAAACAATAACATGCACACATAGAAGCATCAATCGCACATATCAACACAGTATGTACCCGAGGAAAGCTTACAGCTGAAAACCCCAAACTATCTGTATATTATATTGATTGAGAACATGTAACAATACATAGTACAATACTCCTCACAAGTACTCAGTACTATCTCCACCTGTTACACACAAACTAGCTCAGATCTGATGCCTCAAATCTCCTCCACTGTTTGCCTGCCTCCACTGCGCAATCCTGCATGAGAATGAATGATTATGGCTGAAGAAAACTCGTATTTGCTTGGAAAAATCACGTGAGCACAAGCTACAATTTCCCTTGGCCTCATTGGCATTACTCAATCCATTGCATGTGCAAATCTCATGCACAACTGATAGTCACAACTCACCCTTTCACTTACCTCTAACACCTGTCTCTGTTGAACTGTCCATGCACTGAGTTAACTGATGTATTCTTTAGTTTCTTTATGAGTTAATAATTAGTGAATTAATTAATAACTAATTCACACCACTCAACATTAGTCTATTTATCAGTTAGACTAAATACAACTAGTTCAACTAAGTCAAACTGAGCACAACTCCATCAAGTCCACCAAACTCAAGCACTTGAGTTCTAACTGAAGTCCTGACATGCAATAGCTCAAGTAACCCATAGGAAACCACGTGATTCCTTCTGTCAGTTGCATGTGCCACATCTGTAGCTCGAACTGAAGTGCTCCAAGAGAATAAGATAATGTTTAGAGTCCAAATATTACTAAGGGCTAATAATATTTGACTGTTTCTATTTTTAGCCTGGTAGTCTAAAAATAGACTCTGATCACTCCGCTATGAACCAAAAATAGAAGTCCATCTATTTTTCCCAACATGACCAATCATCCATAAACAGCATCCTGCAACTCATAGACCATGATCCATATGTCTAAAAATAGACTTTGCGCCAAAACTTGCCTGCCGGACCACTTAGTGAAGGCGACTCCTTTCCACTAAGCTCCATCATCTTGTTGCATTCTCAACAAGAATTTCATGTTGCACACTTTTCAACAATGACAAGCTACCATATCTAGAAAAACCATCTCTTACTCAACAAAGTGAACCACCTGGAATGTGGCATATTCGCTTGCTGAACATCATCACCGGTTGGTTCCTTCACAAATGCTTTGTCCTTAGAAAATTGCTCTAGATGGAGCCTCCAACACGTAGCGCTTTGATGACCACCTTTGTTGCAATGACTGCAAAAGGTATTCTTCCTCCATATCTGCTTAACCTGCTTCCTTCCCTGATGTGGAGAAGGCCTTTCAAGCTTCATCCTCTTTCTTGTTGCCATTCTCTTCTAACACTCACCAACCACATGGTTATGTAAATCACAAAAACTACATGGTTTTCTACACCATGATTTATGTTCATCATTAAAAATATGCTTGTAATCAAAATGAACTCTAGAATATTGGAATTGTTTATACCTCTCTTGACTGTCTCTGGTGCAATTCTTGCGATGAGAGATTGCCTTCGCTCTTCCTCTACAATATGCACTGTCATGGGAGGATTGTGATGTGTTGCAATCATCCTCTTTCTTCGATGGTTTCGACAATGTCTTGGAAGCTTTTGTTGCCTTCTAGTACTCTCCTTTAGTGTACCCCAAACCTACAAATCAAGGTCTTTGTACAACCTCCAATGGTTGATTCATTCCTTGGCCATTAACACCAAATCTTCCTCATTTATACCCCATCTTTGTAAGGATTCTCATGTCAGTGACTGAAATGGGTACCTCCATGTTTCCAACAGAAATAGTGTCATGTGAAAATGAAACTGAAGAACGATCAACATTGTTTACCTCAGTTGTCGATTCTAAAATATGTGATGATGGATTCTCCAAGCCTTCGTTGCACTTCAATTTTTCCAAGGCCTCTTCTATGGCTCGTAGTTGAAGCTGCAATCTCTACTTCTCCTCTTTCTCCTCTCGTAAAAGTCTCCTCAATTTAGAATTCTCTTCTTGAAGGCTTTGATTGATCTCCTCATTCGAATGATGAGAAGATGACGAAGAAGATGAATGTACACTTGAGGGGGTAGATGGAGCATTATCCTCTACTCTTTATTTCTCCTGTTCCTTTCTTCCCATATTCTTCTCATAATCTACATACATTATGTCCACTATGTGTTCCATCTTGAGGAGGTCCCCATAGAGATATTTTTTGTTCTTTATTTCCCTTCTTGTTGCACATTCAATCATTCACACTCGCAATTCACATCAACAAGAAGACTGCTCTGATACCAAACTTGATCCGAATCTCTTTAGCTACAAGAATTAACTAAGATCCTTTACTTCTGTGATGTTAGCAGAATTTCATATGAAAGAGCATGAAAAGACACATGTGCATACTGTAAAGAAGATGAAACATAACGACATCCATCAAAACAAAGCACTCAAACACATTGATAACAAAGTTCACCCAATGTGGGTTATGTCTCCGAGCTCTGGTGTCAAGAGTGGGGAGGTCATTTCATTAAATGTTGCAAATGATGATGATGTATATGGTATATTATTTGTCATTACGAGAATGAATACCCTCAACCAAAGTTGCATGTCTCTCCATCAGACGTTCTCAAGAACTCTCACTCATATGGGCAAATTCCCTCAACAAGAGTGGCATGTCTCTCCATGAGACGTTCTACATATAGGAACTCTCACTCAAATGGGCCCTCCTTCAACATGAAAAGCTAATAAATTCTCACATGATTGTGCATACAAGCATCCCTCAACATAATGGTAATCAGGGATCTCAACAACTAAAACATCATCTCAGCAATCTAAAAAAAATCATGACATAATTGCATCATTTACCTCCACTATCGGGGATGGAAGAAAAATGTGAATCTCAGCTGACGAAATGGACTGCACTACTGAATTCATGGCATGAAATCATGTCAAACGACTATGAACTTTTCCCCTTTCTGACACCGTCAAATTTTGGACCCTTTGGAATCTCGAAGATTCCTTCCTGAAGATGGCTAACAAATCCACTACTCGGATGAATATTTTGAGCACACCACTACGCTCCCTACGAAATTCTGTGAAAAATGACTATAAAGTTGGCATCATTTTTCCTCTATAAAAAATCAGCCTCTGAGGGAATCTTTTAGATTCCACAAGATTCTGCAAAGATTCTTTGTTGTCGGTTGCCTGAAATTATGCTACTCAGATGGGGAAACATATTACACAGTTGGACTCCTGGTGAGAAAATGTGCAAAAATGACTATCAACTTGTCAGACTCTGACACTGGCACCTCTGGCCCTTTAAGGGAATATTTTCAGCATCTTGGCATATTCCCCCGTTGATGGTTCCACACCAAAAGGCCACTCAAGGTTCTGCCACTCCTCCACTGCCCTCCTGGTCCACTAGGAAAATATGTTGAGTTTATATATAATCGAGTGGGTCATCTTTTGAATGGGGTCATTAGCCCATTGTTGTCGTTGGCAAATGTTGTGGAGGTGGGTTGGGTTCAAAACTCGCCCGCTCCAAACTGGGCATGGATTGTTTTGATAACTCGCAAAACGTTGTAACAAATGTTTGGCATATTGTGTAAATTCGATGGCGGTTATACATACCGTTGCAACCGACGATGTTCACATAACACGACGGTTTGTAATATTTTTGGTTTGATGTTGTTCCCCCAACGAACCGACAACATATGTTATGTCATTTAATGGTTGGCGTGGTTAATACACATTTCTTCGACAATGTTTTAACATGCGGGTTCCATCGGGGTTTAGTGAACGGGGTTGGGCGGGTCCACTGGGGGTGGCCTGCCCACCCAAGGCCACCTAAAACATATTTTTTTTATTGTTTAATTATGTCAGACCGTTGGGTGGGGTAGCGGGGTTGGTGGCCCGCCACCCCAAAAATTATATTCTTTTGGTTTTTTGTAACATAGAAGTTCAAATTTTCCCATGGGAAAATAAGGGTTATTAGACAAATTAATGATTCGACAAATTCGCCCATTCCGATGGACGAATTGCGTGCGTCGGGATGCTACCAAATGGTTGCCTCTTTAGTGGTTGCCACTTGGCCAAGTCTGACCAGAATTTTGACCAGTTATAACTTGAGCATACGAACTCAGATTTGAGTGTCATTCACACTATTGAAATCAGGGCTATAAGGAGTACGATCTGGTTCTAGTTTGACTTCAATCCAGGGACTTTAATTTTTGAGATTTTCCATAGCCACTGCTGAATTCTGAGTATTTTTGGAGCCACTTGGATCAGGTAGTCATCACTAATTGCTATAATATAGATTTACTAATCATCATTATTAAAGGAAAACCACTATATTTAGAATTACTTCATTATTCAAGAAAAAATATACCATTTGGAATTACTCACTAGTGGTTTGTAAAAGCATACTTTCACATGTGCAAAATGCTTCTAGATCTTTTTTTAACTTATTTTCTTGCATCTGAGAAAAACAAATCTTAACTAAACAAAACAGTGTAAACACATACTCAACATCAATTAAAAAAAATAAAATCTAAACTTACATTAAAATAATTTTAATTCAAACTCTAAATTATAATAATCATTTATATTTATTTCTCTTTTATTTATATTTAAAATATTCAAATTATAACTTATAATTTTTTTACGTTTACTTATATTTGAGCCAATTCAAATTGTTCACATTTAATTCGTGATTACGATGAAATCAATTAAATAGTGCTTCCTGTAATATTTGCTTATAAGTCCACTTAGATTCGTGACAGATTAAAAGTGTACCCACCTCAATTTCATATAGTGTCCTTTTTAGGCAAGGGAATTGTTTTTAATAGTCATATATTAATTGGTTTTTATTATAATTATTACTATATATATTTTAAAATAATTATATAAAAATGCTTATAAGTCCACTTAGGTTCGTGACAGATTAAAAGTGTACCAACCTCAATTTCATATAGTGTCCTTTTTAGATAAGGGAATTGTTTTTAATAGCAATATATTAATTGGTTTTTATTATAATTGTTATTATATATATTTTAAAATAATTAGATAAAAATGTTAAATAATTTAATGGTTTGGTGAATTCTTTT
This sequence comes from Pinus tabuliformis, assembly GCA_031772625.1. NCBI lineage: Eukaryota > Viridiplantae > Streptophyta > Pinopsida > Pinales > Pinaceae > Pinus > Pinus tabuliformis. Next base: position 865,644,860 of record CM062818.1, on the reverse strand, counting down.
AACCTCGGTTCAAATTTTTGGATATAATTTTTTATAAGAAGAAAAATCATATTTTCATTAATATAAAAGGAGTGCATACATTTGTTACTGCTTACACATAGGCATTACTTAAAACATTCACAAAAAGTTGTGTAGTAGTTTACTAGAATACAACAATACAAAATATTTATCGACATATACATAATGTTTAAATAGGTATACATATACATTTGCGGATAGGCATCCACAATGTTTGATTGTGTCAAAACTGAAGAGAAGAGATTGAGGTCGTTGACCAGTAGGGAGTTGAATTCTCCCCCTTCCCACTAATGAGCCATTTTGATATTTTTCAAGGAAAATGTATCTTTCCTCATCCTGCAAGTATTTCTTAGAGAGTGTGTCTATTGTACAATTCAATTCCCTATGTATATGTAGAATAGATAATAGTTGAAAGTGCCTGTGCTCCCTTAACACTCGGATTCTATCCGACCAACATTGAAGGAGAAGTACTCGTTCAACCAATCTACAACACACCTAGAATCCCCAAAATTCTCCATATATGCAACGATATATATAAAAGTCCAAGCTGCATTGATCTCTACTTTTGTGTTGGAACCATGATGCAGGACAATTCAACCCAATAATGTCATTGTATTTTAGTAGACATAGGGGTATTGTGTTTTCAAGGGAGTTGGTCTCCTAAGTGTGAATTAATGTAATTATTTAGGCTTTTGAGTGATTTTAATGAGAATAGGATTTAATTGAATATAGTGAGGCATATTTGTAAATGTTCTCGAATGTAGGAAAACATGAGGGATTTAGGATAATTGACAGATGAGAGGATTTGAGAATTAATTGTAAAACTCATATTAGGAGTTAGTTCATGATTTTATGGATTAGAGAGGATCCTTAGGGATGAGGAAGATATTTTAGGATTTTGTTGAGCAATCTATGGATCTAAACCAGGAATTGGTTTTAGAATCCCTTTGTATAAATGTAAGCCTAAAAGGCAAAGACAGGGGTTAGAAGGTTATATGTTTTAGATAGGCTAGATAGATAGCTAAAATGTGGTTGTAAGCCTACGGGCAGAGTGTGAAAAGAGGCCACAAATCAGAAGAATCAGGCCAGAGAGAGACAAAGAATCTCATTCTGTGATCGTTGTTTATATTTATATAATACAAAGGTTTATTCTGAAACTGTATAATGTGTGTGTTTCGAGTATTGAATGATGTTTTATGAGTGAATCAGAATTCTGTATAATATATGTGTGCAGACAGAGTTCTGTAGAATACGCAGAGGTAAAGAACGAGACAGAGGTTCGTAATGGATCTTTGAATCCATTCGAAGGATCAAGTAAAGTCCAAGAGGACAATGATCAAAGGAGCATGCGGAGTTAAGCTCAGAGAGAGTTGAGCAGTGGAAGAGCGGAAGAATGAAACCATTGAAGAAAACCAAAACCACAGGAAAACATTGAAGAAATAGCGAAGTCAAGAAAAGGGACGAACGAAGAAGTGCGGTGTCAGTGCACAGGATCCGTTGGATCTCATAGATCTACGGTCATCGGGCACTAACATGCTCAGGCGTTAGTTAACAGAGGAAGGCGGATTTATAAACAAAGGCGGATTATCGGGCGGAAGAAAAATGGTAAGTGGTATTAAAGGGTAGTCACCCGATTCCATTAAGCAATTGACACGTAGCACAAGAGAGGAGAGAGAAAACCACTTTATCGAGCGGTTATTCTCCGTGCTTGTGTCTCACCCGAAATCATTTTGGATCGTCAGATCAAGTGGATCCAAATCAATGGTCACAAGGTGTCGTGCAAGTTTGATTGAGCGGGAAAGGACATCGGCCGTTGGATCGGGAATAGGATCAACGATGGAGATTAATTACATCGGAATAAGTCAAAGAGTAAGCATCAGCCGTGAATCAATGCGATATGCGATTGCGATGATGTCGATGCGATCAACGAAGTGATCGCATCGCAAACACTCAATAGAGCTTTATCGGCGGAGGAGTAATGCGACAGGCGATAAGAGCGGACCCGATAGGGTTATATTTGAAGTCCGGAAGGATAGTTTAATCACATATCGGAGGAGATGGAGGAATGCATGTTAATGAGACCCGTGGAGACCCGATTGCGATTAGTGATAAAGGGAGCCTCGATAACTGTGCAGAGACGTGTTAAAAGCGGAAAAGGTATGATTATGCATGCTTTATGGGTATTTCTATTATGAATGGGTTATAATGAAATAGCGCCGATATGAAGGATTGATGTGGTTTAAAGTCCGGTATAACTATAGTTATAAAGAGTGGGGTTTTGGTTATATATGCGGGCTTAAGGTTATAAACTAAGGTTTATGAGGAGAATGAGTCCCGATAGAATGGACAAATGAAGAGGTAGACTATGTTAGTCTATAAATTATTCCGCAGAGAGATTAAGAAAGGGGGGCCCTAACCCATTGTTGGTTGAAGATTTGACTCGTTAGTGGGTCAAATTCCTGGGCAAATTAGTTTATGCATGTTTGGCATGCATACTGTGGGTAAGCAGGGGTAACCTTGCGTCAAAACACTATCGACATTTATCCAGAAGAGAACAATGATATTGTGAGGAAAGATAATATGACCACCACATCCACAAATGCCCAACTACTACAACAATGGCATTTGTGATATAGTCATTGCAACAATGACATACCAATATATGTTGTAACAATGATATTTATGAATAGTTATATCTGATTTAATAATAACACTTAATTACTCAAAATTATAAATTTTCCAAAACATTATTATTTAAAACAAATAATAATTATATAAAAAAACATTATTTAAATGTTATATGATGTGAATTTTTTTATTAAATCATTAAATTCAATTTTATAATTTTTCATAAATTCAAATTTTTATTATTGAAATTATATATTTTTAGAAATAAATAAATTTTGTATTTTTAAAAAAAATCTATTACATTAAAATTTAATTGGCAATCTCAATAATTAACATTTATTATTTCTAATTTTTTAATCCAATTTTAATTTTAATAATAATAAAAGAAAGCAAAAGAAAAAAAACCACGAATCTTGATTTATTATCTCACATTATGCCACTGCTTTTCGGCAGATGACAGATAGTAATCGTGCTTGCTTATTATTTTGGTATGTACATAAAAAAAAACATCTACGTTTTTAAAGTTAAACTTCAATTTTTCAAAAAAAAAAAAAAAAACAAGCGACATAGGGCCGCCCCCACCACCAGGGCTACACGGACTCAGGCACTACGTCATCCCTTTGGGAGGCGTGCTGTGTTTAACTCCACCATTCGAAAAATTGGTACCAGGATGGTTAACTGCACTGTTCGAAAATCTGGTACAATAATGATGCGAATGGCAATGGACAGCCATAATGTATGACAGAGCGGTGGAACAATGGACATTGTGAGAATTACGTCTTTTTCCCGGAAGGCCCGCAGAACAATGGATCGCCATGAACATTCAAGGCTTAAAATATATGGGAATGCATGTTTATCGTTTTTTAATAAATAATAATTATTATTAAGAAAATATTTAATATTTAAAATTATTTATTATTTAAATTTTAATTATTATTTTTAATTAAGAAACATAAAATTTAAATATAATATAATATCAAAACTAAGTTTTTTATTTTTGGCATTGCTTATATGAGAAATAAGAAATATGAGATTCATTGTAGATTTTTTTGTTTTATTTAGTTTTCATATGATTTTCTATTATTAAATTTTTAACTTTAGGAATGATTCATTATAGCATAAATATTTTTTATATTTATCATATATATATATATTACTTTTTATTTTAATAATCTAAGTTTCTTGCATAATTTCTTTTTCTTAAATTGAGATTATTATTATTATCAATAATATATATTCATTTTAACTTATAAAAAACAAATTCTTTTAAATATAAATTTTTTAAAAAAGAAAATTTCAAATATTTATAATAAATACAAAATTAATATAAATTTATATTCAATTCTAATATATGCATATTATATATCAATTCTATATTGAAAAATAAAAAGAATTATTCATTTTTTTTAAATGCTTTTGTTTGTTTGTTTTTTTTTTTATGAATATTATATTCATAAAAAACCCTCGTTTTTACACAATAAACAAAAGCCAAATAGTAGCAATGTGCAAAAAAGCAAAGATATAGTTTTCTTTTCTTAAATTGAGATTATTATTATTATCAATAATATATATCCATTTTAACTTATAAAAGACAAATTCTTCTAAATACAATTTTCTTTAAAAAAAATTAAATTTCAAATATTTATAATAAATACAAAATTAATATTCATTTTAATATATACATATTATATATCAATTCTATATTAAAAAATAAAATTAATTTTTTTTAATGTTTTTGATTTTTTATTAATTTTTTTATAAATATTATTTTCATATATATGACTATGCTATTGTTACACGATAAACAAAAATCAAATGGAGTAATATGCAAAAACAAAAAAAACAAAAAAAACAAAAATCAAAAGTAGTGACATTGTCACTACATGGATTTAGATTTAAACAACGCTCAAATTTTATAATAACTTCTCAATAAAGTAAATTTATTTATAATAATTTAAATTTATTTTAGATAGAAGTATTTTAATTTCTTTTAAATGAAAAATAAATAAATAAATAAAAATTTGTTGTGTAGTTTTGTCTATTTGATATCATTGATGATAAAGATTGTTTAATGGTTTACCGCCATTGTTGATGGCAAACCCAGTGTCGGTAAACCATACAAACCGACACATCAATGTCACCACAGGTCAAAAGCACAATCACCAAGCATATTGGGTTTGAGGACACGTCATTGCATAAAGATAAGTAAAATATCTTAAAATTCAAATATTTTAAAAATCAGATTTAAATTTTTTATAAATTTTAAATAAATGTTTATATATATATATATATATATATATATATAAATAAAGTTTATAATAATTACGCCGTAAGGCGTTTCCATTTGAAATTAACTTTCCTCTTTAATGACGTGTACATTTCTGAGCCTTTGATTTAAGTGTTAGACGATGAAAATGATCTTACCCATCCAATTGATCATACCGGTATACGATGCGACCTAGCAGATCGACCGCTTGCCCTTGCTCGACGCTACGCTACTTCCTCCAGGCGCTGCTGCACTTCTAAGGCACGGATTGTCGATGACACCTCAAGGCGCCTGCGGTCATGGAACGGCTCCAACTACTGCCAGTGGCAGGGGTATCCTGCAATAGACAAACAGGGCGTGCAAGGGGGCTTCTGCTGCCGGGGCTGCTGTCCAGGAGCGACTTCATATCGGATACTCAGATGAAGGGCACGCTGTCGGAGTCCTCGGGAGATCTCCAGTTTCGTGAAATTTTGGAAATGGGCGCCTTGAAACAAATTGCTGGCTCTATTCCCTTGTCATTTGGGAGGCTCAGGAGGCTGAAGAAGCTGCGCCTTTGAGGTCTGGTCAATTTGCAGAGACTGCGTTTTTTATTTCTTCGGACTTTGGGAAAGTGGCCGAGATTGTAATGGTCGAGTCGCCACAAAAATATCCGGGCAATTGTTTTATATAGGCAAACACAACTTAGTCCCACCCACCTCCTCCTCATGACATGACTTTTGACATAGATGGGCTAGCTATTGGGCTTGCACATCCATCTCCGCTCCGCTCTGTGATTTCGTCTATTGGGTCTCTGGATTAATTATCTTTTTCTGTGCAACTATCTTTCCTCACCCGACTAGCTATATGCCCAACAGTGAATTTGATCTACAGAATCTGGAGTCAATAATTTGGTATAAATACAAGTCAATGTTGAGGCAGGCTGTTACGAACGCAAATGGTTGGAGTTGGATTCATATGTTCGCAAGTGCAGAGGAACACGTCTCGATCCCAATTTCCTTTGCCATTGCCATTGCCATTGCCATTGCCTGCCTGTGCACTCATGACAAGGTATGCCCTTTCTTGATTCTCATGACAACAGATATCATGTGAATAGCAGTTTTGCATGTGAAGAGAATTTTATGTGATATGCGAATGCGCCAACACCTTCCATTTGAGATGCATCGCTAGCCATGTGAGTGGTTGAGTTCCTACAGCTTTGTGCGCGCGCGTTTGAATTGAAGATATCAATTGCGTGTTCTCATCTGGGGCTTTTAAGAGATCTATACTGTTATTGTTGTTGAGAAGTAATTTGGGATAACCATCTGCTTGAGTAGAAATGAACCGAGTCTTGCTAATGCTGCCTATCTTTTGGGATTAATATATTTCTTCTTGATTGCCTGCCGCATGCCTGCTTATGGTATCTTTGTTTTGATTTCTTGAAGTGGGGGTCTGTTTTGGATGGGCATTTCCATGATGATTGCAAGCATATCAAACTTGTTTCTATCAATTGATTATTAACATCTTCGAAGAATTAAGCATGAGATCACATCTTACTTCATTTCTGAGAATATGGAAATAACGTGCTATTAGTCTTCGTACTTTCTATGTGCAATAAACTCTGACCTTAGCTTTAGAAGTTCTGCAGTTGAAGAATTCATTATTAGTTAGTGCAATGGTGAATTAAGCAGCCAAGATGAATGATCCTTTGTGCATTCATCAGGCAGGCTTGCCTCTCTTCAAACTTAAAGTTGAAAGCTACTGTGATATTTCACCATCATAGGGCTACCTATATATTGCGAATGAACCAATTATAAAAGAAATCATTTTGTTCAGATAATTGGAAGAACTGACTCAGATGTGTGCTTATTGAGCTTCAATCAAGTTATTAGGACATCAAGAATTGTCATTCGTTGTAGGCTTCAGAGTTCAGACAGAGCACATCTCTTTGGATTTTTTGATTAGCGGGAATGCACTGAAAAAAAGTTGTTCTTTCCATGTAAATGCTTCTGGTATTGTCATCAAAATTTCCTATTTGGACGCAATAACTCTGTGACCTGAAACTTTCTGTTCCAGACAAATTAGACATTCTAAATTGGGCAATTATCTACCGCAAGTCCTATTTATTCTATTCTTTCTTTTTTCAAGCCTACATATATATGAAGAAATATATTAGCGGGCTTGGGCTTTTCATAAACTTTGGTGACTTTTCTTTCTACTTTGGTTGTTTTTACTTCTTGTTTTAGTTTTATATTTTCCTTTATCTCTGATTTTTACTCCCTTTCCTGTTTTGATCATTAAATGCACATAATCATTGAGTTGCATTCAAATCTGTTGGATTTTCTCCATGGGTGTGTTTCATCCTTCCCTATTTATTATGCCTATAATAATTTATAAACAATCAGGGTTAAGAATAATCTTCTCAATAGTTTTTCTTCCATGCCTTTGGTTGAAAGTCTACCTGTTTGAATCATTAACGTATTTGATCATTTTTTTATTGGTACAGAAATGTTGTTCTTAACCCAATCATACTTCCTGTAGTTTTGAAATTCACCTATTTCTGGCACATGCTAGATCCAGGGGAAAAACGTTGTAAGTGAAATCTGTAAGTTTGGATTAGTTCACTTTAAAACCACAAAACATTCCATCAGAAATTTATCATTCCCAACATGTGTATAATTATGATCTGTTCAAATCCCGTATTCACAGGATGCTACCATGGATGATAAGACATGGAAGATATTTTTTGGGTCAATATGTGCAGTTTCTAGCTATTTTGGGGCTAATTCTGTTGAACTTTGTGTTCATAGTAACCTCTTTTCTAAGGTGCCTTTTGATTGCATTACTCCCTGAAACCAACTGAGAAGTATCCATGGCTGAACTTACTCGTGGATTCTCATGACAACAGATATCATGTGAATAGCAGTTTTGCATGTGAAGAGAATTTTATGTGATATGCGAATGCGCCAACACCTTCCATTTGAGATGCACCGCTAGCGATGTGAGTGGTTGAGTTCCTACAGCTTTGTGCGCGCGCGTTTGAATTGAAGATATCAATTGCGTGTTCTCATCTGGGGCTTTTAAGAGATCTATACTGTTATTGTTGTTGAGAAGTAATTTGGGATAACCATCTGCTTGAGTAGAAATGAACCGAGTCTTGCTAATGCTGCCTATCTTTTGGGATTAATATATTTCTTCTTGATTGCCGGCCACATGCCTGCTTATGGTGTCTTTGTTTTGATTTCTTGAAGTGGGGGCCTGTTTTGGATGGGCATTTCCATGATGATTGCAAGCATATCAAACTTGTTTCTATCAATTGATTATTAACATCTTCGAAGAATTAAGCATGAGATCACATCTTACTTCATTTCTGAGAATATGGAAAACGTGCTATTAGTCTTCGTACTTTCTATGTGCAATAAACTCTGACCTTAGCTTTAGAAGTTCTGCAGTTGAAGAATTCATTATTAATTAGTGCAATGGTGAATTAAGCAGCCAAGATGAATGATCCTTTGTGCATTCATCAGGCAGGCTTGCCTCTCTTCAAACTTGAAGTTGAAAGCTACTGTGATATTTCACCATCATAGGGCTACCTATATATTGCGAATGAACCAATTATAAAAGAAATCATTTTGTTCAGATAATTGGAAGAACTGACTCAGATGTGTGCTTATTGAGCTTCAATCAAGTTATTAGGACATCAAGAATTGTCATTCATTGTAGGCTTCAGAGTTCAGACAGAGCACATCTCTTTGGATTTTTTGATTAGCGGAAATGCACTGACAAAAAGTTGTTCTTTCCATGTAAATGCTTCTGGTATTGTCATCAAAATTTCCTATTTGGACGCAATAACTCTGTGACCTGAAACTTTCTGTTCCAGGCAAATTAGACATTCTAAATTGGGCAATTATCTGCCGCAAGTCCTATTTATTCTATTCTTTCTTTTTTCAAGCCTACATATATATGAACAAATATATTAGCGGGCTTGGGCTTTTCATAAACTTTGGTGACTTTTCTTTCTACTTTGGTTGTTTTTACTTCTTGTTTTAGTTTTATATTTTCCTTTATCTCTGATTTTTACTCCCTTTCCTGTTTTGATCATTAAATGCACATAATCATTGTGTTGCATTCAAATCTGTTGGATTTTCTCCATGGGTGTGTTTCATCCTTCCCTATTTATTATGCCTATAATAATTTATAAACAATCAGGGTTAAGAATAATCTTCTCAATAGTTTTTCTTCCATGCCTTTGGTTGAAAGTCTACCTGTTTGAATCATTAACGTATTTGATCATTTTTTTATTGGTACAGAAATGTTGTTCTTAACCCAATCATACTTCCTGTAGTTTTGAAATTCACCTATTTCTGGCACATGCTAGATCCAGGGGAAAAACGTTGTAAGTGAAATCTGTAAGTTTGGATTAGTTCACTTTAAAACCACAAAACATTCCATCAGAAATTTATCATTCCCAACATGTGTATAATTATGATCTGTTCAAATCCCGTATTCACAGGATGCTACCATGGATGATAAGACATGGAAGATATTTTTTGGGTCAATATGTGCAGTTTCTAGCTATTTTGGGGCTAATTCTGTTGAACTTTGTGTTCATAGTAACCTCTTTTCTAAGGTGCCTTTTGATTGCATTACTCCCTGAAACCAACTGAGAAGTATCCATGGCTGAACTTACTCGTGGAAAGCATTTGCTATTGATGCCACAGTAAAAACATCTGCATGCCTGAAAATTATTGACCTTTATCTTTAGCCAAAAGGACACCTGTGATGATGTGATCCCAAGAGGGAATGTTTTATTGTTCATTTATTTTATGAAATGAAAATATCTGAGGATCAATTCATCAAAAACTGCCTAACTCAACGTTCATGGACTGCTGATGCAATTCAAAATCGCAATGGGTTTTTGCGTTTTGGAAAAAGGCAGGGTCGTTCTGTATTTTTTTAGAGTCAATATTTTGCCTGTGTGGACAGTGGGAGAAGCAAACCCCTGATACACAAAAGACTCATACAGAATTTTACTGTCTTGCTTCTAGCATGGTGAATAGTTGATTTCGTCCATCTATCGTGGTTTCCTCTTTAGAGTGCTATCAAGTACCATAGATTGATAGAAGGTAACATGTTGTCAGGAAGGAAATGCCAGGACTCAAGGTACTAGATTAAATATAAAAATTAATTAAATGAAATGTTCAAATATATTAGCATAAGTTTAGGTGTATTTTTAGTAGTAACTGGCGATATAAGAAGATGGTTTTGTATCTATGTTGCTGCTTATTTTTTTCATCCTTTTCAACTTTTGTAGTTTTGTAATTCATGTGCTTCCAGATTTTTTATGTGCTTTTTCCTGTTCTGTCAAAATGACAACTTTTTACCATGCATTCGGACTGGTATGAAAATGTACAATATGTATTATGAACAGGAGTGAGAAAAAGCCTTCTGAACTCTTTTCTTCTAGTAATTAGAACATTCGTATCATTGTTATGTTAGGTGAGACATTAAGTTTCTATTTGCATTTTGTGCCCTGGAAATGCATTTTGTAAAGAAACTTTCTGATCTGGAAATGCATTTTGTAAAGAAACTTTCTGATCTGTAGGGTTGTTTCTATGGTATTTCCAGAAGCTATATTTTTTTTACTGGCATTTTCTGCTAGCTATTTTTGGTCTAATTTTTTCTATCACACTAATTTGTATGCTTTTATAGCTCTTATTGAAGGATAAATGTTTAATTAGTCATTCATTAACTAAATCATCATCTATTTATCTAGCATGTCTCTTCAAAATTCACATGGTGCCATTATATACATTTAATTAGTCATTTATCAACTAATTATCTAGTTATTTGGCATGTCCATTCAAAATTTACAGGGTGCCATTAGAAACATTAAAAAGAAGTGGTGTAGCAAGTACTTCTTCTAGAGTAGCTAGGCCATAAGAGTTACTGTAAATGCAACATCTAGGTTGATTTTCACCTTTCTCTCCTTGGAGGTCTCCTCGTAAAGATAAGTTTTGGATTCTTAGGACATTTCTTTTGTCTTTCACCCACTTTCCAATCATATGCAATTTCGAGCCCTTATGGAGCCATTTTTGTCAAAGATACTCATCTGAAACTCTTGCAGAATGCCTTGAAGCCAGAATTTGCAGTTTCATAATGTTTGATGTCTATTAAATTTTTATTTAAATGCAATAATTATTTACCTCATTTTGTGTTCTGTCCAGGAGCGACTTCATATCGGATACTCAGATGAAGGGCACGCTGTCGGAGTCCTCAGGAGATCTCCAGTTTCGTGAAATTTTGGAAATGGGCGCCTTGAAACAAATTGCTGGCTCTATTCCCTTGTCATTTGGGAGGCTCAGGAGGCTGAAGAAGCTGCGCCTTTGAGGTCTGGTCAATTTGCAGAGACTTTCAGTGGCCAATAATATAATAGGCGGCCCCATTAATTCCCTGTCAGTAAGAATTCCGCATGGGATCCCGCTTCGAAAGGTTCCGATATCCTCCTACACCGATAACAATAGACTCTGCGGAGATCCTCTTCCTCCGTGTTCTTCCAGAGCTCGAGATTCAAACCCATGATAGTTTGCTGGACTATTTTGGTTTTCGTGAAACCTCTTGTAATCCAACCATTGTAATGTTGGCTTTTGCAATATCCACAGCATGCTTCTGTGGAATAACATGACTACTTTCATCCAAAATCTAACTGAACATTCCTTGCAAGGGTGCAAGATTGGTTGAAGTTCCACTCATAATAACTAGTGAGAAGGAAGCTCCTTGATGTGCATATTTCAAAGATTTTATTGTAAATTTTTGGGATATTCCAGACATATATCTTCAATTTTGACCATTATAGACATTGATGACTTGATAATATGATCATTTTTCCCATCGATTGCTTTTTAATCGCACTAAATCCAAATTTGTTGTAAAATTTGTAGCTCAAAACATGGGTTTTTGTATAATTAGGACAAATAGAAGAAAACATGCATGGCTCTCATAGAAAAACCAAATACGTCTTAGTCGTGGATAAGACTGAAATTGTGATGGTCTGTCTACAAATGCCTTGATGGCCATTGTTCCTTTCAATTTTATGAATCTGCTGTGTTTTTATGAATAGAAAACAAAATCAGACCATGCCAAAACTGAGATGAATGAGAAGGATAATTATTGCAGACACCAGAGCAGATTTCAATGGCCATGATGGCATGTATGTTGATGCTTCTATATGTGCTGGGAGTGCCTTGATATCAACTGCAAAACGTTCTTGAACCTGCTTCAGCACATCCTCCTCTGATGAAGAAGTAGAAGAGACAAAGGTAATTGCAAAACCCTTTGTGCCAAACCGTCCAACCCTTCCAACCCTGTGCAAATAAGTATCTTCAGACTCAGGCATGTCATAGTTGATAACAATATTAACTCTTTCAATGTCAATTCCCCTGCCTACCAGATCAGTTGCAACCAGAAGCCTCTTACTCCCCTCCTTGAAACTTTTGTATCTCATCAGTCTTTCATCCGGCTGCATTCCAGAATGAATGCAGGTGCAAGGAAAGATGCACCCCACCAGCAGCTTGGATAGCTCAGAAGCCCTTTTCACACTCTTCACAAATATAACCACCTGGTTGAAATCCAGGACATCCAGCAAATCAGTCAGCTTCCTGTTCTTTTCTACCTCAGCCAGTTTTATATAGTGCTGAACTAGACCTTGAAGTGTGAGCTTGGCCTCATCAACATATATCTCCATATGATCCTGCATGAATTTCTTGCAGACAGGCCTGATTTCCTTGCTCAGTGTGGCTGAAAACATCATGACCTGCTTGTCATGAGGGGTCATCTTGAAAATGGCCTATACATCTCTCCTCATGTCCAAAGATTCCAGCATTTGTCACATTCATCCAGAATAAAATGCCTTATATTTATTAGACTGAGATCATTGTCTTTTGCCAATGCCAGAATCCTTCCAGGGGTCCCAACAACTATTTGGGGGGATTCATTTTTTAATATTGCCTTGTAAGTTTTGATAGGCAGACCTCCATAGAATACAACAACCTTCAATTCTTTCAGATGAGTCATAAACCTCTCAAATTCATGGCATATCTGGTATGCCAATTCTCTAGTATGGCACAAAACTAGGGCAGAGACTTGGCCTTCTGTGGGTTCGATCTGCTGCAGAGTTAAAAGCACGAAAACTGTTGTTTTACCCATTCCAAATTTGGCCTGACAGAGTACATCCATGCCCAGAATCTCTTGAGGAATGCACTCGTGCTGAACTTCTGAGGGATGTTCAAATCCAGAGTCCACAATTGCTCGAAGGAGCTCTGGCTTCAGTGGGAAATCCCACATAACCTTTCTTGGAGGCTTCATTAGTGGAAAAATGTTCCTCCAATGCTTGTGCGTCCAATTCCTCTTCTTCATAGTCCAGGAGCTCTTCATTATAAATCTCTTCCTTCAACTCTTCCACATTGTCTACTCCTTGTTTTGCCATTTTCACTAAAAATATGAAGCACAAGCGCAGCTTTATGATGAAATAGCATAAGAGGTTTTATTGCTGTAAAAGATGAAATAATGATGCAGAAAACCAGCCATGTGTGTCTCAAAGCACTCTCAGAAATTATATAAATTAAGGTTCAACAGACATACCCATCTCATTCAAATTGGTGACAACTTCATAGGGTGATATTTAAAGTACATTTGAGAGAACTGAACATTACATTTACCTTGTTTGATAGTTAAGACTTCTTTTACACTTGTCATCTCCCTGAAGTTTGAAAACGCAAAAATGGTGCGTGAATAATGGAGACCAAGCCGAACAGAGAATTAACAATATATCATTGTAGAAACTTAAACTGGAAGCCACAAATGACAAGCGTGCAAATGCATGTCTTTTATGAATATAAATTGGATTTGTTCAATTCCTGAGGGTTTTTCTCCGGTTAAAAGTCAGTGTGATCTCTGTCTGAATACTTTTCCCCTCCCTCTCCAGTCACACCTCCAGCAAAGTGCGATGACTGTTATGCATGCCCTGTTGGTAGCACTTGCTGTTGTGCCTATGACATCGGTAATTTCTGCCTTTAATGGGGATGATGTTCTTATAAATCAACTACCTGATGCAGAGATAACCACCACTGCTTCCCACACGATTTCCCATTCTGCGATTTCAATGTAGAAACTTGTCTTAAGATTAGTCATCCATCATTTCTTTGTTCGCATTTTTCATTTCAAATCACCAATTCTGGCTTATGGAGTTTTAGTGTTTGGAATCAATTTGCAAGTAAAAAGTTGAAATTTATTCCGGCTTATGGAGTTTTAGTGTTTGGAATCAATTTGCAAGTAAAAAGTTGAAATTTTGTTAGTTGGAAGCCATTTGCAAGTAAAAGGCTGAAATTTTGGTGTTTGGAATAGATTTGCAAGTAGTCCATTCACATGTTTATGTTGTTATTCTTCCGCACTTTATGCCTTACGACGTTTCTTTTGCAACATCTGGTGCAAATGCTAGTTTAATTAAATTTTAGTGTTTTGTATGTTACTTATAATACCTATCTTGTATTTAAAGAAGCATTTTTTTGGAATCGAATTTAAAGAAAGCATTTAAAAAATGTTTGAATTAATTATAATATTTATCTCGAATTTAAAGAGACCATTTTCAACAAATTATTTTCAAGGTAAAGAAAGCATTTTAGAATTGTATATTCTATATATTTATAAAAAAATAAAAATAAATAAATAAATAATATTTTAAAGTTTAAATTATTTATTTGAATGAAATGTTATTAAATAATTTATGATTAGATATAATGTAAGTTTATAAAGTATTTGTAGGGTCATCATGATAATAAGAGTTTTGGAATGAAGAAACAAAGTAAAATGTGCCCTGATGTTATAAAACAAAAAAATTATTAATTGAGAGGTAAATATTAATTTTTACTTTTATTAAAAAAATAATTTTAATTTGTATATGGCAATTAGTTATAATAATTTAATTAAATTTGTAAATCAAATATAAAATTCAAATTATATAAAAGGTAAAATGACTTAAAAGTAACAGTTTTTTTTGTAATGTTCATGTTTAATATAAATAATTAGTTTTATTTAGATCATTATGTAACAATTACAATATAAATTAAGAGAAATTTTGAGTCCTGAGGATTAGCTTAGTTGGTCAAAAATCATGCACCGCGAGCGGTAGGTCACAGGGTCAATTCTGCCTTAAGCACAAGTTTCTTAATTATACCGCCTGGCACAAGTTTCTTAATTATACCGTAAGGCATTTTTTCTAAGAAGAACTCCCCTATTTGTTACAGTGTGTTATTGTGATATTAGACGATTAAAAGATTTCGGATGTTGATCATCATATGCGCTGGAAAATGTTGAGTGCAACCTTTTGCAATAATTTGGGACTGAACCATCTTCATACAGTTATGATGAATAACGAAAAACCAAGGGCTTTGATGAGTTCGGTATTTGAAAGTCCTACAGAATTGGTTCCACACGAGACGTTGTGTTCACTAGCACAAACAATTACCAACAGCAACCAATCCCAAGCACATTTATGAAATCTAAAGGCCTTCAACCTAAGTTATTGATCAAGCATCAAGCAAGAATTCAGAGGTCTATGTCTTTCAAGTTATGAAAATCATATCTGACAAGAATGATTTGAGTTTTGTAAAGAAGGTTCATCTTCCAGAAAACCTTTGTCTTTGGGATTGAATTGTACATAATTGTGCATAAAACAAATGCCCTTTTATCATAATCAGTTTTAACTCGTTAAATCAACAATCCTTTCTCACAATTGGTTTCTATGGGGACAAGTGAACGATGGGTAGAATAGTGAACAAAGGTAGGAATTTATTTGTGCTTAGGATTTACTCAACTTATTTCCAAAAATAATGCACTTGCAACATGTTTTCCGCGTTTCGGGTAATCTGAGAGAAGAATTTAGTGATATTTATAATTTATTTAAGAAGAAAATAGCTTCACATTTATCTTTGATAAATTTACTCTTTCAAATTTGCGATTCATATTTTCAACAAGTTGTGAAGTTCACTGGGTTTGCCTATAAGTATTCATGAACTCCATTAACAATACAATATTGTTTTCGAAATCAAAACATCAAGGTACATAAATACTTCTCTTGAAAAACTCACGAATTTAAAATTTGCTTTGGTATTTAGTCATATTCGGGTTTTTTCTGAAGCAACTTTAACTTCCATTGTCACAAGAACTAGACTGTTTCGTTCCTTTAAACCACATAAATGAGATTTCCAACTACTGGTCAGATTAAGATAGCAATAATAGCCACTACCACAAGGTCGTTTAAGCATTTTCTTTTTCTTTCATCTGAACCACAGATCATGAAGCGTGATGTCAAGAAAATCTGTCATAATTCCTATATTTTTACCTTTTTTTAGTTGTAGATCCTCAACTTCTTGCATCTTTATTCAACTTTGAATTTTCTTTTTCCTCTTTATGCAGAGATCTTGAAATGGAAACAAATGTATGATCTCAGTTCTCAGATTCATTCATGGGAAACAGAAACGATTGATTTATCCACGTTATTGAACAGATATTTACTTTAAAGTTATCATGTGTCCGTCATGACACCAAAAATGTTCAAAGAAATTTATTCTAAATCTGCAAGTTGGATGAAGACGCAGTTGCAGTAGCAACTAGATATTACATGGTTCGGCATTAAGGTATTCTACATCAAAATTGATGCATGTGGATTTGATCTTGCGCCTGGGTCTTCGACGGTTCACCATACACCTCGCAGCAACTCAACGGATCTAGAAATTAACGGAAAATGGATTCCTCCGTCGGCAAGCCCTTTTCTCACGTTCAGATGTGACAGAAATGACGAAAACGCATCGGTGGCAACTTATGTTACTCACACTACGAGTAAAGTTTTCTTTGACATTTGCGTCATAGAAGAGACTATTTTATGGAACTCTGGACAAGAAATATTTCGTCAAAGATGATGATGTTCCGCAAATCCGTCAAGAGTCATGGACTGTGGAGTGTTGTTGCGCTATAGATTATCCGTCAAAATGGAGTTCCACGAAGCCAAACTTTCACAAATTCCCCTCTCGAAAAACCATTCTATAGTAGTCAAACCTTCCTCTTTATGTTTTAAATGGAGAGCATTACATCTTATTATATTGAAATTCATGAAGTCATGTGAATTTCAAAATCGGAAATGGTTTATTATTTTTAACAATGATAACATAGAAAATAATAATATTTGTAAATGAATGATTTATCATTATATTAAATTGATTTGTTATGAAATTAAGGGCAAAAATTATTTGACTGATTTAGTGTGGTTGATTTATTATGGTTGTATATACAACTCTGTATAAAAACTTTATAGAGATTGGGAGCTTTTTGAAAGCTCTGTAGAAATTCCTGATGTAGATTAATCGGATAATGCAATATAAATCAAAGCAGAATACTATAACATACTTCTACTATCAATTTTG
Source organism: Pinus tabuliformis (assembly GCA_031772625.1). Taxonomy (NCBI): domain Eukaryota; kingdom Viridiplantae; phylum Streptophyta; class Pinopsida; order Pinales; family Pinaceae; genus Pinus; species Pinus tabuliformis. The sequence continues at coordinate 865,627,496 of CM062818.1, read as the reverse complement.
CAAAACTTAAAGATCAAGCTAAACAATATAACCAAAAGAAGAAGAATCAATGGAACAATACCCATGAAAATGCTTTGGGGAAAGCCTCAGCTAAAAACCCCACACTATTGTATTATCATACATGGTAGAAATATATAGGAATTATACAAAGCCTTAGCTCTCACAGTTAGCCAGCTCTGAGTACAATCCTCACAGATGCTCACAGGCAATCTTGGCTTCTCTACAGCCTTCCTCTCTACCCTCCAAGCTCCTATTTCCTTGGGCTGTTCCTTGTGGATGATTTGCTATTATCAAGTGGATGATCAACCTTAAAACTGCGTAATCCTCAAGGATAATCCTTGATTGCATGCATGAGTTTTCTCTTTGAGAAAACACATGCAACTAATAGTGCACTATCATTGTCATTAATCTCAACTAGGTCTTTCTCAGAATAGACATGCATGAGTTTCTAATGAGAGAATCTTTAGTTAACTGGAGTAGCACTAGTTGAGTGCATGCATGCATCAACTAACTGTTAACTCTCTATTAGTTCCTCAAACAGTTTGGAACTAATTTAACTAGACTTAACTCAGTAAACTGATTTAACTAATTACAATTCAAATATAACTCAATCTTATCTCCTTAATTTAAGGGATAACTCTTGCATGACTTTAGAAAGACTTTTAACTTGAATTTCTCCAACTAATTAGTTAAAATTAATTAATTAATTATTTCCAAGTAGCTGTTAAGACTAAATTCGATTTTAATTCACAATTTAATTCAAGGACAAATTAAATTTTAATATATATTTTATAATATACATGGTTTCCTTTTTAATGATTAAAATAGAACTTTTAAATTGTAATCTTAATATATATATATATATATATATAGATATAATCAAGTATAACTATATTATTTTTTTTTTAATAATTAAAATGGAATTATATATATATATATATATAAATTCTGATCTTATAATATTTATTTTTTACATTAAACTTTTTTAATTAATTAAAATAGAATTTTAATATATGTATATATATATGTATGTATATCTTTTTTAATAATTAAAATAGAACTTTTAAATTTTAATCTTATAATATTTATTTTTGGTATAATTTTGGTCAAGCATGGATGCTCTTTGGATAGTTTAATTCCCCTAAATGTGGCTCCTATCCTCAACCCCGCACCCCGCCCCATGAGATTTGAACTAATGACTTGGTGAAGGCTAAACCCCACATAAACCAATCAGTTTACACCTCATGAATTATTTTTATGCGTGTGCTTAGCGACTAAAAAGAAAATTTAAAATATAATTAATACTATTTTTTATGTTGTTTTTTATATATAGACATTTTAAAGAAATTTAGAATTTTAATGAATTATAAAATGAAATTTCAAATTTGCATGGAAAACACATTCATACAACATAACACAAAGTTATATATCAATATTACATATTTATTATTACCATATCAACTACACTATATATTTGATTAGAAACAAGGCTTATACATATTTGCATAAGTCTAATTAATGTTATAAATTACACATAAAAATAATGCTTTAAAATGACAATATCGAAATGGTTAATTATGGCTACCCACAGGACAACTCGATTAGTGATTGTCATGATATGAAGTCTTTGTGATGTATGTGATTCAAAATCCCTCCTCACTAGCCTTATGGGTTGCAGGTTGGGGCATGCATGGGTTCACCCAGAGGTTTAGTGGTAACGGTTGGAATTGACACCATGCCACGTGAACATGATCTTGACCCAATTGGTAATTCTTCTAGATACAAAAAAAGGAAAAAAATAGGGTTAACATACCTAACCCCCTAAGTGCTATCAAGGATTGGGAATATTCAACTTTTTTTTTATTCTAAGAATATTATTCTAGGGTTACTTTTGAGCTCATATATATAGAATTTTTTCACTGAAACATTTCCAGCAACAATATTCTTGCTAAATTTTGAACTTTTATCACAACGTTATAGCCTTTCAAAGTTTACTCAAGGGTTTTTTGTATGTTTCCATGTCAGCATGTTATGCAAATGGCATATTGGCTTTACTTGTACATGGTACTCATATTGCCACTTCATACCCCATATGATCAACCGTAGTTTCACAAAGGTAACACTTCGTATGAAAACTGTGGAATGATAAATAATTCTCTACAACTATTTGACATCATCCCTAAAAGGGATGAACCCTCATGGAATGAAACAATTGGAGATGCTCCCATAATGGGCTTTCCAATGAGGCATTGAAGTTCTTTAGTCAAATACTACATGTCGGTGGACTATCATTCATAATTTTCCTCTTCACATGTGCCATGCATTCTGCATGCAACTATAGGGGAAGAGGATACATGCCCACTTCATTAAGCTAGATTTGAACTGCCTCTTTTAGTGGGGAGTTTGCTTATTGGAAAAAAAAGTGAAATACTATAAACCCTATTGTTTTTGCAAGTCAAGAAGAGGACAACAATAACATTATTGTATTATTTGAAAAACACTTTGAAGGAGAGGAGGGAAATGAATATTCCATAAGAGTGGAATAGATTACAACTCATTGGGTGTTTAGAGACAATGAAACATAGGTCGAGGCAGTAACCATATCAATGGTTATAGTAACCATATCAATGGTTATAGTAACCATATCAATGGGTGAAAGAGAATTCAACCATGGAGCATTTATAAAGTTTGAAGGCATTGTGTCCTTAAGTGAATATACTCTATATACTATCTATACTAGACCTAGGATATAAAAAACCAATTTATTTTTCCAAACAATTCTCCAAGCCTAAAATTTCTAACTAAATAAAGTAATTCTTTTTTTTTCTACATAAGTCTATTTCTATTAACAGAGTAAAGGTAAATTTACATCATGACCGAAGTCAAGAACTCTGCTCCGGTAGGAGGCAGAACTATCCCAAAAAAACATATGTGAAAACTATCTATTTTTATGACCCACGCAGGGGACCGAGCTGAGATACATATGACAGTGCAAAATTATCCAAAAAACTAAGAAACACCAAAGATCCCAGAAACCATTTACCTTACAATCATGCCCAGTGGTGAGGGGCACACTACCAGAAGAAGAGGCTTGGGTGGACGAGCTAATCATCAGGGGGCTCTTCTATGATACGTCACCTACCAATATCTGGAAAATCCTCTGCTTGTGCTGTGTTCTGAGCAGAGGGACTCGGGTCAACCATCATCGCATCCTGAGCTTTGCATGTCTGTTCATTTGCTGCTTGCCGAGGAGCATTTTCGACATTCAACTGGAAGGAAGAAGAGGGAGCCGAGATTGGCCCCAAACCCCCTGGCTGAGTCCTTGTATCTTTGGCTTGGCTTTCTTCCTAAAAAACCACCATGAAATAAGCAGTAATCCTGGGTCGGTTCAGTGCGCTATCAAAGGTAAAGATGGCGGAACCAGAGATTGGGACAGGCCCGGGGCGAGAGCTGGTGGCACGGGATCTCCCTCTTTTGCTTCGGGTTAAAGGGCGACTCCCCCTTGACAATTCACTGGATGACGATTTGGTTGGTGCACGCCTCGGCTGTCCTCTACGGCAGCCCATCCTTGGTCACAGACGAGGCATCTTGAAAATAACAATAGCCGAGGTCTAGGAATGCAACACCCGAGCACTAACCAACTGATGGCAGCAGCTTTGCCTTCTGATCGAACCTCCTTTGCTGAGCTTGAACCCATCCTCCTAGTGAGCCAAACCTGGTTCAGAGAAATCCCTGCTTGTATCCGAAACCAACGACCAGAAAAAGAGATGAGTTACTGAGATATGGAAATGAAAACAACAGCATAGAACACCGAAAAGAAACGCTGAGAGGAGCAGATTTTGCTTCGCCGAGAGGGCCGAGCCAAGCGACAGAGGAACCCGTTTCCCCTCAGGCGACCTGAAGTTCGAAGCGAGACCGGAGGCGAGCGAGAAGAGAAAATAAATCAGTGAAGTTGCCGCCTCCCCAGGACCTCCCCTGACCTTATCATTCTTTGTCACACCTCGAGAGGCTCCTCCCATTACTTCCGCATTGATGGATCTCGCCTTCTGATGCAAGATGGTGCATGCGGAGGTGGTATCCATAATTATGAACCTGATGTGTGAGCCAAACCGTTTGTAATGAAATCCCATATACCGATCTTTGTGCTCATGCCATGCGCCAAATGTCGTATCCTTTTTAAACTTGTACTAGTCAGGAAGGTGGCGATCTGCCTCGCCCAGACCCTGTCCCATCATTTTAATATTCACCGCAAGCACCCGCATCTGGGAGGGCAACATCATTTTGAACCAGAAGTTTTCATTCCTGTTCATGATCATGGTTTTGGATTATGTCGAGCGTCCCTGTGGTTAGAGTGTGTTCAAATTACACACCCAGGTTGGCTAGGAGTTCCGCTACCTTGTTTCCTTCCCTTTTAACATGATTGAAGATGGTGGCTTGATTATTGTGAAGCCATTGTTCTATGGCCTCCAATCTAGCTTCAAGTCTCCAACTATTGGCAATTTTCCTAGCATGAGTCCCATTAAGGAGTTGTTTAGCCATGTTGATGAGGATTAGGGAATCACCTTCAATTTCCAGGGGGTGAAAGTTGTGTTTTCTGGAAAGGAGAAGTCCTTGCCACAGTCCCTCCAATTCTGCCGAGTTGTTGGTATCCCATCCTATGTTGCCAAAGTAAATAAGGAGGGGTGAGCCTTCATGATTTCTAAAAATTCCCCCATATCCAGCATTTCCAGGGTTGCCCTTTGATGCTCCATCAAAGTTGAGCTTGAAAGTGTGCTTTGGAGGGGAGGTCCAGGATTCCTTCTTTGCATTGCTGCTTTCTGAGGGGGCTTGAGTTGGATTTCCCTGTGGGAGAGGCATATTCCAATTAGCCCAAATGGCCTTCTCATTTGCCAGAGTGGGAAAGTCATCCGGCATCCACGTGCGAAGCGCCAATGTCTCTTTGAGGTTCAGACAGAAGTTTCCCCAGATGATCTCTAGTGGAGTAATTTGATCTTTGAATATGCGCTTGTTCCTTTCCTTCCAGATACACCAAGTGAGGAGCCCAGGAATCAATCTCCATAATTGGTTGAGAACTTCACTTTTGTATGGATTCTGATGCCATTGGTGAATGGAGTCGGTGATATCGTCTGACACCCTGCATCTTCTTTGGCATCGAAAACTGGCCTTCTCCCACATTTGGTTGGCAAGGGTGCAGGAATCCAGAAGGTGCTGAAGTGTTTCCTCCTGCGAGTTACAATTAACACAGATTGAGGGACCATGATAGTTTCTTCGCCTGAGTTTGTCCCAAGTGAGTATTTTCCTATGCCCCACCAACCATAGGAAGAGTGAGACTTTGGGCCAGGTACCTGTTGACCAAATTCTTCCCCATATGGGATCTAGGGGCGAGGGATTTGAACATATGATTTTATATGCCTCTGTGGTGGAGAAGGTTCCTTTTGGAAAGTAGCCCCAATGAAGGATGTCTCTGCCCTCGGAGTATCTTACTCGGTGTTTTTGGAGCTCCCTTTCCAGTTCCCTTATAGTTTGGTGATCCGCTCTACTGATTATCGTGTCACTTTGCTGCCACTGCCTGTATCCTTGATCTATTTCCTGAGTCCAATAATGCCATATCTCTTCCTGATGCTGCTCTTCCCCGGAGTGGCCTGGAAGTTGACTGAGAATGCCATTGAGCTTTGGCAACTGGTTCCATGCATCCGTCCAAAAACGAGTTGTTCTGCCATTTCTAACTTCCCAAAAACTGTGTTGTTGTATCATTAAGAAGTGTTGTTTGGCTGCGTTCCATATGAGTGAACCTTTTGCATTGGGCGTTAGTCTGATGAGCTCCTCCTGTGGCCTGTGGTTGGCATATTTAGCAGTCCAAATGGCCGCCCATGGTTTGTTGGGGGTGGATAGCCATTGCCACCAGATTTTTGCGCACATAATAGCATTACTGTGACTGGGGTCTCTCAGACCAATACCCCCTTGTTCTTTAGGCTTGCACGCAGTGGTCCATTTTACCAAAGCCCATTTGCGATTTGTACCTGTAGCCCCCCAAAGAAAGTTGCGTTGTAGATCCTTTATTCTTTTAATTACCCATTTAGGAGCTGCAAGGATTGAAAATAGGTAAAGCGGCATTGCCTGTAGCACAACCTTGATTAGCACCAGTCTACTAGCTATATTCAGAGATCTGTGAGTCCATGAGTTGAGTCGGGATTCAAGCTTCTCGAGGAGCATACGCCAAGAGGTATGCTTGATGGCCGAATCAATAAGGGGGGCTCCAAGATATTTAGAAGGGAGAGAGTCTATGGAAAAACCCAGAATACGAGCTATGGCACGCTGAATAACAGGAGGAGTGTGGAAGAAAAAAAATTGAGATTTGGTCTTATTAATGCTAGTTCCCGAAGCCTCGGCGAAGTCGTTCAGCAAGGATTTGTACATCGAAGCTTCCTGTACAGATGGGTACCCGAAAAGCATGTTGTCATCGACAAACTACTGATGGGTTATAGCAGGGGAGTTGTGAATGGATAGACCTTTGATTTGCTGGGAGAGGAGAGCTTGTTTGATGTGGTGGCCCAAGCCTTCCACCATGAGAACAAAAAGGAATGGCGAGAGAGGGTCGCCTTGCCAGATGCCTCTTGAGGGACTAAAGGGATGGGATGGGATGCCATTTACAAGGATGGAGAAGAAAGTTGAAGATATGAGACTCAGAATCCATCGAACCCACATTGGAGAAAAACCAAAAGCTATTAACATTTTTTGTATGTATACCCAACTTAGCTTATCAAAAGCTTTTGACAGGTCAAGCTTGAGAATCATACCTGCCTGTTTGGTGTGCTTGAGAGAATGAATGATTTCGTGCGTGAGGATAATGCCGTCCAAGATCTGTCTCCCTTCCACATAGCCAGATTGTTCAGGCGAAATGAGCAGGGGTAGCAGCGGCTTTAATCTGTTGGCTATGACCTTTGATATCACCTTGTAGATTACATTACATAGAGCGATTGGACGAAATTTATCCGGAGTATTGTTGCTTTCTTCCTTTGGAATGAGCGCAATGAAGGTAGAATTGAGAGAGGGCAGAAGCCAGTGAAGAGTGCGCGATTCCTCCACCACCTGCCAGACTTCATCTTTTATCAGCTCCCAGAAGGTGTGGAAGAATGTGGTTGTAAAGCCATCCGGGCCAGGGGATTTTCCTTCCTTGAGCTGATGCATTGCAGTGTCCACCTCCTTGTTGGAATTAATGCTTACATTCCATATTTAAGAAGTTGGTTTGTGATGGTTGAGAAATTCTCTCAACCTCTCTATCTAATTTAGGAATAAGTTGGATCTCAAAAACTCTATTTAATAGAGTAATCTGAATGTAATCGTGTGTGTGTGAGTGTCTTTGCACATACACCATTTGTGCATAATATATGATTGAGTTTCTGTGATTGTGTGAATTTAGCTGTTTTTATCATGGTATCGGAGCTTAAGATCAGAGGCCTGTTGTGCTGTGTTGTGATAAAATTCCTAGAACTGAAATAAGCTTGCGTTCAAGAGCTGTTTGCTCTGCGTTCTGGACAGCGTATTCTCCATTTTTTTTAACTGGCGTTGCTGCAAATGTTCCAGATGCAGGCCCTGTACTGCTCGTAGCGGATGAAACAGTCTGTTAGCTGAGCTCGAGCACCGATGGCATTGCCGCTGTCCATCGATCTATGTGTTCCAAAACGTGTTTTTAGCTTCAGCTCCTGACGGTGGGAAAATTATGAGATGCAGTACGTACATACAGAGAACAGTGTTGTGGTGGTTATGCCTGGACATGAGAAGCCCACTTACTTAGATCGAAGATAAGGGTGTCGTCGCCTCTAACTGTTCCTGCCATCATCATTTGGCATTGCTATCGCATCGTTCCGTCGGTGGGTTCTTCACGCCCTGTGACTGGAATTCGATCTTGCAAGGTCTCTGCAATGGCGTTCCGCTGTTGAGGTTTCCGCTTCATGCCGACCAGGACACCAACTGCAAGCTCGTATCGGATGAGATGGGAATCGCTATAATGGTACGGCTTCAGGAATCTGACCCTGCTGTATGAGCTTGATATCAGCAATAACAGGTTTGCTGGGCCATTTCCACTTGTGGCTGTTTGATTACTTGTTCGAGTTGCGCAGAACTGTGAGAGCATTGCTGGAAGGGGAATAACAGACCAGTATGTTGAGAAACCCGTGATGCGGTGAGGGTCGTTTGGTTATCAGAATAGTGTGCAGTGCCTCTGAACTCTGTTGCAAACATGACAGTAGACGAAGGCCAAGTCATATGCGAGGTGGAGAAGCCTCTGCGTTTGATTGCAGAAGTTTTTGAAAAATTATCGGCCATGCTCATAGCCGAGAACGATGATTTGGGCGTGGCCCGGTTCTCTGAAGCTGCTTCATTGCTTTCTATACTCTTTGGTTCCTTGGGAATCGCCTTCAGGTTTGCTGAGGTGGATTATGCAGCCAAGGTGACATTCTCGCTGTTTCTTTTACCTGTTCTTCAGTATTGTAAATTTATATTTTGGATGGGTGAGAAGTGTGAATGGTTCGAACCCTGGTTTCGACATCCTGTGTTAGGAAGGATATTGCCGCGCTGTAGCATTTATGTATACTGCCATGCACAATGGCTCAAATGGGAGAGAAGGGCGTTGTTTTCATCTGTCACCTGGAGACTAGTTCGAGCGGCCAACGACCGTGGCGTGAGCGGCCCATTTTGTTCTGACTTGAGAAGGCAGTGTTTGGTGTATTTTCTGGGATTTATTAAACTCTTTTAAAATAACCAGCAGTTCAACTATGTGTCTGATGCCAGTACTTAAAGATCAAGTAGTAGTAAGGCTCAATATGGATGGTTGTCCAGATAGTATGGCAGTTGCGGATCTAGGGAAGGATCCCTCATTAGTGGTAGACGTGGAAGTGGTTTCCTAATGAGGTTATGCGACAGATTGGGATGTTGTCCAGTAATTGACTTCGGGAGGTCCTTGATTCGGGAGTTGAGGAAGGGAACTCGGGAATCCAACTTGCCAACTACACCTTTCCGAGGGTTATGAGGCAACTTGATGGAGCATCTACTGATAAGCTTGATTATTTTGTTATTTTCATGTAATGTAATCATTAAGGGGGGATGTTGGAATTAATGCTTACATTCCATATTTAAGAAGTTGGTTTGTGATGGTTGAGAAATTCTCTCAACCTCTCTATCTAATTTAGGAATAAGTTGGATCTCAAAAACTCTATTTAATAGAGTAATCTGAATGTAATCGTGTGTGTGTGAGTGTCTTTGCACATACACCATTTGTGCATAATATATGATTGAGTTTCTGCGATTGTGTGAATTTAGCTGTTTTTATCACTCCTGAGGTAGAATAGGGTGCAGAAGGAGCTTGTTGTGTTCTTCAGTGATGATTTTTGGCACATTTCGGGTGATTTTTTCAATAGCAGGCCGTCTATCTGTTTGGGGCTCTTGATGAACTTGCCGAAAGTGTCTTATGAATTCCTGCTCGATCTCATCATGCTCTTCTACTCTTTCCCCATCCTGCTTCTGAATGAAAGGAATAGTGTTGTGCATTCTCCGCTGTACAGTGGTTCTGTGGAAGAACTTAGTGTTTCTCTCTCCTTCCTTCAGCCATCTTATCCTGGATTTCTGCTTCCATAATATTTCCTCCTGCTTTCTCCTCTCCTCCAATTGATTGTGAATGCGTTGCTCCTGTTCCAAAGTTTCTTCATTGTGTCCCCCCGTGATTATTTGTTGCTGGAGCTCTTTCATTTCCCTGTTTAAATCCTGTTGCGCCTGAAAAATGTTTCCAAAGGTTTCTTGATTCCAAAGCTTGATACGGGATTTGAGATATTTGAGTTTCTGTTGAAACTGGAACATTTTGGATCCCTCTGGTGGTTGGAAGTTGTTCCATGTATTTCTGATGAAGTCTTTGAATGCGGGATGGGTGAGCCAGAATGCTTCAAAGCGAAATGGTCTCCTATTGGCATTGCCCGGTCTTTGCCACTGAAGGGATATGGGCCAGTGGTCAGAACCTGCGTAAGGGAGAATTGCTGCCGCTATATCACCTCCTAAATGGACCACATTATCAGACATGAGGAATCTATCTAGTTTGGATGCGATTTGTTGCCTTCCAGTCCGGTGATTACTCCATGTATGCGTACCATTGCAGAACTGTAGATCGATTAAAGCATTGTTTTGGATGAACTCTTTGAAGTGTTCATTTTCCTGCTCCATCCTGGCTCGACCCCCTTGCTTTTCCTCTAATTTAGTGATCATGTTAAAGTCTCCTCCAATGATCCAAAGGGGATGGAATCTATGGAGATTCAGTGCTTCTATCGTATTTAGTAAAGCTATTTTATTACCTGCCTCCTGTGGGAAATAGACGTTGGTAAGATGGCCATGGACGTTTGTGCCTATTATGTGAAAAGTGGCCTGAATAATGTGGTGGGATGCATGAAAATCTGAGAGCATTATCGCTTGCGAGTTCCAGGCAATAGCCAGCCCGCCTGAAGCCCCTGAAGCATCCACTGCTACTGAACAACTGCCTGGCCAAGCTCTGGAAAGTATGTTTCCCAGAGTGTTACTGTTACACTTTGTTTCTTGAAGGAAGCAAATCTGTGGCTTCTCCTGCTTTATCATGTTCTTTATCATTCTTAGTTTCCCTGGGCTATTGAGCCCCCTTAAATTCCATGAAGTGAGCTTCATGATTCACTACTAGTGGTGGGCTTGTAGTACTTAGTCAGCTTCGCATACCTGCCTGAGTCAACCAGGATTTTCCCTATTGCGATTGTTCGTTGGAGATCAGTTCTTCTCCCTCTCTTCTTGGAGTCTTTTGTGATGAGACCGCCGTCCCAATGACTGCCCGGTTGAATGCCTAACTGTTGTTGCTGGTACGCCCTGGCTATGATGACTTCCAATGTGCTGAGCTGATGCTCTAGAATCTTGTCATAATCCTTCTTTTTGCAGGCTGATTCAAGCTCCAAAATGTCAAGTCCTCCCAAGTCGAAGCTTTCCGGTTCTTCGTCCATCAGTTGTGGCTAGTTCATGTCTTCTGAAGCTATGGCTACGCTCATGGATTGGTTGGGGATGCCATCCACATCCATGTCCTTTTCTTTCCCGTCCGAGATCTTCCTATTCTCCCTAGGGGATCCATGGTCAACTTCGGGATGGCAAGGAGTGGGAGAGGATCCAGAGGGTGGAGGGTTGGCGGAAGCGGAGATGGGCGGGGGTCTAGGCTTCGAATTCAGGGGCTGATCTTCAGAGGTATTAGCGAGAATCTCGAAGCTGTTGCTGGTAGAAGGAAAGGATGCGGCTTCCGGCTGGGGTTTTTTCCCATTTGAGGGTTTTTTGTGCAATCTTTTGCGATTTGTTACTTTGGTGAAGCCATCTTGGGTCTGCTTGTCAGAGGGATCAGGGGATTGAGGCTTGGCATTCAGCGGGCAATCCCGAAAAAGATGCCCATGAGCATGGAATTTGCGACAGCGAAAGGGTACGTGTTCATAATCCAAGGGTTGAATCCATTCATAATCATCGTGGAAGAGACTTACCGAGTCCGGCAGGGCCTTGTCCAGGTGCATGAAGACGCAAATGCGGGCATAGGATGTATATCTGTGCATCTTCGTTTCTTCTACCGATTTTATATATTCCCCCAGCCCGTTTCCAATATCTTTGAGCGAATCTTCATCCCAATATTCCTCTGGCAGCGAGTACATCCTGATCCATACTGGTGCCCAACTGAGGTCCTCCTTGTCTGGGTTGAATCTTTCTACCCATTCCCTTAGATACAGACCTGCAGAGTTGAAAAAATAGGGCCCTTCATCCATTATTCGATTCCTGTCTTCAATGCAGAGAAAAATCACCGTGAAGAACCCTTTTGGTCCTAGCTACAGAGTGACATGACCCTTGGGTTTCCATTTGGCCGAGATCCATCCATGCAATGCTTTTTCTGTTGGCCAGAATCCAATAAATTTTCCAATGAGTTCATGATCCTTCATATACTGGATTGGCCCATTGATCCTATGACTGGGTAGTTCTATCCTCGGCTTTCAGTTGCTATGGGTTTGCATGTCTTCGAGGTGACCTTGGGTGCTTCTGTGTGCTCCATTTTCCTTTCTGGTATCTCATTGCGCCTTTCTGACTGACTGGGGAGTGTGTTTGTCTTTTCTTGCAGAGGGGGTTCTCTATTATCCGCTTTCTCATGCTCCGGTCCTGAAGGTAAAGACCAGGTTTGCGCTGAAGGCTCTCATTTGGAGGTGGGGGGGGCTTCACGGTGGGGGAGGGCTTTGAAGCCCCCCCCTGGGGGTTGCCCATTTCCGCGCTTGTTAATCCAGTGGCGTATTGTCGTGCTCAGTTAGGCGACTGCTGTGGTGCGGCTGAGGAGATGCGCTCTGCGCCATTGCAGTGGTTTCCATAAACCCTAGATGCAGAGCTCCTGATCCACTTTAGCTATCAAATAAAGTAATTCTTATTTATAATTTAAATATTCAATTAAATCACATAACATATGACATCTTATTTCTTCTATGATACTCTTTCCTATGCTACTGCCTTTCACATTCTTTTAAGTTTTATTCTTTCATATTGTTGACTTTTTATTGGGTGCAATGTTGATTAGTTATAAATGGTCAAGACTCATGCTGTTTCAATCACCCGATTGTCAATGGCATGGATGTAGTTTCTTCTGAGTTTTACACTGAGAAGGATCAGAAGTATGATTTGAACTTCAAGGAGGAGGTGGCTCTCTATCTTGCATTAATACCAATGCATGAATTCTCCTCTCAAAAATTTATGTAGCTCCATTAGAAGGGTGTCTCCATTAGTTGAATTTTGGGATCCTCATAGTTGTTTCCCAACTCCTTGATGAAGATAAAGGGGCAATACCATTCACCAACTACAACAATAGGGAATATTTTCTTCAAGAAATATGAATTGGAAGGGGGTAATCGTGCCCTCAAGTAAGAATTTTGGCCTCACAAATATGCAATTTTTTCATTCTTACTGTGTAAATATTTGGGGCTAACTAACCAACCATCCCTACGTAGTAACATTAGAGGGAAACCATCAAAAGTGATTCAATTTGAAGTGAACCCGCATCTCTTCTGAATTACTTCGATCTGTTGGTATGGACTGTTGCTTTCCAGAGATCTAGGATGCAAGTCTTTGATTCATAGACAGATGCAAAACTTAATCATGTGTTCTTCTATGGAGTAGGTTTCCACCAATATATACACAAGTTGAAATTCTTAGCAAATAGCCTTCTCATTCTTTTTCAATTAGTACCCAATGATATAAAAAAATTATAAACGTCAGAGGTCAATTGTTGTTTGAGGAACACTTTATATAATTATGATATAATGCTAAATACTTTTGTTATGATTAGGATGCATTTGAACCAAAATCAAACCATACAAATGGAGTTACAAACACTAGAGGAAAGTCCCACTCTTTTCTATGAGAAATAGAACTCACTTATTTTAAAGATTGGAAACATTGTTAAAATCATAATGTTATCCAAATATTCATCTGTTTAAAAAAAGAAAATTTCTCTCAAAATATTTCTTCCCCGTGGAGGGAAATAACCTAATTGAACTAAGAAAAAAATGATTTTATAGCTCACATTCCATAGGGTTTATCAATCTCTAATTTCTCATATGAAACCACTCTTGTTCTAACAAGAGATGTTAAGGTTGATTGATCACTGGGTGATCTGGATTTAAACAGGAACGCAACAAATCACAGAGATAACCATAAACACAAAGATTCAGCGGAAATAATGCTTCATTTCATTAATGTAAAATACTAAAATATACTTTCAAACAACAATGGAAATAAACCAGCTAGGGCGATGGTAGCTTATCTCTGAGAGATGTGGCGGCTACATGCCTCTGAACAGTGTTACAATGAGGCTCAAAGGCCTATTTATTGTTGAGAAACAATGGAAAACCCTAAACATCAAAAAAGCTAACCATATAAGATGAAACGCCAAACTGTGGGCCCCGTTTGGGTAAATTGGTACATCAACTTCCCGGGTCGTAACTTTGGCATATGATCTCCATTTGACGCGCACAATATCTCATTAGAAAGATATATCTGAGAACTACAACTTTGGGAAGAGCAACATCAGTCCATCAACCCATATTTCTCCCAATTTTCCCAAAAAACATTGTTTAGGGCCTCAAAACGGCTCCGAAAGTTCAGGACTCGAAAAACTGCTAAAAATAGTAAACTGTGCTACAATTAAGGAAACTGAAAAGATGAAAGAAACAATGGTGGTCCAAGTGGACTTGGCAGGTGGCCACCAATATCTACCTGAATCATTCCTCCCCCCTTAGGAAGCAATGGTCCCCATTGCATTGAGTTCCTCCATGAGATGAGGAAACTTCTACTGAACTTGGTCCCTGGTGAGCCACTTGCCCTGGTGAAGTAGTTGGCCTTCTTTGATAACTCGATACAGTTGGATATTCTATTGGTGAGTGTGCTTGATCTGTGTGTCCATGATCCAATCAGTTACAGGTTGTTCCATGCAATTTGGATTTAACTCTGTGGGTGTGGGATGTTCTGTAATGTCGGATGTGTCTAGTAATGGTGGAAAGTATGGCCGAAGGTGGTCCACATTGAACACTGGGTGTAGGCCAAGGAATGGGGGAATGTTGAGCTCAAATATATTGTCTCCCAAAGCGTTGGTAATGGTGTAAGGACCATATCAGAGTGGTTTGAGTTTCCGATAGGCTCCGGTAAGGTGTTCCTTTTGCAAATGCAACCAGACTTTGTCGCCCACCTAAAACTTGTGTGGCACCTGATGTTGATCATGTCGTTGCTTGTACTTGGCATTTAATCTCTCTAGAATGCCATGGACCTGCTGGCGAATATGTTGGATGTGCTCAATGAAGCTGGTTGCCTTATCTGTTTCGGACTGGACATGAGCCGGGCATGGCCACATCAATGGGACATAGTGGCTAGAATCCCAAGCCCACCTAAAAAAGGTTGTGGCCAGTCGAGCAATGAAGAGTCTGGTTGTAACTGTGTTGAAAATAGGGGAAGCTCTCGTCCCATGTGTGTGGATGCTTTGAGTTGTACATGTGCATAATGTGTACGATCATCCTGTTAACAACCTCTGTCTGGCCATCAGTTTCAGGATGGAAGGCTGTGGACTTAGTGAGTTTGGTGTCCAGTATCGACCAAAGACTAGACCAAATGTACTGAGGAACCTACTGTCCTGATTTGAGATGATAGACTGTGGGATCCCAAAGTGTACCCACACTCGTTCAAAGAAGAGTTTAGTAGTGGCTTTTGCTGTGATATTCTTCTTGTAGGCCGCCATAATGGCCATCTTCGAGAACTTATCGACAACCACAAAAACACAGTCGTTTCCATGCTTAGTGGAAGGAAGGCCTGACATGTAATCCATGGAGATGGATTCCCAAGGTCGACTAGGGATAGGCAGCGGGGTATAGAGGCCTTGCTTCTTGATGGTCAGTTTGGCAATGGCGTACGCAGTGCATGATCTGATGTACTTCTCGACATCCAGTCGAAGATTCAGCCAATAGAAATACTTCTGCAGTACTACCATCATTTTCTCGACCCTGAAATTCCCAGCAGCCTGACTGTAGTGTGCTTCGCAAATCATCTTGGCACGTTTGCTTGAAGGAACACAAAGGTGACCCAAGTGGCATAACAGGGCATCCTAGAGGTGAAAATTTGGAACATGGTGACCCTCCAAGAGTGTCTGGTATGTGTGGCCAGAATTGTAGGTTGCTTTTGTAGAGAAGTGGCCAATCAAAAGTCTCATGCCCACAAGAGTTGAGCACGATGGTTAACGCCATGATCGGTAGTCGACTGAGGCAATATGCAACATTATTAGTGCTGCCCTTCTTATACTTGATATTCAAATGGAACTGTTACAGGTATGTGGATCACTTCTGATGGCGATCATTCTGCAATTTCCCTTAGGTCTGTATGACTGCAGGGGTCGGTGGTCTGTGTGGATGACTGTTTCCTTCCCCAAAATGTAATGCTTCCATTGATGGTAGGCCTGCACAATGGAATACATCTCTTTTTCATAAGTGGGATACTTCCGCACTGTGTCTGAAAGTGTCTCACTGTGATATGCCACTGGATGCCCATGTTGAATAAGGACTACTCCAATAGCATAGTCAGAGGCATCTGTCTCCACCTCAAATGGTTCTTGAAAGTCTGGTAATGCGAGCACTGGTCCCGTGCAGAGGGGATCTTTCAACTTTGTGAATGCCTTCTGTTGAGATTCAGACCAAAATAATTTTGCTTTCACTCCGCCCTTGGTGACTCGACTCAAGGGCCAAGTGATATGAGAAAATCCCAACACGAACCTGTGGTAGAAGTTGGCAAGACTTAGAAAGTTGCGGAGCTCTGTCATAGTGGTTGGAGATGGCCAATCCCGACTGACTTGGATCTTGGCTGGATCCGCATGCACCCCTGTTCATCAATAATGTATCCTAGATACTGAACCTGGGTAATGCCAAAAGTGCATTTCTCCAAATTGGCACATAACTTGTGTTGCCACAGTGTTTGGAGAACCTGTCGAATGTGGTGGAGGTGCTCTTCCCAAATTTGGCTGAAGATCAGGATGTCATCCAAGTATACCAGCACAAATGAGTTGGTGAATGGCCGCAAGATGTCATCCATTAGTCTCATGAAGGTTGCAGGAGTATTTGTCAATCTGAAAGGCATAACCAACCATTCGAAAAGGCCCTCCTTGGCTTTGAAGACAGTCTTCCACACATCGGAGGGTTTGATTGGTACCTGGTGATATCCTGAATTCAAATCGATCTTGCTGAAATATTTTGCCCCCTTCAGTTGGTCCAGGAGGTCATCAATCCATGGGATCGGGTACCTATTACGGATAGTGATCTTTTTCAGCGCCTGATAGTCAATACAGAGTCTCCAAGACTCATCCTTCTTCTGTACCAAAAAAATTGGGCTCCCACAGGGCGATGAACATCGGATGGATGTGACCTTTCTACAATAGCTCTTGAATCTGCCTCTTGATTTCATCGTTCTACAGATCGGAGCCCCCGATAGATTGGTCCATTGGGCAGCGGCGCACTTAGGGTTAGATCGATGGAGTGCTTAACCGGACAGTGTAGAGGAACCCCTATGGGGGAGGTGAAGATGTCCTCATACTCCTCCACGACCTTGTCCATTTGTAGTTGTCATGCGAAGGGGCCCTGTCTGGAGGTCGTGGCCACCATCTTCTTTTTTCCTTGGGGGCGTATCATCAAGAAAATAAATTTCCCGGTTTTGGAAATGAGCTTAATGCATTGTTTTGCAGTAACCAAAGAGATGGTGGTAGGCAGTGCTACCTCCGGTATCCTGTACAACTTATTTCGCAAAGTAACAATAACAGCACAGGGCCTTGATTCATACACAACATGTCGCTTCCACAAGTATGGTTGTCGTAATAATACATCACAAACTTCAAGGGGAGCAATGTCACACAATAAGTCATCCGTGAAGGGATTGATGTTGTATGGAAGGCGACACTGCTGGCTCACACGAAGATCCCGTCCTTGGTGAAGCCACTCGATGGTGTACAGTTGTGGATGTGCTGTGGTTGGTAAGCCTAGCCACTTCACAACCTCTGCCAAAATGAGGTTCTTTTGGCTCCCTCTGTCGACAATGAACTGTAGCAGGGAGACCTTTACCCACATCTGGGAGTGGAAGAGATGCTCCTCCTCCCCTGGATCTTCGGGTTCCTCCTTCTATGTCTTCGTGGTGGCAACAGTGGCGTTGGGTTCTGCATCGATAATTTGCTTCCCTTTGTCATTCCCCTTGTCGGGTTCTGACTCAGAGTCAAAACATGCATCTGATTCTGAAACCTTTATCTCGGCCACCAGTGACTGCTTGGCCCAACACTCACTTGTGTTGTGGGTGGAGCTCTTATGGAACTCACACCACTTTCCCATGTCCTTTTTCGGCTTCACGACACTGTTCTTTGTTTGCAGCTTTGGCGGGTTGTCTTGGGCTTCCCCGCCTTGGCTTTGTCCTTTGTTTCGTGGTTTGGGGGCACCTTTCCCTTGCTTTGAATTTGCAAATCCAAAGTCTCGCTTCTTCTGTCTAAACTTATTCTCGACCTTGACGGCATATCGGTATGTTGTGCCGAGTGAGGGGATGTTCAGTAATTCTATTTCTTCCTGGATTTACTTGTGCAGGCAGTCATGGTATTTGAGTACCAAATGCTGCTCTGAATCCTTGATACCCAACTTTGTGCGAAGGGTATGGAAAATATTGGTAAACTCCAGCACATCTTGGTCCCTCCCCTGCCGTAGCGTGGTCCACTTTATGTATTGATCCTCATAGCTTCCAATAGGGTAGTACTGCTCCTTGATGGCATCACAGAATGAATCCAAAGTGGGTGCGGCTGAAAATAGTGAGCTTGTAATTTCATCCTTCTGCTAGTAGTAGGTTTCCCACTAGTCCTTGACATGGGGGGCTGTTTTGAGAAGAGCGAAAATAATCTTTTCCCAACTGGAAAAATCATGAACAGAAAAATAACCCTCCAGCAAATTTAACCATTTATCAACGGAATCTGCCTCTATCTGACCCTCGAATATGGGGATTTCAAAATTAACTTGTACCTTAAACGGTGCAGCGTTTCCAGAGTAGCTGTTGGAAGCCGATGCGTCGCCCTTAGGTAGCTGCTGAAGGATCTAGGAAAAGTTGTTCATCATCGCATTCCTTTGTCGCTCGAGGGATTTTTCAAGGAAGATTTTGATAGGTTCTCTTTCCCCCTTGTCTTTCTTTTCATCTACCATGGGAGGTCATTGGGATTTGCAAGGTTCGAATCCTTATATCCCAACCTCGTTGGGGACATGCAAAGAAAAATAGAGAAAAAGCAGACCACTCTTATACCACTGATCTGGATTTAAACAAGAACACAACAAATCACAGAGATAATCATAAACACAAAGATGCAGTGGAAATAATGCTTCATTGCATTAATGTAAAATACTGAAATATGCTTACAAACAACAATGGAAATAAACCAGCTAGGGTGATGGTAGCTTATCTCTGAGAAGAGATGTGGCGGCTACATGCCTCTGAACTGTGTTACAATGAGGCTCTAAGGCCTATTTATTGTTGAGAAATGATGGAAAACCCTAAACATCCAAAAACCTAACCCTAGAAGATGAAACGCCAAACTGTGGGCCTCGTTTGGGTAAATTGATACATCAACTTCCCGGGGTCATAACTTTGGCATATGATCTTCATTTGACGCGCACAATATCTCGTTAGAAAGATCTATTCGAGAACTACAAATTTGGGAAGAGAAACATCGTTCCATGGAACCATGTTGCTCCTAGTTTTCCCAAAAAACATCGTTTAGGGCCTCAAAACGGCGTCGAAAGTTCAGAACCTGAAAAACTACTAAAAATAGTAAACTGTGCTACAATTAAGGAAACAGAAATGCTGAAAGAAACAATGGTGGGGGTCCAAGTGGACTTGGCAGGTGGCCACCAATATCCACCTAGATCACTGGGAGTAATTTAATTGTGAGCTGGACTTCCATAATCAGGCATAATGGTAGAGCCTTGTCCAACATTAGACTATATAGGTCTGACGACAAATGATGTGGCATGGTCTTTATTTTCATGCCATATTTTTATAGGCCTATTGAATTTTGCTACGATAGAAGAGTGGCTTCCATGGCATGGTTGGGGTTCAATTTTTCCATTTCATCTAATCGATTCACTACTTGAAACAACAACTTAGCTACTTCAAGCCTGCTCCTGATTTGTCTCTGTGATAACGAAATTTTTGTGGAGGTAGATGAGTTTTGTTAAATTCTTCTATACTTTTGTTGTCTCCAATCCTAAATCAAGAGATGAAGAAGTTGACACATTTCCATTTTATGTTTTCTTAGAAGAAAGGTTGACAATGGAAAAGGCCAAGGCATGTATACTTTAGTTAAAGTTTTAGCTCGTGATCATAATTTTTGTCAATTTCTTCGAATATTATGAAAATTAAACAAATATTCAATATATTTCGTTAACAAACTTGAGAATTCCTCAAAGATGATACAATTACCAATTTGTTGCATATCGACATATACCAAGTTTTTTAATTTATGGACCTATTTCCTTAACCAAAGGCTACACTGAACATGTTTCCTTCCCAAAAAATAGGGAAGTACCAATATCATAGTTCTTTTTCATTCCAATGAGAACAAAAAAGCCAAACTATGAAACAATGATACACAAATAGTCTGATGAAAAGTAAGGGAACCTTTATTTCTTGCAGTGTCATGAAGTCTAGACGATCCTCTAGTTATGATACAAAATTAGGCCACTAAAAAGTGAAGGAACCTTTCTTTCTCAGAGGGTTATGAAGCCTAGGCACTCCTACACAATATTCATTCTCAACACATCGTGGACAAGTATCAGTAGGAAGGCCTAGAGGGTAAGCCCTCAATTTAGGATGGAAAACAAAATCCTGCAAAACACTCAGATTCCAACTGTAGGAAGACATGGTGTAGACTGAAATAATGTGGGCCCATATGCATTCTGGTTTCAATTTACTGATTTTTTGTATTTTTCCCTTTTGTTTTGTATTTGACTTATACAACAGAGAAACAAAGTTCTTAATATTTTGTATGCTCTCACAATGTTTCAAATTGTTGAATTGGTTTTGAGTATT
Source organism: Pinus tabuliformis (assembly GCA_031772625.1). Taxonomy (NCBI): domain Eukaryota; kingdom Viridiplantae; phylum Streptophyta; class Pinopsida; order Pinales; family Pinaceae; genus Pinus; species Pinus tabuliformis. The sequence continues at coordinate 865,606,850 of CM062818.1, read as the reverse complement.
AACCACATCCATGATTTTTGATCCAGATGTTGTAGGTGACACTTTCACTGTCATCATGGAAGAGTAAGGGATTGATACTACTCTTTCCTATGATAATTCCTTACGATGTTTCTTTTACAACATGTGGTGCAATTGCTAGTTTTAAATTTTTGTGGCCTAGGGGCTTTAGAATAGATAGTGAAAAGGTATTTTGTTAAGGCACTTAGTGATGTAAAGGTCACCAACCATGCTAAATGATGGTATGGCCTAAGTCGGTCCTATCCCTGAGTGATTTTGATAGCTTAGGTGCCCCTAGGTGGTGGCTATTCAAGCCACATGTTAGTCGTGTAGTCATTTTAGGACTTGCATAAACTAGCAAACAAAAAATTATTAATGTTGATGAAGGCTTCTGGTAAAATGTGTGTTGTAATTGTTAATGTGTCTAATGTTTCAAGTGAATGCTTCAGGTACATCATCTTCAGTTTGTTTTATGTCCCTGAGACATCTTCAATTTTCTTTATGTCCCGAAGATGGGTGAAGTGTTCACTCGAAAATTCGGACACATTAACAATTACAACACACAATTTACCAGAAGCTAACAATTACAAGACTCAGGTTACCAGAAGCCTTCATCAACATCAAGTTAATGACTGTGAAAATTTTCATGCTAAAAAAAATACCAAAGTTTTATGATAATTTGTACAGCAATTGAATATAAATTTAAAAATTTCTATAAAAATTTTATATTTTTTTTTCATATTTAACTTAATAATTATGAAAATACAAGTAATTGTAAAAGATTATACTAATAAATTAAAAACCAATAATAAATATAATTAGTTTGAAATTATCTACGAAATCTTAATATATTTTCATAAACTTTGAAAATAATTGTTAATCACTAAGCTTATGATTACTTGTAAACACAGAAACGTGTTTCATGAAAATAATAATCTTCACAACATAACTCCCATCTATATTCTATTATCTATGGCAAGCCTCTCAATGTTGTGTTAAATTATCTATAGAAAATAAGTTTATCTTCATTAATTACTTATTCTTTCATGTTTTAGGATAGACCTCTCAACATCCGACTAACATATTTTTTTATTTAGTGTTTCCCTTTTGTGGGTGAGAATTAACTAGCAATTGCACCACATGTTGCAAAGGAAATGTCGTATGGCAAGAGAATAAGAAAGAGTATCTTGAAGAAATAATCTCTGATATGTTATGCGATTTAATTGAATATCTAAATTATAAATATGAATTATTTTATTGAGGGACTAATGTTATCATACTTCACCTTCCTGAAAAACACTTTCCAGAATACAGGGGTTGAGGTACTCATTAGCGCACCCTCAGATTATGGGATCTTCAAGTAAATTCCTCCATCCTATATAGGCAAGAGGATCTTAAGGAAGGGGAAGCACTCTGTAGAATTTCCCACTGTAGATCAACAGATTATGCAATATACTAAAGCAAAATACCAGATCTACTTCTACAACAAACTTTGCAGAAGCTTAATCGAATATGAGCAAGATCAAATAGAACACATATAACTGAGAATGAGAAAGAAATCACATATGAACACCGAAGAATACTCTGGGGAAAGCCTCAGCCTAAAACCTTGATCTCTGTAATATCATACAAGTGGAAATATCTTCAGATTACACAAATCTTCAGCTCACAAGCCATCCAGCTCTCAGCACAATCGAACAATACATCTCACAGACTGAATAGACACAACATATGTCTTCCTCCAACCCTCCAACCCTCCTATTTCCTTGTGCAGTTTCTCTTGGGGTCCAATGTTGTCACCTGTGTGTATTGGCCCCATCACACAACCATCAAACTCAAAAGTAATTGCGCAATCTCCAAGGAATGAAGTTCTTCTGCATGCAAGAGATATCTTCCATGGAATATTCCTGCAACTGATAGTACACTGTCCCATCACCTGATCTCAATTGGGTCTCTGACTGAACTGACATGCATGAGTTATTTATGAGAGAATATTTAGTTATCTGAAGTGCAGCAGTTACATGCATGCATGCATTAACTAACTGAACTCACAATCAGTGCCACAAACTATTGGAACTAATCTAGCTAGACTTAACTCAGATAACTGAGCTAACTAATTACAACTCAAAGTACAACTCATCCTGATCTCCTTTAATCAAGGGATAACTTCCTCAATCAATGGAGAAATTGTTGCATGTCTTCACATAGACTTCATGTTTGATTTCCTACAACTAATTAACTCAAGATGAATTAATTAATTATTTTACAAATAGCTGCTAAGATCAAATTCGAATTTTACTTCTCAATTTTAGTTTAGGGACTAACTAAAATTGGAAGGTATCCCGAAATGCTATTTATAGTAGTGCTATTTTTAGCATTTCTTGTTGCTATTTTCAATGCCCTCCTTCCATTAACAAAATTCCATTTCTTTTTCTAAGTATATGTTAGTTATAATTAATTACATATTCACAAAGACGACAGAGTAACATGTGTATTGTGTTGTAATAGTATTTCCATTGCTTATATGTGCACCAATTAATCCTTGCATTCACAAGCTCATATGCTGATATGGTCACTCAATAAGGTAAAAAGAGGGAATAGGTAATTATAGTTCAAACACCATTATACTTAGATTAATGGGATCCATAGTGCTATGAGTAATATGAGCTTATAGAAGGGAAGTTCGGCAGTGGGTGAAGGAGGTTTTGGTTGTAAAAAATGTGAATCCAGTAAGAGGTGGAAAACCACTTCTTACGGATAACAAGCAATATTCTTCGATATTGGCATGTTTCTTAAACGTTGTATTAGCTATAGACCTAGGGATCGGGCTCAACCTCGATCCATGAAAAGGATTCATATGGCTACCAAACATTTACTGCTCAGGGTTACTTTAGAAGATACAGGAGTTGGCTCCTTACCTTAATGAATGAGCCTGAAGACTAGGGTCTAAATTGGGTAATAAACAATATAGATAGAAATAAAAAGTGTAGATTTCTATTCTTATTTGTTTCTTAGGTGGAATTCAAACATACCGCTTTTCAATTACTTTCATGAGCCCTTATATAAAATACTTCATTTATTGGGGATATATAATTACATGTTTCAATTCAAAACCTAATTGCTAGCAGTGACTATTGACCCCATTTTAGCCAGGAGTTGGTAGTAATCCAAGAGTGCTATCGTGTTTTGAACAGAGAGCATGACTAGGGACACTATCCAAAAATATCCCGTCGAGAGCTAACTACCTAGGAAAGAAAGAAATGCATTATGACGCTACCCAAACATACCCTACTGACCAAGAAGGAAGCAATCCATCTAGGGCCATTTTCCTCAAAATATGGACCGACAAACTGACCTCCTCATCTAAATGTCCAACTAGTCTAAACTATGAAGAATGTTAAAATTAATTCATTCATTATGCCATGTATTTAATTAATCCAGAATGTATAACATATCAATATTCTGGACTCTGAAGAATGTTAAAATAATTCATTCATTCATTCCATATATTTGAGTAATCCAAAACACATAGTAGATGCTTTATAAATAGATAATATTGTTCCTAAAAATGGTATGTGTGTAACACAAAGCAAGACCCATTGATTGAAAATATAGAAAGGGTATTATATTTTATCTGTACTCTCGTATTCATAAGGTACAAACAGTAATCACAAAGTGCCTACTCATCAGGTCACCAAGGATAGGGAAACATGCCATCCCAATTTGAGAAATAGTACCATTTCATGTTCAAACACAAAACACTTTATTGATAGGACATCAATTTACAAAACCTGAAAATGAAGGAGGCCAACCAATTTGTAAATCTATGGATTTGATTTTATAGTCTCAATAGCTTGTACCAGATCATTTAATTTTCCTCCTGTCACTTCTTTAACTTTGCCCTTCAAAGTATTGAAGGTGGGAACAACCTTTAGTCCTAGCTCCTTTTCCAAAGGCTAAAACCAAAAACATCAATCAAAAGCATTAGTTTAAGATATGTTAGATATCACAAATAAATGAAATATTTAACAAGAAAATCAAATATGGATTTGAGAAAAAGCATGAGGAAAATCAGAGTGTTCAGGAAATGCCACTTTATCCATTAAAGAGACAAGTGAATAGGAGCGTAATAAATTTTTGATAGAAAAATGCACTGTCATAGAAGAAGTGAGATGATGAACTTAATTCATGAAGTACGTCAAGAAAATCAATAGACCTTATTCTCCTAGTTTCAGTCAAGCTTTAGGAACACAACATCAATGTATTTCTCTGATAGTTCTTACAATTTGGGAGCAATAATTTTGCATGGACCACACCTTCAAAGGAATTTAGAAAAATGAAGCAATGTTAGAAAAGGAATTGCTTCTTACTAAAATGGATTTATTATTAGTGATGTTTAAAGTTTCTTAAACCACAAGGATAGAGACTTTTTCTAGAAATTTTTTCTCATATTCTAAAGTATTATACAACATGGAGCATGTCATTAATCCTTACCTAACAATATGAAAACATTGACCTAATGGATCAAGGGGGAAGATGAGGGAACCATCATAAGAAACATTAGACTAATTTTGTTCTATGAATGCATGCCCCAGGACACTGAACAAAAGCCCAGAGAAAAACAATTGCATACATCAACAAGGACGCCATTCTGTATAGAAATATCCATGCCCACAATATCAGATATCTTGGGACATTATCAATCACTTCTAATGATTTATCTGATCCTATGTTAGTTTTGCATGCTCATTTATAACTCATATATTTCTTTAGAGCTCCATAGTTATTTAGTGCCAAGGACTTGTTTGATACACAAGACTGCCCCATGGACTTGCAATCCATGGTGCATGATTGGCCTTGCCTTCCTATTATCATGGAAACATTTGAAATATCCATTTGAGATTCCAAGCCATGTCAATTAATCCAATTATATCTTCGTCCAAGGTAATCATCACCGAGTTCTCTATTCAGACACCAAAATTGACTAGATAGCAGTTCAAGGTAGAGACTCCTTGGTACATCATCAACACTAAGCAACAATTGACTGTATTTTATATATACCTAGATACAAAAAAGAACATAGCTGTCATCAAACTCGAGATTTTCCTACAAGGACACAACCAGTGACATAACTCATCATCCAAAAAACAAATACCAAATACAAGCCATCATTTTCATTCTACATGCAATGCAATCAAAACCATTTCATTGTGCAATCAACAACATTATCCACCAAGAGAGTGAACTCTCTCTTGTTCATTTCTCATTCATTGACACCTGGAATGTACATTCTTGTTTGCCAACAAGAACTTAAAAGAACAAAATATTTATGCTTTCTCGGGATCACAATAAAGACAAAAATTTCAAGGATCATAATCCTTTCAACAAATGGTCTTCGACATAAGTGGTTACCATTAACCTTAACCTTCAATCAATGCCTTTACCTCTACCCCAAATGCCTCTACCTCGACTCATTATCCTTTTCTACTGAGTCGTTGATTGTTGCTTACAATGAAAATGACTGGCGAAGGACTCATATGATTGGAGCAACATCTAGAGACCTTGCTTAAAATCGGTTATTCATACTAGGTAAACCTATGTAATCTCTATATCTCATAAAACCTGAGCATTGATTTCCATCACTCTCTTCAGTATTTATTTGAGAGAGTCCCTCAGATTCAGCATCAATTTTCTTATATTATCTAAGAGACCTCCATGAGGAATTTTTGGAGTGGGAAGCCACCATTTATGATCATTTCTCTATCCATTTCCTCTCCCTTTGGATGAATCAACCATTGATCTATCCTCGACCCAAAATATTAGTCTCTCTGAATTTCTCCAAAACTTCTTGCATGCTAAGAATTGTAATCAAACAATGAATTTCTATATAATTTCTTCAACAATTTGAAAGGAAATTGAGATGTAAATCTTACAGGAGGCATTGCATCCAATTTATGTAGTGTTGGGATATTCATCTGAAGGTTTGACCACACTTTGTTAACCATGATATGGTAAAAAATAGTTTTCCAACTTTTTACGAATCATATTATGAATTTTTCTAGCCATTATATTGTTTAAACCATGTACCTCATACAAATTAAAGATCGATAATTGTTCTGGCACTTAAATGGAAAAGAAAATAGAATTAGATATAGACGTGAGCAAGGAGACATCATTACCTCTATCTGGTACCATCCATTGACCATTGACGAGAGGCACCAATTCTACTATATCTTCCGCCACATTGTCTTGGGCTCTGGAGTTAGGTGTTCCAACCTCCATAGATATTCAAAAATGGTAGCTACATTTGACTAATTCAATGAAACAACCAAAATTAAAAAACTTGAACATGAAGACTAATGTCTAAATTGGGTAAGGGACAGTATAGATAGAGATAAAAAGTATAGGTTTCTATTCTTATTTGTTTTCTTAGGTGGAATTCAAACATACCGCTTTTCGATTACTTTCATGAGGCCTTATATAAAATACTTCATTTCTTGGGGATATATAATTACATGTTTCAATTGAAAACATATTTTATAGCATAGACAACAACAGTGATTGTTGACCCTATTTTAGCCAGGAGTTGGTAGTCATCCAAGAGTGCTATCATGTTCTGAACAGAGAGCATGACTAGGGAAAGCATCCAAAAATATCCAACAAAAATCTAACTACGTAGGAAAGCAAGCAGTGCATTACAACGCTACCCAAAGATACCTTGTTGTCCAAGAAGGAAGCAATCCATCTAGGGCCATTTTCCTCAAAATATGGACTGGAAAACTGACCTCCTCATCTAAATGTCCAACTGGTCTAGACTCTGAATAATGTTAAAATTAATTCATTCATTATTCCATGTATTTAATTAATCCATAATGTATTTATATCAATATTGTGGGCTCTGAAGAATGTTAAAATAATTCATTCATCTATTCCATATATTTGAGTAATCCATAGCACATAGTAGATTGTTTATAAATAGATAATATTGTCCCTAAAAATGGGATTTGTGTAGCACAGAGAAAGACCCATTGATTGAAAATATAGCAAGGGTATTATATTTTATCTTTACTCTCATCTTCGTATGGTACAAATAGTAATTACAAAATGCTTTCTCATAATATGACGAAGAACAGGGAAACATGCCATCCCAATTTGAGAAATTGTACCATTTCATGTTCAAACACAAAACACTTTATTGATAGGATATCACTTTACAAAATCTAACAATGAAGGAGGCCAACTAATTTATAAATCTATGGATTTGATTTAAATAGCCTGTACCAGACCATTTAATTTTCCTCATGTCACTTCTTTAAGAATATTTGTATCCTTCAAAGTATTGAAGGTGGGAACAACCTTCAGTCCCAACTCCTTTGCCAAAGGTTGTAACCAAAAACATCAATCAAAAGCATTAGTTTAAGATATGTTAGATATCACAAATAAAGGAAATATTTAAAAAGCAATTCAAATATGGATTTGAGAAAAAGCACAAGGAAAAACAGAGTGTTCAAGGAATGCCACTTTATCCATTAAAGATACAAGTGAATAGGAGCGTAATAAATATTTGATAGACAAAATGCAGTGTCATAGAAGAAGCGAGATGATGAACTTAAGTCATGAAGTACGTCAAGAAAATCAACAAAACTTCTTCTCCTCATTGCAATCAAGCTTCAGGAACACAACATCGGTGTATTTCTTTGATATTCCTTGCAGTTTGGGAGAAATAATCTTGCATGGACAACACCTTCAAAGGAATTTAGAAAAAAGGAAGCAATGTTAGAAAATGATCTTCTTCTTACTAAAATATATTTATTATTAGTGATGTTTAAAGTTTCTTAAACCACAAGGATCAAGACCTTTTTTGGACAACTTTTCTCATATTCCAAAGTATTATACAACATGGAGCATGTCATTAATCCTTGCCTCACAATATGAAATAATTGACCTAATGGATCAGGGGGGAAGAGGAGGGAAACCATCACAAGACAAAATAAACTAATTTTTTCTATACATGCATGCCCTAGGATACTGAACAAAATCCCACATAAAAACAATTGCATACACCAATAGAGACACCATTATGTATGGAAATATCCATGCCCACAATATCAGATATCTTGGGAAATTATCAATCACTTATAGTGGTTGATCTGACACTATGTTAGCTTTGCATGCTCCTTTACAACTCATATATTTTTGTAGAGCTCCACATTTATTTAGTGCCAAGGACATGTTTGATACACAAGACTGTCCTCTGGACTTGCAAGCCATGGTGCATGATTTCCCTTTCCTTCCTATTATGATGGAAACATCTGAAATCTCCATTTTAGATTCCAAGCCATGCCAATTAACCTAATTATATATTTTTCCAAGGTAATCATCACTAAGTGATCTGTTCAGACACCACAATTGACTAGATAATAGTTCAAGGCAGAGACTCCTTGTTACATCATCAACACTAATCAAGAGTTGACTATATTTTATATATACTTAGATACAGAGAAGAACATAATTCTCATCAAACTCGATATTTTCCTACAAGGACACAACCATTGACATAACTCATCATCCAGAGAACAAATACCAAATACAAGGCATCATTTTCATTTTGCATGCAATGCAATCAAAACCATTTCATTGTGAAATCAGCAACATTATCCACCAAGAGAGTGAACTCTCTCTTGTTCATTTCTCATTCATTGACAACTGGAATGTACATTGTTGTTTGCCAACAAGAACTTAAAAGACTAAAATATTTCTTCTTTCTCAAGATAACAATAAAGAAAAAAAATTCAAGGATCATCGTCCTTTCAACAAATGGTCTTGGATATAAGTGGTTACCATTAACCTTAACCTTCAATTGATGTCTTTACCTCTACCCCAAATGCCTCTACCTCAACTCCTTATCCTATCTTTGCTACCGAGTCATTGATTGCTACTTACAATAAAAATGACTGGTGAAGGACTCATATGATTGGACCCATGGATAGAGACCTTTCTTAAAGTCGATAATTCATACCAGGTAAACCTTTGTAATCTCCATTTCCGATAAAACCTGAGATTTGATTTCCATCGTTGTCTTCAGTATTTGTTTGAAAGAGTCCCTCAGATTCAACATCATTTTTCTTGTATTTTCTAAGAGACCTCCATGATGAATTTTTAGAGTGGGAAGCCACCATTTATTATCATTTCTCTATTCATTTCCTCTCTCTTTGGATGAATTAGCCATTGATCTATCCTTGACCCAAAAAATAAGTCTCCCTAAATTTCTCCAAAACTTCCTACATGCCCAGAATGGTAATCAAATATAATTTTTTCAGTCGTTTGAAAGGAAATTGAGTTGTAAATCTTACAAGAAGCATTGTATCCAATTTATGTAGTGTTGAGATGTGCATATGAAGGTTTAACCGTGCTTTGCTAACCATGGTCTAGTAAAAACAATTTTCCAACTCTTTATGAATCAGATTATGAATTTTTCTAGCCATTATATTGTCTAAACCATGTACCTCATACAAATTAAAGATTGATAATTGGTTTGGTACTTAAAGGGAAAAAAAATCAGAAATAGATATAGGCGTGAGCAGAGTGACATCATTACCTCTATCTGGTACCATCCACTGACCATTGACGACAGGCACCAATTCTACTATATAAACACTCATAAAGAGTAACCAATCGGTTTCCTTCCACCACATTGTCTTGGGCTCTGGAGCTAGGGGTTCAAAACTCCATAGATATTCAAAAATGGTAGATGCATTAGAATAATTCAATGAAACAACCAAAATTGAAAGAAGTTGAAAGTAATCTGATCAAAAGGAAAACTAATCAGTCATAGAGAGCAACTAGTCAATTTCCATTCGCCACATTGTCTTGTGCTCTGTAGCTAGGGGCTCCAACCTCCATAGATCTACGAAAATGGCAGTTGTGTTTCATTAATTCAGTGAAACAACCAAAATTGAAAGAATTTGAAAGCAATTGGATCAAAAGAAAAATTTTCACTATTCTTGAGTACATATACCTGGCATTGGACAAAGCTAGGGGTGAGGAGACACCCTTGCCTCCACCAAACATATCTTCTCCGAGAAGAAAAATGGAAAACCTTTCTTTCATCAACTCCATATCTTCGCAAGAAAACCCCAATTGTTCATTCAATAGTTAAGAACTTGTGTTCATTGTATTGTTTCAATCCTTAGAAACCCCCAATTTTGCAGATTTCTTGGATTCCTTATATCAAAAGAAAAGTAAACTCTACATTATCATAGCCTAAAATGATCTTAAAAATTAGTCCCAATTTGAGGACCATCAATATTTAGGCATACCATTTTAAGCTTTTGTACTGTTATTAGGAATTTAAGATTTCATATAGAGCAAACATGGGATAAACTAAGAATGGAAGATATCAAATTAGTACCGGAACTACTTATTTTGCGCCTTGTTCTTGGATCAACTAGGTGGTACCAACCCTTGTGAAGTTTGACAGTTAGGCAAAAGCGCTCTAATCCATTAAAAAATGGAACCTTACAAGCACGTAATGGATTACAAATTCGACAATAATGGCTTTCAGAGACACAATGAATGGATTACAATGAAATCTCGATTCTTACCAAGCTAGAGAATATTGAATACCGCTCCCACTCTTGCCGTGGCATGTCAACGCTTGCTACGAGAATATTCGGTGTTCGGATGGTGCTTGAAACCTTGGAGTAGGAACCCCAGTCAATCACAATTGTTTCAAATATCTTGAACGGTTCCAACCACCTAACTACCTTCATTTGATTGAACAATCAACAATCCTCCAATCGTCTAACACATAACCTAACGGCGCAGAGTGATGAAAGGTAGCCTTTAGGGAAGTTCTTCTCAAAGGGGAACGCCTTACGAGGTAACAAGTCCCAACGAGAAATGTACTATTAATTATAATTATAGGTTTTATTCACCTTTTAGATTTTAGTTTATGTGGATGAATTTTATTTGGAAAAATTAGATAATAAAATTTTTGTATCTTATTAGTATATAATTTTATTTGAATTTCTAATAAGTTATTTTATTCTATGGAAGGTTGTAATGGAGAAAATTTCCATGAAGCAAGAAATATTTAGTGACTTGGAAAATATTTTTCACTGCATCTTGGCCACTAATACATCTATGATTGATATCAATCTCTTTCAACATGCAAAAACACATGTTCAAGGCCGTATAACAGGGGTACTTTTTTTCAGGTGATTGTTATGGTATATTTATGGATGCGTATCCCGTTTATGCTGAGTTGCATAATTATTTCTACTATTTGTTTCAATAATTGCTTCCAATCTAATCTCTAGTATGCTAACTTAATATCTTTGAAACAGTCTCGAGCATATGATGCCACTCCTTGAAATTGTTCGAAGAGAGAAAAATTCACCTCAGAGTATCATTAATCTTATAAATGTTGGAAAGATTATAAGGAAAGTGACTATAATGGTGGGAAATTGCACTAGATTTGCTGTCAATCGAATGTTCTTCCCATACACTCAATTGGCTCATATGTTGGCAAATCTTGGTGTAAATATTTATAGAATAGACAAAGTCATCACAAGTTTTGGAATGCCAATGGGTCCATTGAGGTATCCTCTGAGAGCAATAAAAAATATTTTGGCAAAGTAAAATGTTCCATGTCTATGTTGATGAGAAAAAAAATAACCTGGATATTTTAGCCATATAAAGCAACTTGTTACTTGCATGAAAGATTGATATGGATTTCTTTTATTACCTACAGATTGCAAGATCTTGATCTTGAGGGATATGAAGTATCTATTGAGGTTGGCAAGCAATTTGTTACAACCTTTGGAGATCGGACTTTCAAGTCACCGCTAACCGAAAATGATAGAAAATAAATGAGCCGGTAAATGGAAATCTAATGAATAAAATATTTATATATTGACCAATGTTATTGATATCCCACATGAATGTGGAAATTTAATAATAATTCAATTCAAATTATGTAACTGGAGTAATTTTATTTCACTATTTTAACAATTCAAAAATGGATTTTGTTTGAAGTTATTTAAAATTGAGTTAAGTTAGATGGGTGTAGAGTGATAAAAAAAGTTGTAACTTCCTTTCCTCATATTCAACTCTTATTTTAATATGATTGTATATTAATTTGATATTTTTAAATCGTATTTTTAGTATGTTGTTATTATAAAGGTAGGTAGGTGAGTTGTTTTTAGTTGGATTTCAAGACATTATGAAACTATGGTTGTCTAATAAACATACAGTTTACAACCAATCTTTACTAACAATTGCCTCAAAAAATGCAAAAAAGACATAAGATTTTTAAATTGAAAATTTGTGTTTTGAATTCTATAATCCATAAAAATAATAATAATAAATTAATTATTATATAATAAAATATGTTTTTATGAATATAGAAATGATTTATAATTATAAATATGAAAATTGTAAGATAAATTTTTAGAAAAACATTTGTGTTTACAAAAATATATATATTTTTTTCCAAAATTTTATGTTATAGTAAAAATTTGCATTAAATAATATGAAAATTACATAATTAACAATACACATAATAGCTAAAAGAAATGAAGGTTTTTTATAAATGTCAAAATTACTTAATAAATTTTGATGCATATGTACATCAAATAAAGTTGATGAAATTATTAACATTTTTCATATTCCAATAATAAGAATTCCAATCCTTTGCCCCACGGAGGTTTCCTTGACACATTGTGAGTGTTTTACCACGTAAAATTCTTGTGTTTATTTATGTAATTTGTTTATTTCTCATTGTGTATTTTTCTTTCTGATTTAAAATTTTTATGAGCTCTAAATACCAACAAATAATGGGCTTTCTTTTAAAATGAATTTGAATATATTCATTGGCAAGTGAAACATATACCTTCTGTTATCTTCATTCTCACGTGGTCATAAAAATTAAGTTTAATTATTTGTGCTTTGGGAATAACACTGATTGCAATAGCTTATCAATAACCACTCCTTGGCTCAAATCATCAAAGACAATATCCAGGGTTTTTTTCGTTGTAGAACATGCCACATTTAAACAAGATGACTCCATACTTTGCACCAACCCTGATATTATTGCTATTGTACCAACCCTGATTGTTAATTATGTGTTCAAGGGTCCAAACCAAATGAATGTGATGTAACATGGAGGTTCAGATCTAAGAAGGAAAAATCATGGAGGAAGTATAGGGATTTTAGAAGATTCACTCTGGGTTTCGATCTAAATTGCAAATATAAGGTCACAGGGCGTCAAAGTTCGAGGGCATATTTCCTCGGTGCTTGCAAGGGTTTTTTATAGCCTCTTTATCAATTGAGAACCTTGGGTTTATGAAAAAAAATAGAGGGTTGAATGGAAGTTGAACTTTTTGTTTCGCCTAATTCCAGTCCAAGTACTTTATTACGAGGATACACTTGTTGTTTCCACTCGCTTAATTTTCGGAAGGTAGCTCTAAGACTCTTTTAGTGAGTTTCATGGTGAATTATTGCATGCCTAACTATTTTTATGGTGCACAACCAACCCTTGTTAATTCCATGATGTACATTCAACACTAGTGTTGGGTCAGAGTAAATTCAAAAGCAATCTTATCAACAATGAAGTTGTGTATTATCTCTTTTTGTATTTTTTTTCTTAGTTCCCTTCTAACTCAATGAATTATTTATTAATATGAAAAATGTTTATAATTTCATCAAGAGTAAATTCAAAAGCAATCTTATCTACAGTGAAGTTGTGTATTATCACTCTTTGTATTTTTTTTCTTAGTTCCCTGCTAACTCAATGAATTATTTATTAATATGAAAAATGTTTATAATTTCATCAAGTTTATTTGGTGTATTAAGAATATCAAATGCATCAAAATTTATTAAGTAATTTTGATATTTATACCAAACATCATTTCTTTTAGGTGTTCGGTATATTATTGATTATGAAATTTTCATATTATCTTATGCAAATTTTTACTGCATAAAATTTTGGAAAAAAAAAAATTATTTTGTAAACACAAATTTTTTATTTATTTGACTTACGATTTTATATTTATAATTATCAATAAAATATATATTCATAAAAATATATTTTACTATATAATAATTAATTTATTATTATTATTTTTCATCATTATGAAATTCAATGTATAAAATTTTCAATTTAAAAACCTTATCATACTTTACCCTATTCGTCGTTCTTCTTTTCCTCGTCCTTTGTTTTTTTTCCCTTCAAGTTCTGATACTTTGCCTCCTCCTCCGTTCATCTTTTCTAATCTTGTTCTTATATTTTCCGCATCTTCTTGGCAATTTCTACGCTTCTTCTTGGATATGACTCGAGGTATAAATCATTGCTTTTACTTTTTCAAACAAATGAAAGCAAATGACAGGTGCCACAATTATGGGATTGCTTTTACTTTATTGCTTTTCCATTGATCTGGAGACCAACTAAAGCTAGAGGCATCTCGATGCTTTCTTTCATTTGAATTCCTATCTTGTTTTGAGTGTTTTGTTGTTCGTGGCGTACACAACTAGATTTACCTCTAACTTTAACTTTTCTGATTTAACTCATTACCCTCCAATGAAATATTTGATGGATGGGCGTGTTGAAGCTAACTCTGGTATGAGAATGTACTCTCATTTCTTTTCGTCACTGAGGTAGTAGCAAAGGGTTTTCCCAACAACGGTCCCATAATTTCTTTTCCCAGTAACAACAGTGGCTCATCAGCACCATGAAGACCACACATTCTATTTTTTCTTTTCCAAATAAATTATAAGATTCGTAGAAACTTTTCTTCTTTCTCAAATCGCTTCATTACCATGTTATGTGGACTTTCCCTGAAAATTTTATTTTCTCGTATCACCACGGCTGTATGATTATATATTAATGCTTCTTGGATGATTGCTTTTTACCTTGTTTCCCTTACTCAGTTTTATGCGCTAGATCTCCCTTGCAGCTTTACATACCCGCAGATACAACCCCCACATTTTTGCATTCCTTTCCTCTGCACTGCTCTTGCGGGATACCAAGAAAGCCATGGAAACCGTGACCATAATACCTGCAGTCGACGCCATAATCATCTGAGCCATGTAGTTGTCGAAGGATGTTATTAGAAAGGAGGATAATTGTCAGATTCTTCAAACTGACTTGAGACCTATGTAGAGCCTTGTGCGAGATATTGGCATCTTATTTCAATATCAACAGAAAGAGCCACCGGAGATGCTGAAGATTTGGTTGCAATTGCTGCACAAATCGCTAACAGAGGCAAAAGGTCTGTTCAATGAGTCAGGACAACTCCAAAGGTGTCTCGACTCTGTGGTGTGCAATCCAGCAAGACTCTCCGAAAAATTAAGAGCATGGAAACCATTTTTTAATCATCTCTTTGAATGCTTTGAAAGTGACTGGTTTGAGCACATTCCTTTTTCAGGCCATACCATCAACACACATATGGTCGACCTAGCTATCAAAATGTTGGAGCGTGTTATTAACAAGGAGGATAACTATCAGATTCTACAAACTGATTACTTAAGGCATATGGAGAGGCTTCTATAGGATATTACCACCCACTTTTGCGATGAACCCAATATCACCACCCTCTTCCAACGTCAAAAGAGAGAGCTCCTGAAGATCGTCCGGGTCACTTTCACCGTGCGTAGGACGGGCGAGGAGCTCATGCGAAATGCGAAATGAATGAGCCAAGGGCGAGTTTATACGATGTTAGGCGAGTTGAGAGGGTGGTCCCACGAGTTGGGTGGGCCGACCCTCCACTCGGGCAAAGGCAACATGTTGAATGAGTCGGCTTGGGCATTGGGCGTGGGTCGGCCGGGTGACATAACCCACCACCCGCCCGTATATATTGGTGGAGTGTTTGAGGAGACGAGCCATCATCATTCGATCATCATGAGTTCGATCAAAGGAGTTTTGTAGTGCGTGGATGAGCCCGCACAACAGGTGGAACTTAGGTGAAAAACTCGTGCAGAAAACTCGGGCGAAAAACTCGTGCAGAAAACTCGGGCGAAAAACTCATGTAGGAAACTTGTGCAGAAAACTCGAGCGAGGTCGGGCGAGGTCGTCAGGCAGAACTCGGGCGAGGTTGTTCAGGCAGAACTCGGACGAGGTCATTCAGGCAGAACTTGGGCGAGGTCGTCGGGCAAGGAACTCAGGCGAGGTCATTCAGGCAGAACTTGGGCGAGGTCGTCGGGCAAGGAACTCGGGCGAACCGGGTGAGGTTGTTCGGGCGAGCCGGGTGAGGTTGTCAGGCGACCCTGGTGAAGTCGTTCGGGCGAACCAGGTGAGGTCGTTGGGCGACCCGGGTGAAGTCATGTGGCGACCTGGGTGAAGTCGTGTGGCGACTTGGGTGAAGTTGTTCGGGTGAACGAGTTTGGGTGAAAGAAGAATCATGCGGACGGGCGACTTGGGTAGGGTGTGTCATGCACGACTTAACGGTGGAAACGGTGAAGTGTTGGAGTTGTGAACGGAGGTGTGACTCTTGCGGAGGCGCCCGTCTGTGGCGACTTGGTTACGACGAGGCGCGCCCAAGTTGGGAAAACAACACAATCATGCGACGAGGTGAACGAAGGTTTGTGAGTCGTGCGGTGACCATGTGGAGGTGCCGACAAGCTGGGCAATCGAGTTTGTCGAAGTTGGAAATTTGGCTAAGTGTAAATTTGGGGTTTCCCAAGATTTAACTTGTACTTATAAAAGAAGATTATATATATTGATTTGGGCAGACTCATATTGCAAGGGGTTGCCCCTCCCTTTATACTATTGTGCATTTCTATTGTATAATGTTGTTTATGTGAATGTTATGGGCTTTCACTGTATAAAGGACAAAATATAATACTTGGTAATGAAAAATAAACTAAGTATGAATGTTAGGCGTATTCTACAATCGTAAGTATTGGTGAAAAGAAAACGGTTGGTAGTGCCGCACCTTGCTATAGTGCGGTTGGAAGAGTACTGCCAGTGTAGGGGCGTGACAAGTGGTATCAGAGCTAATAATCAGGAAGCTGATTGGGTTGACGATGAAGTGCTCATCCCACTGCACTATCGTGACAAGTGGTATCAGAGCTGGTGAAGTGCAAAGGGGATTTGCGGAAGGAGCTGATCCCACTGTCACTTCGTGACAGGTGGTATTAGAGCTGGTCCAAGTTTTGCAGGAAACTTGGTGAACTGAATCAAGGAGCTGATTCTATGAAGACCAAAGACTTGAAAGGAAGTTCAAGTTTTGCAGGTGACAGGTGGAATATCGGGGTGATTCAGGTGAATGGTGAAACAGGTTTAGCAAAGGTGAAGCTTAGTGCTTGGGCCAATTGAACGACAAAGCATGGCAGGTTTGGAAGAATGCGAAGGGAAGCTCTTGCTTACCTTATACAGGTTGAAGCGGTTGATAGAGGAGAACCCTTGGATTCGAAAGGAACTTGAAGTCTTGGAAAAGAATGTTGAAGACGAACTTCTTCAACTTGGTTGGACAATGGAGCAGGATGAAGTTGTAGATTGTGCTGACAAGGAAGAAGAAGCCGTGATGATTGAAGATGTTGCAGATATGACCATGATGGAGGACGAACTTGAGATTGATCAAGTTGAATCAGGATCGTGTTGTTTGCAGACATGGATGGACGAGGATACTCACATGGAGGAGCCTCATGATGATGATGCAAGTACTATTGATACTTGTGTTTCATTTGAGCTTTTGGGAGATGAACCATATGCAGGGAAGATTAAAATCAGTTTGCCAATGCTAGGGAGGATCTTACCATGGATGACTACAATGAGACCTTGTATGGAGAAGCAATGATTGTTGACTATTGTAGGACTTGTTTGGGTTGTTTGTGACCTTATGGTAGAAGGTACAAAGGCTCATGACAAGGGAGGAACATGATCATTGTTGCAAAGGATTGGGTCATGCTTTAGCCACATGGAGAATTGGCTAAGTGCCCGACATGACTCATGGACAGATTAGAGGAGGGCACGCAGTTGGATATGATGATGGTTGGGTGGACTTCTCATGGACAAGACCAAGAGCAAGTCTTGGTCGAACCTTTAGTGGGGGAGCTATGATGGAGAGACTCATGTGATGATGATATGGTTGGGTGACCGAGTTCACTAAACCGAAGATTGTAGACTTGGATGGGAATGACCGATTGTTGTGATGGGTCTACTTGGTTGGACTACATGGGTAACTAAGTCATGGACATCAGGTTGGAGACATGGAGCATGGCAGTCTTATGCAGGGACATTGTGCAGGAGCACTTGTAGAGATGTCACTTATGGGCATCCAATGAGGAGTTCCAAGGCAGGGATGTTGTGCAGGTAGAATTGTTGGCGTGACATGGAGATGTTTTATTTATGAGCTGAGGGAGAGGTTGTGCACTCTTGTACAACAAGGCCATGGACTTGGATGGAGTTGTGAGCAGACTATGGAGCATTCCTACTACATGGACAGCTGAGGCATCTTACAGAGACCTTTGGGCTGAGACTTGTATGCTTGCCGAGGTGTTGTTTGGAGATGACTCATGGAGCTCATGATGACATGAGGTTGTGACTTTTGGGGACTTCATATATGGTGGACTTGGAGGATCTGATGCATTGAGGAGCTGAGGTCAGAGACTTTGATGCAGAATGGGATGCATACTTTCAAGTACATGTATGGGTGTGGCTTGAAAGAGTGACTTGATGTGGAGGATCGATATGAGACACTTTGGAGTGATGGAGTTACAATGATGATGATGCCTTGGTGGCAACACTTGGGCATGGGTTGAGCCGAGACTCAACCACCTTTGACACATGGGAGCTGATTGATCTATGATCATGGGTAGCACATGGATAGATGAGATAGGTGTATGCTTGTTTCTATGGCAGACTTGAGGGATGGCACATACAGATATGATGGAGGTTGCTTCATGGACCTGGATGTGGCACATCGAGAGTCAGAGTTTGATGAGATGATCTCTTCACTTTGAGGAGATGGATGTTTTGCAGATGGATGATGATGTTGGATAGAAAACATCATGGACAACATGTTGCAGATGAGATGGAGACTACTTCATGGACCTGAGCATGGCTTACAATTGTATGGAGATGGATTCTTGATCGAGTTGAGGATGTGACGGGATGTTTTGAGAAATGACTGATGGTGACATGAGGATGTGCATTCTCATGTTTTGAGCGTGGTAGTTGGACTGATCACCCGACTAACTCAGATTATGGGGCTCGAGTAGTGTGTAGAGATGTGTTAGCATTTGTTGGAGTATCATGGCAGCAGTTCACATGAGGATGATACATGATGAGGTCGACACGATATGTTGCAGGAAGCATGTAGCTTGAGATGGAGGGGCCAACCTTCCACGATGGGGAGTAGCATGTGGAGATTGTGACAGGGTGGTTGATGGTCATGGATTGAGATGATTTCTGATATATGACATACCGATGGGGTGTATGCCTTGGTATGGTGATCTTGGTGACAGATGGTTGCCAGGATGAGATATTGTCGAGGACGACAATGACTTCAAGTGGGGGAGGATGTAAGGACCTGCGGTCCGGGTCACCTTCACCGTGCGAAGGACGGGCAAGGAGCTCGTGCGAAATGTGAAATGAACGAGCCAAGGGCGAGTTTATATGATGTTGGGCGAGTTGAGAGGGCGGTCCCACGAGTTGGGCGGGCTGACCCTCCACTCAGGCGAAGGCAACATGTTGAACGAGTCGACTTGGGCGTTGGGCGTGGGTCGGCCGGGTGACATAACCCACCACTCGCCCGTATATATTGGTGGAGTGTTTGAGGAGACAAGCCATCATCATTCGATCATCACGAGTTCGATCAAAGGAGTTCTGCAGTGCGTGGATGAGCCCGCATGATGGGAGGAACTCGGGTGAAAAACTCATGCAGAAAAATCGGGTGAGAAACTCAGGCGAAAAACTCATGCAGAAAACTCGAGCGAAAAACTTGTGCAGGAAACTTGTGCAAAAAACTCGGGCGAGGTCGTCGGGCAGAACTCGGGCGAGGTCGTTCAGGCAGAACTCGGGCGAGGTCGTTCATGTAGAACTCGGGCGAGGTCGTCGGGCAAGAAACTCGGGCGAGGTCGTTCGGGTGAACTGGGTGAGGTCATTCGGGGGAGCCAGGTGAGGTCGTTCGGGCGAGCCAGGTGAGGTCGTCGGGCGACCCGGGTGAAGTCGTTCAAGCGAACCGGGTGAGGTCGTTGGGCGACCCAGGTGAAGTCGTGTGGTGACCCGGGTGAAGTCGTGTGGTGACTCGAGTGAAGTTGTTCGGGTGAACGAGTTTGGGTGAACGAAGAATCGTGCAGACGAGCGACTTGGGTAGGGCGTGCCATGCACGACTTAATGGTGGAAACAGTGAAGTGTTGGAGTTGTGAACGAAGGTGTGACTCGTGCGAAGGCACCCGTGTGTGGCAACTTGGTTATGATAAGGTGCGCCCAAGTTGGGCAAACAACATGATCGTGCGATGAGGTGAACGAAGGGTTGGTGAGTCGTGCGGCGACCGTGTGGAGGTGCCAACAAGTTGGGCAACCAAGTTTGTCGAAGTTAGAAATTTGGCTAAGTGTAAATTTGGGGTTTTCCAAGATTTAACTTGTACTTATAAAAGAATATTATATATATTGATTCGGGCAGACTCATATTGCAGGGAGTTGCCCCTCCCTTTATACTGTTGTGCATTTCTATTGTATAATGTTGTGTATGTGGATGTTATGGGCTTTCACTGTATAAAGGACAAAGATAATACTTGGTAATGAAAAATAAACTAAGTATGAATGTTAGGCGTAGTCTACAATCGTAAGTATTGGTGAAAAGAAAATGGTTGGTAGTGCCACACCTCGCTATAGTGCGGTTGGAAGAGTACCGCCAGTGTAGGGGCGTGACACCCGACGCTGGGAAAACGCACCTCCTCCAAGTGCTCTGCAATAAATATAAAGAGGTTGGTAATGTTTTCGAGCATGTGATTTTGATCACAGTTTCCCAAATTATGAGATTTTAGAGTTGCAGGATCGTCTTGCTAATGAAATAGATTTAAGCCTCCCAAGCAGTTTTGATGAGAGAAAGATGAAGTTGTCTGCATATTTGAAGGAGAAGAACTTTCTTCTACTGTTGGATGATTTTTGGAGTTGCCTCGATTTGCAAGAACTAGGTGTGGCATTTGGGGATGGTAAACACAATAAAAAGATAATTTACATGCCATAAAGTTGTGGATAGTTGTGAAAGGCCAGGAGGGCTTGGGTTGATGGTGGTTTCCTACCCAAAGGGGTTGATGGCACTTTCCTGCCCAAATTTCCTTTCCCTAGAGATAAATGATCTCAGTAAGGGAAAGGAGTTGGCCAAGATCATGAAGAGGGTGAAAAGCCCGAGGCAAATTTGTTGATTTGGAACCTGTTGGAGGATGTCCAAAATTCCTAATAGATGGGACACTGTCATAGGAATAGGCAGGACGCTGCCCAGAGGAATCCTGTATTGGAACCTATGTGTTCATTGGAATTCTTGAGTTGGTTGACCAATGGAATTCCATACTAGACCTAGTATGGTCTCTATCAGAGAACTATCTCGATGTGAAATTGGCTTGATCTGGTTCTGACAACTAGTTCCCATTGGTTGGGAGGAACATTGTTTTTCCACTATGTTTCTCAAAGCATAATACATTAACTAATCATTTATGTGTTGCGTTGAAAATGAATTTTCTATATGATTGTGTAAATATTTTATGTACATATTCACAGAAAAAGAAGCCTAGTTCTCATTGAGGAATTATTGGAAGTGTAGTTCCTTTATTGTATTACCAATCTTCTGAGCGTCTTAGTACAGGCTAATACAATTTGCACTTGGTGCAATTATTGACTATTTTGATGATTAGAGAGCTAGGCGCTCTTTGAGTACTTTTAGAAGTGCTATGTGGACGTCTTTAGCGGGAGCTAAGAAAGTGTGCACGTGGTGCAATGATTTATCATTTTGATGATTAGAGGATTAGTGGTCTCTGATTACATGTGGAAGTGTTGTGGTTAAAGTATTATTTTACATTGCATAAATAATTGATAGTTAAAAGTATTTCATTTGATTGAAAATGTTGTCACTAATGTGATCAAATTTGTTAGTCATACATTATAGGGTACTTGCCATGGAGTGCGGATGGGTTGTCAAACCATTCTTAGAGAATTTGCATGAAAGTGACCATGACTTCCAAGAGTAATTGGTAAGTAATGGTAAGTTGGTATAGAGATTTTGTTATGTTTCTATGAATTTGAATAATGGCTGAGTGATGGAAAGTAGAACATGCATATTTTTGCAAATGCTTATGATTATTGATAAAATGTTATTGTTTTTGTCTTTAAGTATTTTTGGAACGAAAAACTTCATTTTGAAGGAGAATAAATCCCTTTTGGTGGCTTATATTGTTATATCATGTGTAAAATTTAAAGTTCCAGTGAAATATGAACACCAAGGGTGGTGTTCCGTTTAAGGGGGAAGTATGTAATATACCCAGCCAGTCTACATGACATATCTAATTAACATAAATTAAATTATTAACATACTTCCAATTTGTTCATGCCAAGAACCTGTTAGGGTTTTGAAAACAGTTTGGAACTACCACGAATCAAGAATTCGTTATGGAATGAAAAAAAAGATTACCACACGGTAATGATAATGAGTAAAAAGAAAAAAAGAGGAAAATCAGTGCTATGAATAAAAAGAGGTTGGGGTTTATGACGTGGGGAAAATACTGGATAGAAAATCCTATTACGGCGAGGGGGATAAAAGAGCCCATTATGACAAGGGGTATAGATCTCATGGAAAAGGTAAAGATTTATGAGTGAAGTCTTCCGAGGGAGAAGAAGCACAGGTTGTGCTCGAAGTAGAGGGACGTTTGAGCATTCCCTGGAGTCGGATAATGAAATGCCAGAAATAGCTCGACTTCGAATGCTAAATGGAGTTCATGCCAAGTTTGAATCTCCTGCTGGGCATTGCAATAACATTTTCTTAGTTGAGGAAGAATAATTCCACAGAGTGGATTGTAGTTGTCGAGATAAGCTCCTCATCATTTTAGTCTTTTTTTTTTAAAAGGGCTAAAATAACCAACTCAAAACATGCTCGCTTCAATTTCCATGAAGGAGAGTCGGTTTTGGGGGCTCATCAATGGTGGTAGTAAAGATAAGTAATTAAACTTAAACTTTTCTCTAAAGTATTGCATATGTTTCTTGCATGTGGAAAATGATAAGAATTAAGGCTCATCTGGAAATGAGATTGCATATTTGTTTTGGTAAAAATGTATATATAACAAGACTGCATATTTGTTTTGGTAAAAAAACAAATATAACTATTCTTGCTATTGATACTTGCATAAAGACAAGTAACTTGCTAAAGAAAAACTTTACATGAAAAAGACCAAGAAGTCAAGATAAAAAAATCTAGGATGGATTGTAGCAACTCATTTCCTCACCATGCAAAATGAGGCGAGTCAGGGAGTTAATGAATTCAGTCTTTTTGGTTAAAAATAAATAAATATTGTGGTGTTCTTGAAAAGAACACAATGGTTTTGTGCTTAGTCATGGTAAAATATTTCCATGGTGTTGGTAAATATTAGTTATTTAATAAATCCATGGAAAATATTCCCATGGATTCTCATGCGTAAGAGAGTTCTTTTGAAAAAACAATACTTAGTTATGAGAAAATATAATAACCTATGCATAGATCAAATGCACATAAATAAAAGTCATAGGAATCTTCTTTGGAAAGAATATGTTTTTCTTGTGCGTGAAAGATAAGTCAATTGTGTTAATTCCTTTGCAAGAGTTTGCAAAAGTTACATGTTTTGGTGGGTAAAAAGATAAATGATTTGTGTGTTGTATATTGGATAGTTTGATTTAATTGCATTGTTTAATGCATAAAAGGTTAACATTATTATTATTTGAAAAAGGCTTTCCTAGTTCTTATGCCCAAAAGAAAGGTTGATTATGATACTTTCTTGAAAACAAATGCATGAGAATTTTGTTATGATACTTTCTTGAAAACAAATGCATGAGAACTTTGTACATAAAAAATAGAGAAACTATGTTGGGTTCTTGAAAATAACTACGTGTTATTTGCACAAATAAACAATCATTTTATTTGAAATGAACACATATGCAGAAGCATAGAAACAATAGTTGACTACTTGCATGAAAATAGAACTATTATGTTAGATCTTTTAAACAAAAACATGGATTTCTAGAACTATTGTTTTATTTCTTTTAAAGATAAACATGGATTTGTGTGCAAAAAAAAATAAGTATTATGTTAGATCCTCGAAAGGAAAACAAGTAATTACTTTCCATAAATGCACTAGTTTTCCTTTGTAAAATACATATATCCGCATGCAAGAAAGAATGATTGACACATTAGTTTTGTTTTAGAGCAACACATGTCTTTGTGCATACAATAGATTTTATAAATAACTCTATCTTGAGAAAGGTGCTTTTCGAAAAGGGACTTGCATTTGCATGCACGATAATGATGTATATCATGTTAGCTTTCCCTTATAAAGGGACATGTATTTTTAAGTATTATAATAATATCTATTGTATTAGAAAGATTACTTAGTTACATGCACAAAGAAGAAGCTAAGGGGCTAGCTCTCTTTGAATAAGTTTTTATCTAATTACATGCACAAAAAACAAAGATAAGTTGCTAGTATCCTTTAAATGAAATGGATGGTTACAGTGGTTTCCTTTGGATATGAATGTGTGCTATAGCGAGAATGATCATAACAACGTGGTAATTATTTTGAAATGCTTGATAATTATTTTTACATGTGATATTATATTTACATCTCATGTATGCACATGAACAGATGTTAAAAGATTGCTTTTAAACACTGATTATTGATTGATTAATTATTTATCTAATCATGTTACCAAAGCTTGTTGACGACAACAATGACATGAAGGGATGGTGATTCATGCAAAAGACAAATTATGTTTAACATTGTGAAAGATAGAGAAATAATGGTCCATGCAGATGAGTATGAGTTGCAGGATGGTCCACTTATGGAACAATCATGCCACAAGCATATAAAGAGTGGTCATTTGTGGGTAAATGGTTTCATGATCATTGTAATAGCTTTTAGCTAGGTATGTTGTATTTTAATGATATTTCATTGTAATATTTTGTGACAATGGTTAAGGGATGGACTCCCTTATAATCCATTGAGTGAGGGGTGAACACCCTCACAAGCGTTTAATAATAAAATTAAACGTTTGCTGGTTTTCACCCTACGGGGTTTCTAGGGTATATCGGTGTTCAATGATGTGATTGATTGTTATGCCAGTTTGGTGATGTTGATTCCTTGCATAATGTGATGTTGATAATGTCAAGTATGTGATTAATTAATGTGGTTAAAGGAATCATGAAATGGATGCAAGGTTACATCATACAGTTTATGTTAATATACTACAAGAGTGGTTGTTAATGGTTATGCAACTTACTATTCCTCTACTAAAGTTACTTTATGTACTAATGAACATCCTATCTAATGGTTAATGAGGAATCTGGAATAGTGATTTGAATAATTACTTGTGGGTAATTTGTGTAAAAAATTTCTAACTCCCTACATTTTCATGTGAGGTTACCGGGGTATGTTACAGTTGAGATGCCCAAAGCTTGCGAGTCTCACGTTAATGAACAATCCAAATTTTAAAGAGCTTCCATTTAGATTTCTACTCAGTGTAACCTCTCTCAGGGTTCTCGATCTGTCCGGCTGCATCAAAATAACTTTAGTCCGAGGTTCAGTTGGGCAGCTAAGAATGCTTGAGTTTCTCTCATTAAGAGAGCTCTCTATCAAAGATTTTCCAGAAGAGATATTCCATCTCTCTAGACTTCATTTTTTGCATCTTTCACATTGTAAATTTCTAGAATCATTCCCATCTATGATTGGAGAGCTTCAAAATATCAGGTCTCTTCATTTTGGCCAATGTGAGTCATTACAGATGATTCCACGTGGGATCGTTGAACTTATTTCATTGAGTAACCTCGCGTTAGACACCATTTTAAGTGTGGAAAAGGAAGCGCCTACAAGTATTTGGAGTTTGAATGGTCTCAAAAACCTGACAGAGTTGTCGGTATGCGTAGACTCGTCCTAGGATGGAACAAAGTCAGCATTTAAAGATGACATAATGGGAACCTGGTCGGAGATGAGGCACTTACAGTTGGTCTACCCAATTAATAATTCAAATGAAATCATGGAGAATATTCCACAAGACATGCAGAACATGAAGAAGTTGTAGAGTTTTAGACTATTCAGTTACAAAGGGTTAAGCCTCCCTAATTGCAAGTTTGAGCATCTTGAAATGATATATTTGTACAGGTGCAACAACATAACAGAGCTCTCTCCATTGGAGTGGATGCCAAATTTGAAGCTTCTAAAGTTGTATAGGTGCAAGAATTTGAGAGAGTTGGAGATAGGGAGCCCTGGCAGGGTTCCGAGTGGATATTTAACGTTACAAAAACTAGTCCTCAAAGATCTAGAGATGTTAGAGAGTCTAGCTAGATTATCAAACAATGGAGTGTGGGATAAGAGGACACTACCTGAACTCTGTGCCTTGAAAATAAGGAATTGCTTTTCTTTAAAAAGACTTCCTATGGAATAGAAATGCTACCAAATTTATGTGCAATATTAAGATATCCACTTCGTTTGTGGAAAAACATACTATGGAAGATGATAACATGAAAATGAAACTGGAAAATATCTATAAACCATATTTACCCACAGACTCAAAGTAAGTAAAGTAATTTTTTTATCCATGAAACTTTTGAATTAATTATTTTTAATTAAATTTTTATTTTATATCTATAACTTTTTTACGCTTTTAAATAGAGTAATAGCCTAAGAAAGGAATACAATTTTCAGAATGCACATCATGATGAAATGATACCATTAACTTGCTTTTTCTAACTTGTTTTTAACCCCTGGTTTGTCACAGGAATAGAGGAATAGATGATGGCTTACATTAGCCACTTTAAAGCAAGTCAGTAGAATATCAGAAATATATGTGTCCTAGAGATCAAGCATAGCCACGAAAGAGGTACTTTTAAATTTGCATTTAATTTAATATTTAAATTTTGTATATCTAATAATTGAAATTTTTTTATATATAATTATATTATTTAAAATATTAAAATTAATTAATTTAATGTGATTAGATTTTATTTTTAGTATTAAATAATATTAGTTTACATAAACTATTGTTTTTTAACATTTTATATAAATAAAAATATAGTTTAAGGAGTCTTCTTAAAGTTATCTATACAAAATTAATGTTTTCTATTTTAAATTATAAATAATATATTTTATATAAATATAAATATAAATACAATATAAGGAGTGTTTTAAAGTTATTTATCAAAAATTAATGTTTTCTATTTTCTATTTTTAATTATAAATAATATATTTTATATAAAATAAACAATATGGTTAAACTTATAATAAGAATACAGCATATTTTATATAAAAATATTTATAAAATTTTATAGTTTGAATGAGTTTAATGGTTAAGAGCATGTGTTTCTTCCTAGGAAGTTATAAAATCAAATTAAGAGGGGTAGAGTATATATAACTCTGTAGAATATAGTAGTCAAATTGCTTAGTGGAGGTAGGTCTCTTGTCCCACAAACATGATGTCTAGTTTGGCCTCACCTTAAAAATATATTATTATTATTATTAATTTTAAATCAAAGTAAAAATAAAAAAGCTAAATTTAAGTACAAAACATTTCAAAAGAGATTGATATCATAGATTTTACAAAATAGATGTAAGAAACTAAGTATTTTGTAATGTTGTTGTCTATCTGTTATAGGTTTGGAAAGCTTTTCAATCAAATTTGTCAAGAAGTCGACAAGAATTTGTTGGAATCACAAGTTTGACAAGAATTTGTTGGAATCACAAGTTTGAGTTGTGAATTCTTCATAATCCAAGTGCCCTAAGGGTTTTTCAAGGTGTTAAATCATATATACAGTGAAAAATACGTTTTAAACAACAAAAGATCAAGATTTGACCAAAAATTGTTTCGCTAGATTTCGGCTAAAAACTCCAATATATATAATAGTTAGACAACGCTATTTTGCAATACATATAACTTAGGAAAATGCATGAGTGGCTTCTTCCAGTGCTTATATTTTTACTTCCAATCTTTCGAAATCGTGTCCCGATATTTCGGTTGCCTCTGATATTTCGACATGCTTAGGACGTCAAGACCTTAACTTCATTATTCCATAACTTTTGATCTAGGAAGCCATTTGTAGACTTCAACACACTATTGGAAAGCTCTTTCTGAGCACTTTCCAATGGATAGGGTCCAATGTAGGCTTTGAGTCCACCTGTTATGTGAGAAATGGATGCACACTTTTTACCATTCTTTCCACCTTGGCTCTTTTTCTCATGCCTAGAACTTGCTTTTCGAAGCCATTTTGCAAGGTTCCCCATACCATTTGAGATATATTTCAGAGCATTAACCAACTGTGCCATCTCCAAGAGTATCTGAGATGGTCTCTTGAGGCAGAGTCTCCTCCAAATTCCGGGATTCCCAACCATCAATGTCTTCTTTTTATGGATTCTCCAATAAGCCTGCTACCTTTATGATTCTCTAGAGAGCACTGCAGCAAGCATGAGACTCCCCTTGAACTTGCAACATCTGCTGCCATAAACCTCCATGCTAGTCTCGTTGACATCAATGCCAACACTCTTGCCAACAGTTAAACAATGCCAACTTCCCAAAACATCTCCCAGCATGATTGTTGACGTTAATGCCAATACACTTGCAGCCACTAACCATCCAGACAATGCCAACTGTCCAACAACTCTCTCGAGCTCTCCTCACATGTGAAGACTATTATAGGCTTGAAACTGCAAGGAAATATCCAAGCTAACAAAGCCTTGGAGTATAAGATGGATAAGGTCAACAACAAGTTCACTGTGTATGTGGAAACTGTCCGCCACATGCGCTTCCTCACCAAAGATTTTGTGCACTATGCCTTGTTTAAGCGATGGATGGCGTCTTCGCATGCAAGACATGAGAGGGCTGTTGATTTTTGGTAGCATTGGATGTGCTCTAAGTCTCAAATTTTGTAGGGAGGCTTAGGTGCATTTATTCCAAAGAACCCAGAAAGAATTTTAAGAAATTCCACCCAGAAACAATTTTATTAAAATAATTAATTATTTTTAATGGGGCCCTCAGTCTAAATTAATCTAACTAAGGGTGTAACTTCTAGAAGAAGACTAGGATCAAGTAGCAATGATCTTATCCATTGATTAGCTCCTAATCTGGGTCGTTGAATGTGAACGAGAAGATTATTTAAGGAGGCTTGAGGGTCATTTGGAAAACACACAAAGAGTTCAGAAATTCGATTTTCTGAAGTGGAGCAGTTGTCGGGAGAATTTCGATAGTGAGCTTTTGTAGAGAGGGGCAAAAGGAGTTTGGCTAGAGGATATTCTCTGGAGCTAGGGATACCCAGTAGAGAGGTAGAGAGACACATAGAGGAGGCAGAGTAGAGGCCAGAGAGGGTGATGCAGAGCCAGGTAGGGCTCACACAGGCCCCATGCAAAGCAGCGCAACAACTTCCAGCGCAGAGGTCCGAATTTGCTGAGGGCACTGACGTTTCTAAGTCGGGAGGGCTGGAAAAGGATTCTCAAGGCAAATAGATTCTCAGTTGAGCTGACAGTGACTTAGAGGCTAACACAGGGATCACGTAGGGGTAGGGCAGAAGTAGTCAGGACACTCGCAATTTCGCTGACGGATCATCCGGGACTTGCAGTGTAGAGTGAGGTAATCTCACCACTTTCTTCTACTAAGTGATTTTATTTGTAACTGGATTGACGGGAGGGTATCCAGTAGTTGTATTCAGAAATACTTCATCTTAATAATAAAAACTCTCAGATCTGTTCCACCGGTTTTCTCGCATTGGGTTTTTCCGGGGACATTTGTCCAAAAATAATTGTGTCACTTATGTTGTATCTTTCTCTATTGTTCAGTTTCTTCTTTCAACATATAATTTAATTGGTTTAGGTTGCAGTGTATGTATTTTGATGTTTGCCATAGGAAATTGCAAATAACTTTTTCATGGAAATCTAACAAGTATGAGGAATATCATCAGTGTTGTAGTAGGAATTCCCGTGTTTAAGCAATTTCCACATGGTATCAGAGTAGTGCAGGTGAAGCAAGAAGAACAGTGCTACAGAAATCAACATTGAGAAAAAAAGAGGAGATCGAAATAGTTGCTGGAGGTAGCAGTTCGAATCCTGAGAGGGATTGTGCTGTCCAAGCCGGGAAGATTGATTTTTGAGGTATTTTTTCTCTGAGTGAGTTGATAGAGAGGAAGGGATTCCAGATCGAAATCTTGTCGTGACAGAGGGAGAAATGTTGAACCCTCAACGTGAGGAGGAGCTTGTGAGACGCAGTTTTTTTGCAGGTTGTTTTGCTGGGCAAAAAGACATCAGAAGAGAAGAGAAGCACTATGAGGGAAATTTTTCTCAGTAGACTTCCCGCAAAGAAGTCTGTTCTCTTATTAGATGAGCAACAAAAGTAAGAGCAAAGAGGAGCAGTTTGACAATTTTTCGTGGCAGAGATGGCAACCAGTGGACTGAGAGATCAGGATTAGTTGGATGGAGCATCCAACTACGTCATCTGGAAGTCAAGAATGTCATTCCTTCTAGATGAGCATGCTCTCAAAACATATTTCGACAACGTGGTGGTTGTGCCAGCATATCAGGATATCCTGAAGAAGTACAAAGTGGAAATGGCGAAGGAAAAGAGAATGATCCTCGACAGAGTGAAGGATCATGTAGTCTATCACATCGCTAGTAGAGGGACTGCTAAGGAGATGTGGGATGCATTTCCTATGTTATCAAGGATATTCCGAGCAACAGAAGATGTACTTAGAGCAGAACTAAGATCTGCACAAATGCAGAAGGGGGAGCGTGTTTACTTTAAAAACATGCTTGCATTATTGAAAGCAAGCATGTTCTTTTGAAAATTGACTATGCCTGAAAAATCCAAGTTGGTAAGCATGCATGGTGGTTTGGGGAGCATTGAGGCTATATGATACAGAACATGTGCACGTTTTTAAGAATGCACACTCAATCTTGCATGAGGACATTCATGATGGCCCCATTGCCACTTTTGAGGCCATCATCTTTGTGCGAGCGCTTGACAACGGTTTTTTCCTAGTTTGAAAATTAATTCTTTTATGAGTGAGGGAAATATTGATGGTTTGTGGTTCTCTAATACTAGTCCACCCTTAGACTTTGAAGAGAACATGATGCCATATAATCTTAGCCCATAGTTGAAATCCAAGGGTGGAGGAAGAGGAAGGAAATATTATATTCAAAAAGCACAAGTTAGAACTACATTAGATGTTGTTGTTGGAAAATAAATGACAATTAACGTGGTTCTTAAAGTGATGAACATCCTTATTGGGATGCTTAAATGATATGGCCTTCTATATGAAGATAGCCAACTCCACTAAATAACTAATATTAAGGAGGTTTTTGGAGAAGAACAAGCTAGATTTGTTGTTCTTACAAGAAGTTTTGGGGGGAATGAGAGTTATACATAGGGTCTTAGAAAACATATTGGGATGTTGGAGTTTTTTGTCATTAGATTTTTGGGAGATCAAGGGTGTTGTGACAGGGTTGAATAGTAGGATTGTGAAGCATGGTAACAATTGGCCTATTGACTTATGAATAGGGGTGACACTCTTTTCCCTGGAAATTGGAAAATATATTATGTTCATGAACACCTACAAGCCTTGCATGGATAGAGTGGCCTTTTGGGATAACCTTTTCAAGACATATTTTATGGCTTTTGAGGCTCTTATTTTTGGAGATTAAAATTTCTCCTTAGGCAATTTAGAGGCATGGGGTCTTAGAGCTTAGCAGGTCTAGCACAATATTTCATTCATAAATTAGCTAAAGGTGGGTTGATTGATATAGAGTCAATAAAGTTGAAATTGACTTGAAGAAAGAAATGGGTGTTGGAGGATAGAGTGACAAAATGCTTAGATTGATTCTTAATATATAAATGAATTCTAGAAAGCTCTTTAAGGTTTTAGTAGTGAGTAAGTATTAGAAATAAATTATATTATTTTATAAAATTATTTGAAAAATAGTGACCTCTATATCCATTTAATAAATATATTTTGGATTATTTATTCATATATATATATATATATATATAATAATTTTCTATTCTATTTATTTTATATATTTTTATTTTTTAATTTAAATATTATTTTCCATTTCTCTCATTTACTTAATATATTATTTTCTATTTTAATTTATTTTGTAACTATATTTTTCTTATGATGTAATTATTTTTCAACATTTTAATATAATTACGCCGTAAGGCATTCCCCTCTGAAATCAACTCCCCTCTCTGCCCACCTGTCATCTTTGTGCGCCACACGATCATATGTTAGACGATTGCAAAAATTTCAGTCGTTCGATCAAAGTGGTTACACATTCGTTGCAGAAACGGTTTGCTTCAAATAGGTCATATACCCTGCATTGAATTCCCTTATTGGGATTCAACCTGAATCAGAATTGAGTGCGCGCATATATGTTCATTTGACCCAATTAGATGTTGCCGATTTGAAGTGGGTTCATCATGATGCACAACCCAGATTCGTAAGTACGCTGTATGAAGCTGATTTGCATGACCCATTGCCTAATGCCTAATGCCTGTTCAAGCAGGGAGAGGGTAAGGAGGGGTTCTGGTTCTTTGGACCTCAGTGAAAGTCCCTCTACAGAATTTTTTCTGATCAATGGCTTATTGGACGAGTCTTTGGAAGAGGATTTTAATAGCCCAATTTCAATTGGGTTTCAGAGCCCTGGAGAATCTCTGGAAAAACTCATGGCAGTCAGTGGAATACATGGAGGTGAGGGGCTTTTTGTATCTAGAAGGAGGATTTAGAATTGGACCGGTGATAGGGTATATAGAGGTACTGGATTGGCTTCGGTGTGAGATAGGGCTGTTGTTGGATCTAAGACTGAGACTGGTTCTGGTAATGGAGGATTTGGCGATGAAAATAGAGGTGAGTCATCTGGTGGAGGAAGGTATGGAGAGAGAGGAGGAGGATTTGGATCAGATTCCAATAACACAGATTCTTACTATAAGAAAATGTTGCAGGCAGATCCTGTTAACCCACTTCTGTTGACAGATTATGTGAGGTTCGTGCAGGAGGTTAGTATTGGATTTTTGGTTTTGTGTATTAAAAGTATTCTCCTGATCTAAGGATAAACCTATGTCGTAAGTTTAGTCTTGATCCACCCTGTGAAAGTTGATCATTGAACTGTTGTCTCTTTTTTTGTTCTCTTTTTTCCTTTTGTGCTTCGAGAAATATGGCCCAAGGGGCTGCACCTCGTAGAGCAGACTTCCTTTAATTTCTCTGCAAGGTCCGAGAGGTAGTCATTCTGCCAAATTTGCATGGAATTTGAGCTGACCTATTCATCTGGAATCTCATCTCATTCATTGGGTTATAAGTTAAAACTCCGTTGACCTCACCATTAAACCAATGATTCCTTTGTTTTGAACAAGGTTCTTCTTCCCGGATGATTAACTGCAATTATTTGATCTTAGTTTTTTTAGATCATGGTGAGTTTGGGATTGGTCACTTCCCCACACCTCACCCCTGAGGTAGTTACTATAATTGTGATGAGATCATGCTTCGTTTTGTCAAATGTTTCTTTATATACAGATTAAATATACTGGCCATATATCCTCCCATAGGTAATTTGAATATCAGTACACCTTCTACTCATACCTGGAAACCTTCAAAACATTATTCAAGATCATGCCATGATGCCACAAACATAAACCTCTGGACTTCACAAGGTCACTGGTTAGGTCACCGCTAAGGTAGAAAAGGTGCCCTATAGAAGGGTTGTAGACATGCCTTTCAGATCCACTATCAAAGGTTAAACATAAGGTTGGATCACAACGATAGATCCTTAGCAGTGCTACTGTTGAGGGACAAATACATGAGGTTAGGCAACATAATAGACTTAGATCAACGTCATGTTGCCTTGATCTTATTCAGAGATTTTCTCTATTATAGGGCCGAAACTGCTCCACATTTTATCGATCCTTACAGATCCTTCAATTACAAAGTTTGATCTCCCTAGACCAGACCGAAAAAATACTTGGATGACACCTTAGATATGCAGGCCGAAATTCTCCACAGGCAACTTCAGTCATGCGAAGGGCTTCAGGTAGATAGGTGCTGAAATTCAGAGATCAATCATCAAAGGAGGGCCGAATGCAGTTTTGTAGCTAGCGAAATTGATTAGTATGTTCTTTGCAACATTGGTTACTTTTATCGCCCTTGTCCCTTACAATACCTTATGCAAAGTTCTAAGTTGTCCTTCTATTGACACCATAAACAATCTAGGAATGTTGCTGGTCCACAAACTAGGTCTTATACTCAACTAAAATCAGACTCTGTATAAGAAGGCAAAATAGAGCGTATAGCCCATTTAATCATTTAACTTCAGAACTTCAGACATGTCCTTTGAGGGTGCCAGAAATTTCCAGAGAAGACTTCAGATTTACCTTGTAGTACATTCCAAGAACCTTCACCAGAATAGGGGTTGTTGTACCACGAGCAACTTTAAAAATATATTTAAGGTGTTAAAAAGAGGTTGTGATTATTACAGAGCCTCAGAAATTTGTTAAGGAATTTGAGGACCATCTAAAAGCCAAACAGAGTAACCCTTGAGATCAACGAATTTTTCTGAACTTGCATTGCAGAGGTATGCCCAAAATACAGTCCTGGTTGAATTTGATCTGCTTCAGGAAATAGTTAAGAATTTGTACCACGAGCAACTTTAAAAATATATTTAAGGTGTTCAGAGGAGGCTGTGATTATTACAGAGCCTCAGAAATTTGTTAAGGAATTTGAGAACCAGCTAAAAGTCAAACAGAGTAACCCTTCAGATCAACGAATTTTTCTGAACTTGCATTGTAGAGGTATGCCCAAAATACAGTCCTGGTTGAATTTGATCTGCTTCAAGAAATAGTCAAGAATCTGAGTGTGAACTTATTTAGGGCTATTTGTGAAAAGGGGCTTGAGAAAACCCAACGAAACCCTACCAGAAGCATAATCATGAGCCCAAACTATTCCCGAATCTCGTTCCAAGAAGATTACTTGGCTGCATATGCTACATAAATGTTTTCCTTTCAGATCAACGTCTCTATGATTACTGAATTTTGGTGTAATTACAAATCTGTGCTTTAGCGACAATCTTAATATAATACCCTTGTTTATTAGACAACCCCCTGAGGTAGTTACTATAATTGTGATGAGATCATGCTTCCTTTTTTCAAATGTTTCTTTGCATACAGATTAAATATATTGGCCATATATCCTCCCATAGGTATTTTGAATATCAGTAAATCTTCTACTCATACCTGGAAACCTTCATAACTTTATTCAGGACCATGCCATGATGCCACAAACATAAACCTCAGGACTTCACAAGGTCACTGGTTAGGTCACCACTAAGGCAGAAAAGGTTCCCTATAGAAGGGTTGTAGACATGCCTTTCAGATCCACTGTGAAAGGTTAAACATAAGGTCAGATCACAACGATAGATCTTTAGCAATGCTACTCAGGAATCGTCCTAAATCACACATATCTGATCAAGTCTTTTGACTATACTATTGAGGGACAACTACATGGGGTTGGGCAACATAATACACTTAGATCAATGTCATGTTACCTTGATCTTATTTAGAGATTTTCTCTATTATAGGGCCGAAACTGCTCCACATTTTATCAATCCTTACAGATCCTTCAATTACAAACTTTGATCTCCCTAGACCAGAATGAAAAATACTTGGATGACACCTTAGATATGCAGGCCGAAATTCTCCACTGGCCGCTTCAGTCATGCAAAAGGCTTCAGGTAGATAGGTGCTAAAATTCAGAGATTAATCATCAAAGAAGGAGGGCCGAATGCAGTTTTGTAGCTAGCGAAATTGATTAGTATGTTCTTTGCAACATTGGTTACTTTTATCGCCCTTGTCCCTTACAATAACTTATGCAAAGTTCTAAGTTGTCCTTCTATTGACACCATAAACAATCTAGGAATGTTGCTGGTCCACAAACTAGGTCTTATCCTCAACTAAAATCAGACTGTGTATAAGAAGGCAAAATAGAGCGTATAGCCCATTTAATCATTTAACTTCAGAACTTCAGACATGTCCTTTGAGGGTGCCGAAAATTTCCAGAGAAGACTTCAGATTTTCCTTGTAGTACATTCTAAGAACCTTCACCAGAATAGGGGTTGTTGTACCACGAGCAACTTTAAAAATATATTTAAGGTGTTCAAAAGAGGTTGTGATTATTACAGAGCCTTAGAAATTTGTTAGGGAATTTGAGGACCAGTTCAAAGCCAAACAAAGTAACCCTTCAGATCAATGAATTTTTCTGAACTTTCATTGCAGAGGTATGCCCAAAATACAGTCCTGGTTGAATTTGATCTACTTCAGGAAATAGTCAAGAATCTGTACCACGAGCAACTTTAAAAATATATCTAGGGTGTTCAGAAGAGGCTGTGATTATTACAGAGCGTCAGAAATTTGTTAAGGAATTTGAGAACCAGCTAAAAGTCAAACAGAGTAACCCTTCAGATCAACGAATTTTTCTGAACTTGCATTGCAGAGGTATGCCCAAAATACAGTCCGGGTTGAATTTGATCTGCTTCAGGAAATAGTCAAGAATCTGAGTGTGAACTTCTTTAGAGCTGTCTGTGAAAAGGGGCTTGAGAAAACCCAACGAAACCCTACCAGAAGCATAACCCAAGAAGATAATCATGAGCCCAAACTATTCCCGAATCTCGTTCCAAGAAGATTACTTGGCTGCATATGCTACATAAATGTTTTCCTTTCACATCAACGTCTCTATGATTACTGAATTTTGGTGTAATTACAAATCTGCGCTTTAGCGACAATCTTAATATAATACCCTTGTTTATTAGACAACCCCCTGATGTAGTTACTATAATTGTGATGAGATCATGCTTCCTTTTTTCAAATGTTTCTTTGCATACAGATTAAATATATTGGCCATATATCCTCCCATAGGTATTTTGAATATCAGTACATCTTCTACTCATACCTGGAAACCTTCATAACTTTATTCAGGATCATGCCATGATGCCACAAACATAAACCTCAGGACTTCACAAGGTCACTGGTTAGGTCACCACTAAGGCAGAAAAGGTTCCCTATAGAAGGGTTGTAGACATGCCTTTCAGATCCACTGTGAAAGGTTAAACATAAGGTCGGATCACAATGATAGATCTTTAGCAATACTACTCAGGAATCGTCCTAAATCACACATATCTGATCAAGTCTTTTGACTATACTGTTGAGGGACAACTACCTGAGGTTAGGCAACATAATACACTTAGATCAATGTCATGTTACCTTGATCTTATTTAGAGATTTTCTCTATTATAGGGCCGAAACTGCTCCACATTTTATCAATCCTTACAGATCCTTCAATTACAAACTTTGATCTCCCTAGACCAGAATGAAAAATACTTGGATGACACCTTAGATATGCAGGCCGAAATTCTCCACTGGCAGCTTCAGTCATGCGAAGGGCTTCAGGTAGATAGGTGTTGAAATTCAGAGATTAATCATCAAAGAAGGAGGGTTGAATGCAGTTTTGTAGCTAGCGAAATTGATTAGTATGTTCTTTGCAACATTGGTTACTTTTATCAAATGTTTACCATCGTTTGGTCATGACTTTAGTTGCTGTTATTTCATCATGAATCAAGATAAATGCATATCAAGAAGACGCAGTCACACAAATTCCCTCTCCCTACAGAGACCTAGCATGTTATGCTTTTGCCATATAGGCTCAACAACATCTAGATCAGAGAATTATTAGTAGCTTTATCTTTTTATCATACACTTCTTACTTCAACAACCGCTATAAATACCATCAACCGATTCCAGATCATTACAAGCATTATTTGAAACATTGTATCTGACTAAAGGAAATTAAACGATTTATAAATGTTGTCCTCTGTTAATTTCTTTGGACACCTTGTACGTTTTCCCATATCTTCAGATCTGGACATGTTAGAGGTTGGGAATGGCAACATGACTGCAGATGAGTACCGCTCACATTTCAGCATTTGGGCTCTTATGAAGGTATTCAACATGCCAATGTCTTAGGGATGATTCTTTGCTCGTAGGCTCCTAACTTCTAGAAATCATCCAGACTAAAGTTACAGATTTCTGCTCATTACTAGTAGAAGAATTTTTTTAAGGACCTAACTGATTTCAGTACATTTCATGGAATTTCAATGTATTGTTCCAATCTGACTTCTCATCAAATGGGTTTCTGAGTGGATTGATTGAATCTCTTTACGTTTCTGTTTTGGGATTTAGGCACCTCTGCTGATCGGTTGTGATGTGAGATTTTTGAGTGATAAAATGTTGAAGATCCTTGGCAATAAAGCGGTCATTGCAGTCAATCAAGGTGTGTCCTTTCTCAAATCTCTGAGGGAATAAAATGCATCTATACGAAAGCAGAAGTGGCTTCATTTCCATTTGCAGAACACTCTAAAGAAAAGATCCAAAATAATTGAAGATTCTTTTCTGTCAGTCTGTTGCAATAAGTTTCTTCAAATTTGAGCATGAACTATCTTGCTCTGTGCAGACCCACTAGGAGTACAAGGGAGAGAAGTGAGGCAAAATGGTGATCTTGAGGTAATCACATCCGTTCCATTCAAATACTCATTTTTCCTCAATATAAATCTTACTTGTGCCTAAATCTTTAAGCTCAATGATTTTCATTTTGATCTGATGAAGTTTGGGATCAAATATAACTCTGTAGCTTGGGAGGACAATGCAGGTTTGGGCTGGTCCACTTTCGAACAACTGTATTGTTATAGTTTTATGGAATAGAAGTTCATCAAGAGCAATGATCACAACACATTGGAAAGACATTGGACTTCACTCTTCTATTTCTGCCAAAGTCAGGAACTTATGGAAGGTAAATTTCATCTACATGTCCAGAGTTGCACATAAACATTTTAGGATGGTTATCAGTGGCGTGTCCGTTATACTTAATTCTCAGTTGCAGATGACATTTTTTGTTATTTCACTGATAGTCTTCTCTGTGTGGATATTACAGCACAGAACTCTGGCAGCTAATCATAAAGGCAGCCTTACAGCATCAGTGAAGCCTCATGCATGCAAAATGTATGTTTTGACATTTAGCCCCTACAGTCACACCTCTCCATTGGACTGGATTTATGATACTTTTGGGATACCATTATGTGATAAGAAGCAATAAGAAAATAAGAAGCATTAAGAAAATCGATTCCCCTCAAGGAAGATCCAGGGCATTCTTAAGGGTGACGTTTAAGAGAAAATCATGAATGAGTGGCACTTAACAAGTTGTTGAGACATCCACATGCATTTTTGTCCTCCAACGTCGAAAACAATAGGAACTATAGATGATTATTAACATTGAGAAATTGTTCATTTGTCAGCAGCAAACTAGTGATCATATTAAAGTGGTCTAAATATTAAGCAATGTTTATTTAAGAAGTCAATTAAGTGAATTCTTTGGAAAGTTAACTACTCTGATGAAGATGTCAAATTATTATTTTTTGTCTCTTAGCATGTTTTTAAAATGAAATGTGCAGCTGTTCTGAATAGAACATGATTTTTTTTCTTTTAACGACATATCATGTCCAGAGGGGTTGCACTGCAAATAGCAAACTACCTTTGGCTGTGCTTAGCCTGAGGTGTAGTTATTCCAAGAATGGAACCTTGGTGGACAGATTATTAGTCAACCTCCCCAATAAACAACACCAAAAAATTAATCGTTCAATAAGTGTTCATGATCACCTTGTTATAGTACTAGTCGGAGGTGAAGTTCAATTGGAAAAATAGAGGGTAGTTGTGCAGATCCATGGATTACAAATTCCTAACATGAGACAACCTCTTTATCTTAAATTCTCTAAACTTGAGGTCTATTTTTTTCAATAACTATAAACCTTAAATTTCATATTCCTTTGTAAAAAATGGGTATATACAGGAGATATACATTCACTAATAGAACAGGGGAGTGTATAGATTTGACCAATATAATCTGAGAAAATGAGTCTATTTTTTTTTTCTTCCTTGTGCTGAAGTTATAATAAGCATTTTCACCAACTTGAGATAATACATTCGCTAATATAAGAGGGGAGTGTATAGATTTGACCAATATAATCTGAGAAAATGAGTCTGTTTTTTTTTTTTTTATTCCTTGTGCTAAAGTTATAATGAGTATTTTCACCAACTTGAGATACATCTGCAATTTGCCTCCGACTACTCAGAATTGTGATTTGATCTTCATTGTGGTAATCAATCCTTTGCCTAAGCAAAGATTACAAATGCATGCTTGTCTTCTCTAAGGTCAGCCACTGACCTGGCCATGTTTACAACCACAGATATACGCTGAGCCTCTGAAGTAATTGGCTATGCATCTGAAGATAAAATGGGCTTCCTTTTTTACAACTTTTTTTTATATCATTTTAGTCAATTGAGAGGTCTACAGTGGTTTGAGGAGCAGTTAACTGTGGACACCTTGTTTCATGATGTCTCTTCGTCTTCATCCCACGATATAAACCTGATAACCTACTGTGAAAAATAAACAAATATTAAGATAGTTAAACTAGCAATTGCACCAGAAACATCACACATTTTGGGACAATGTCCAGGCTGAAATTGAGTGCATAGCAAAGAAAACTGAACCATCTCTTCTAACTGAAATCTATCAAAATTACCCTTGAGATCTTTATCAGCAATGAGGTGCAACTTCTTTTGATTAAGCTTTTTTACCTGCCCAACAAAGACGCAAGAAAACAAGTCAAGAGGTGAGCTTTTCCACTTACAAAAAGAACTTCAAGGTTGCCACTGAATGTAACCATTCAAGCTTCTTCCAACTGAGCATATACTCACCCAATCAAGCATTACAACTTTCTGCTTTACAGCCTGACCAAAATCTAAAGCCATTTGATCTGTAATGAGTTCCAACAGTAATATCCCAAATCCAAATACGGCAGTTTTCTCTGAAGTTTATCCTGTTGAAAAGGTACTGGGGCAATGTGACATTATGCACATTATATACATTGCCTCAACCTATCACAGGGGACTAAGAAAATTTGATATGTATTATATTATAGGAGATGAAAACCAAATATTTTCTGATACATGAGCCCTTACAAGAAAAATAAGACTAATCAAATTTGATACCAGCATTATACATGTCTGCCGAGAGAGGATGCACGAATCAATGCAAGTTATTGTAAATGTAAATGTTCTAGCCATACAAAGAAGTTGAAGATGAGTACGTTTAGCATTGACAGGATTTTCTGTATCATGAAGAACAAAATGCTGATACAGGATATAGTACAAATGTCACAAAAATATCCACAACAATATGCTAATAATCTGTAATTTAGCAGGCTGCATAATAAAATCTGAAAAATTAACAACTGCATTTCTTCTCACTTAGAAGACGAATTAAATTGACTCTGTTTGATTAGAAGAGAAATTAAATTGACTGTCCTCAGTGTTTACAATTAATGGTTGCCAAAGGTAATTTGCACAAGGCATCGTGAGATCATATCCCAATTCTGATAGCATCTCTGAAGTCAGGCGAAGCCCATTAATTGCATGATCTGTAAACCCTAGTCAAAAAGCACTTTGTAAGAAGTTATTTCAAGCTTTGCAGATATAACATTCTCTTATACCAACATAGCACATGGCTTTTGTCTTCAAAATGAACACCCAATGGAACTCGGAGTTAACAAAGGAAAAAGCTAACAACATTTGAGCTCGTTTCATAGTTAAAATTT
Organism: Pinus tabuliformis; assembly: GCA_031772625.1. Taxonomy (NCBI): domain Eukaryota; kingdom Viridiplantae; phylum Streptophyta; class Pinopsida; order Pinales; family Pinaceae; genus Pinus; species Pinus tabuliformis. Next base: position 865,564,955 of record CM062818.1, on the reverse strand, counting down.
GCATCATAACCTTACAAATTTGAGACCTCATCACCATTAGATGAGGAAACTGATCCAGACATCAACTCCCAATTATTCATAAATTTTGGTGTAAAATCTGCAACTTTGATAGGAAACTAGTGTAGTGCAGTTGATAATGTTCAATATATCCAGTGTTTCCTCTGAGAACATCACCTCTACTACCGGTTCAACAATGAAAATACAGGAAGAAACATTTTGAATTGCACTGACACTAGCAGCAGACTAATTTGGTATTTTGCATTGCCCCTTCAACAGTACAGGGTTTACATTTCCTGGTGGCCAAAATTCTAATCTCTATTATAACTTCTTGTATACATCATCGATTTTATTGACAATTGCAACAGACCATTCTTGTTGCTCTCAAAAAACACAGATTTTATAATCAGCCGCTGCCAAAAATGCTTGCCTTTCTAGCTTTTCAGGGTGACATTTTCCTGGCACGCCTGATGTTTGTGTGATATAACTCTCTGACCTATGATTTTCTTATTTCTGAAAAATGATTTGATGAAGTACATGCACAAGAGACTCCGTGGGTAATATACAGCCTGTACCTCAAAACATCACACATTTTGGGATGATGTCCAGGCTGAAATTGCGTGCATAACACAGAAACCTGAACCATCTCTTCTATCTGAAATCTATCAAAATTGCCCTGAAGATCTTTATCAGCAATAAGGTGTAACTTCTCTTGATGAAGCTTGTTTACCTGCCAGACAAGGACAGAAGAAAACAAGTCAAGAAGTGAGCTTTCCCACTTACAAAAAGAGCTATCTCATTGAACATAAGGGTTGCCACTGAATGTAACCATACCACAGTGGTGGTTTCTTATCCTACTGGAAGGAAGCATGGCTCTGTCACTTATTCTTTCAATTATATGGAAGGATGATATTCAACTTCCATGGTGGGGAATGCTACGGCATGTGAGCTTGCATGCATATTAAGTCTTCCCATTGGAGTGATTCAGGCAACTACTAATCAGGTCCAAAACTTTTCCATTTAACTATTTCTTCCTCCCAATTGAACTATCCATTTCCCCAGAAAATCCCTATGAATAGGGGCAAAAAAATGAATTTTGTACTCACCAGAAAACCATGCTACTTCCAGAGATCAATAAATTTTTCTAAAACTGAAAGAAAATGAGCTTATGTTGTTTCCTTTTTCGTTTCTGAACAAAACTGATACTGGAAAAGATGCAGTTATCTTGCCTTCCAAGAGTACATAAAAGGAAATTAGTACATCAAAACCTCTCCCATGCCTACCCATGCCAGTAAAGCAAGTGTGAGCTTATGCTTTTTTTGATGCCCCATTGGGTTGTAATAGAGCTGGTTATTTGAAGTGAACTAGACTCGTGCTGAAATTTATTTGCTATTGTTGTGAAAACAGCAACCAGGTTACAATGTTGTTGCAGAATTTATTATTGGGTACTTATTGCCTGGAAAACCAATTGCCAATATCCTTTTCAAGACTTATGGAAGGATTAGTATAGTACATGCTCTTTCTTTTCTTGCAGACTTGAAGCTTGGGCACTACATGAAGATTCCTCCACGTTGCATGTATGTTGCTCAGGTGTGGCTCTTATAGTTTTCAGTTTTCACTTCTTCTATAGTGTTCAATCTTATAAAATAATTTATAAACCATAAGTATCATTTTTTCATGGGGTTCAATTTTTTATTAACTATATTTGAGTCCAGGGGCTAACTTGTGGATGTACACAGCTTGTGGGCACAATAGTTGCAGGTACAATCAATCTCTGCGTTACATGGTGGACGCTGACAGGTATAGAGAATATTTGTGATGTGGACTCTCTGCCTCCTGACAACCCTTGGACGTGTCCAAAGGACAGAGTAGCCTTTGATGCATCAGTCACATGGGGCCTGGTTGGTCTGAAATGCCTGTTCAGCCCACTTGGGTCATACAAAAACTTGGTATGGTTATTCCTAGTGGGTGCAATTCTTAGCACAATTTTTGCTTTCTCCACTGGATTTGGTTTTGCAAGGATTGTTGCAACACTTGCCCATGTTATACTCTTCAATGGAAGGTGAGCTTTCTCGTAACTTTTTATTTGTTTTCCTAATACCATGCCATATTTGATGAACATTATTAGCAGAAATTGCATCACTTTGATATTGGCATAATAAATTTTGCTTTGCTGGGTTTTTGAATTTGGCAAAATTATATAGGCTGTATATTTGAGATGCAGGTTCCCGGATGGTTTTCTACGGTCACCAAGCCCGGTAATACCTCAGCTCATGATTCTGAGACTTAACTTCTTTCCTTTCCTCCATCTTTCAAGCAGTAACCCTGTCATGATTTTTCTGTTGCAGCAGCGGGGAGGTTTGCTTATTATTTTTGTCTTCACCATCAGAAATGCGGGTCTATCGCAGTCTGGAGGTGACCGATTCCATGGTAGGAAGTGACTTTGCCGAGTATCTATAGACTTTCTAGATATAAACTTGATTTGCATATCAAATTTGTCAGACAGATGCACCTTTTTGGAATGAAATACAAAACTTGTCATCATGGAAGGAATAAGATTAGTTGGACTTCATGGAGAGAGAGGTGTGTCCAAGACTATAACTGTATTGTGTTTGCTAATGAAAATGGAATGAGAATATAGTATATTGGAGTAAGAGCATGACAGAAGGAACAGATATAGCAGTAGAAGTGCTAGAAGGAAAAGATATAGCAGTCAAAGTGTGCTCAATGTTCTCCAAACAATGAACTTACACTGCTATATCTTCTCCTCCTTGCAATTTTACCAACGATCACCAATTCATAGAGCATTTGCCTGGTCTTCTGGCTAAACATGTATTGGTCACTTGGTTTTTGATATCCTCCAACCACTTGTTTTATTGTGATCAAGAATGACATTCTTACATTTCTTTCTCTGGCTCCAATTGAAATCAAAATCTACACAATTGAGCATGACAGATATTCAAGGGAAACTGCTCTGCTAGGGTCTAGTGCTTATGGAGATGGATCTAGATTATAGAAAAAATATTTATTTCTTCTTTGGAATGTTTTTTTATCTAAATTCGTGGGGAGTGAGTGAAAGCAGATTTGGCAATGTTATTAGGAGGCCCACTAATTTTGAATGAGACATCATTCTTTAGCTTTTATTCTTGTATGTTTCTTTCCAGATGAACACAGGTGAAAACCAATTACAATCTCTTTTGAATTAAGATAATTTACCAGGTAAAATCAATCAAGCATTTTGAATAATAAATCAGTGGGTTTCTTCTCAGAGAAAAAGTGAAGGATAGACTAGTGGCTCGAACTTTAATGAGAAGGATGGATCATGTAGGGAATAGTGGAAAGTGCAACCTTTGTTAGTTTCCACCTTGTTGGTGTTGCCAAAATACCATAATAAGTGGTTTTGTTGGCACCTAAAGACATGCATGGAGAAGCTTCTTGTTGTGAAGAGTTATATTACATCTTTGTAATGAATAGACCTGTTTCAAAAAAACAAATATATTAAGTGTCTGGCTTTTGACTTAAGTTATTTTTAGACATATGGTTGTCTTGTTCTTCAACTTCATAGTTGTAATCATAAGTGATAGGGCTGAAGCATCCTCTTTGGCCATTTAAAATTGCAGCACTTATCAGGGTGGGTGCCATTACATGGTTTGATAGTTGTAATCATAAGTGATAGGGCTGAAGCATCTTCTTTGGCCATCTAAAATTGCAGCACCTATCAGGGTGAACTGACCTACGAAAGGAAAATCAATCCAAGTGTTAATTTTAATGACTTAGCTACCTATGAGCCCTGTCTTTTGTGGAGACTGCTAGTCATATATGTAGATAGATCGATAGATGTTAGTGTGAGAAACTAAACTGCATTTTATTGAGTGAAGGAACGAATGCAAAGGATGTGATTACATGGTAGGCAGTGACTGTGCCTAGTATCTACAAACTTTCTAGATATAAACTTGATTTTCATATCAAACTTGTCAGACATATGCACCTTTTTGGAATGAAATCCAGAACTTGTCATCACGGAAGGAATAACATTAGTTGGACTTCATGGAGAGAGAGGTGTGCTCAGGACTATAGTTGTACTATGTTTGCTAATGAAAATGGAATGAGAATATAGTATATCTGAGTAGGAGCATGATAGAAAGAAAAGCTATAGCGGTAGAAGTTCCAGAAGGAAAAGATATAGCAGTCAAAGTGTGCTCAATGTTCTCCAAACAGTGAACTTACACTGCTATATCTTCTCCTCCTTGCAATTTTACCAATGATCGCCAATTCATAGAGAACTTGCCTGGTCTTCTGACTAAACATGTATTGGTCACTTCGTTTTTGATATCCTCCAACGACTTGTTTTATTGTGATCAAGAATGACATTCTTACATTGCTTTCTCTAGCTCCAATTGAAATCAAAATCTACACAATTGAGCATGACAGATAGTCAAGGGAAACTGCTCTCTGGGACTTTCTAGAGAGCAGGAGCATGGCAGAAGGAAAAGATATAGCAATTAAAGTGTAGAAGGAAAAGATATTGCAATCAAACTGCACTCATTGTTCTCCCGGAAATGAGCTTTTACTGATATATATATTCCTCCTTGCAATTTTACTAATGATCACCAATCCAAAGAACACTTGCCCAATCTTCTGATTAAACACGCACTGGTCACTTGGTTTCTGATCATCCACCCTTGCTTTCAATAATTTCCATTTACATGTCGTTATTCTTCTCCACTCTATGCCTTACGGAGTTTCCTTTGCAACATTAGGTGCACATGCTAATTATAATCCTATTGTTTTCAATTCACTTTATTAAATAGTTCTACAATTTGATTAATTTTTTATAAATAATACAATTTGATTTGTTTTTTATAAATATATTTTATTCTTTTGTCCTTTACCCATCACATATAACTGATTTCCTTTTTTTTAAATATTGGTATGAGTTTTGCTTTGAAATTAATTATATATCATGTTCATTTTATTCTTTTCTTCAATCTGCTCGTTCTTTCCATATTATTCCAATACTTTTTTCTTTGTTGAGACATGTTTATGTCACTCTATTATATTCTTATACTTTACTTTGCCCCCTCCTCCGTTGATCTTTCCTAAAGCTGCTTCTTATATTTTCCGCATCTGCTCGGCACTTTTCTACTCTTGTTCTTGCATATATAACTGGAGGTATAAATCGCTGTTTTTACTTTTTCAGACAAATTAAAGCAAATGACAGGTGCCGCAATTATGGAATTGCTTTTCCATTCATATGGAGACCAACCTAAAGCTAAAGGCACCTCGATGCTTTCTCCCATGCGAATTCCTATCTTGTTTTGCGTGTTTTGCTATTAGTGGCGTACATTTACCTCTAACTTTAACTTCAACTTTTCTGATTTAACTTCGATGGAGGTTCATTGATGGATGCGCGTGGAAGATAACTCTCCACAGTCAGCTTCAAAATACATTTGAGTGAAAATAAATAACTTTAAAAGCTTATCCCGGGTTTTCCCAACAACTGTCGCAGAATATTTTTTTCCCATTGAACTTTTCCCGATAACAACACAACAGTGGCTCATCAGCACCATGACCACACGTTCTGCTTTTTCTTTTCCAAAGAAACTCTCACATTCGCAGAAACGTTTCTTCGTTCTCAAGTTTGCTTCATCGCCACGTTATGCGGATTCTACCTGAAAATTATATATTACTGCTTCTTTGATGACTGCTCTTTACCTTGTTTACATCCAATCCTACAGTTCGACCTCCCTTGCAGCTTTACATATCACAGGCACAGCTCCCTACTTACCCTGCTGAAGGCCACAAGTATAGCATTTTCGCATTTTTGCATTCCTTTCCTTTGCGCTGCTAAGCCATGGAAACCGTGACCACAGTACCTGCAGTCGACGCCATACTCAGCCCAGTTATGCAGATGTTGAAGAATGTTATTAAGGAGGAGGATAACTGTCAGATTCTCCAAACTGACAGTCTGAGATGTGTGGAGAGCCTTGTACAAAGCATTGGCCTCTTCTTCCGATATCAACAGGAAGAACCCCCAGAGATGTTGAAGATTTGGTTGCAATTGCTGCACAATTCGCTTACAGAGGCAAAAGGCCTACTGAATGAGTCGCGACCACGCAATGGGTGTCTCGACTGTGTCGTGTGCAATCGAGGCCAAAGGAGACTGTCTGAAAAAATAAGAGCATGGAAACCATTTTTTAATCATCTCTCTCAACGCTTTCAAAGTGACTGGTTTGAGCACATTGGTTCTTCAGGCAACGCCATCAACAGGCATATGGTCAGCCCGGTCATCAAACTGTTGGAGGAAGTTATGAACAAGGAGGATAACCGGCAGATTCTACAAACTGACCTGAGTTGTATGGAGAGGCTTCTACAGGATATTGCCGCCCTCTTCCGAGATGAACCCGATATTACCACCCTCTTCCAACGTGAAAAGAATGCGTCCATGGAGATCGTGATGAACTGGTTTCATATGCCGCAAACTTCTCTTACAGAGGCAGTAGGCCTGCTCGATCGCTCCTCACCATGCCAAAGCTTTTCTGAGTCTGTCGTGTGCGAACCCAGGACACTCTCCAAAGAAATAAGGGAATGGAGAGCATCTTTTGACAGCATCTATCACGCCTTTCAAAGTGACTTCTCAATTTTGGTGACTTCTCTGGAGTTTTTTTTATCAAAACCGTTATATGAAAAGAAGGAAACGTTCCCTCAAGAAGCAGCAACCTCCTCTGCGTTTGGAGGTTCGGGGTTTATTGAGGCTCAAGATCAAGTAGAGAAGTGGCTTAACGAAGGTGACCATGTTCACGTAATTGGCGTATGTGGCATACCCCGCGCTGGGAAAACGCACCTCCTCCAACTGCTCTGCAATAAATATAAAGAGGTCGGTAATGTTTTCGAGCATGTGATTTTGATCACAGTTTCCCAAAATTATGAAATTTTAGAGTTGCAGGATCGTCTTGCTAATGAAATAGGTTTAAGCCTCCCAAGCAGTTTTGATGAGAGAAAGATGAAGCTGTCTGCATATCTGAAGGAGAAGAACTTTCTTCTGCTATTGGATGACTTGTGGAGTCGCCTCGATTTGCAAGAAGTAGGTGTGGCTTTTGGGGATGATAAACACAGTAAAGTCCTATTCTCTACTCGCAGGAAGGATCTGATTCCAGAAATGAGCGCACAACAATCCACTGAAATACAACCCCTCTCTAAAGACGAGCGCTGGAAGCTGTTTCGCAGAGTGGCTTTCAAAGACGAGCAAGTTTCTATGGATATAGAAGACCGTGCCAGGAAAATTGCCAACGAGTGCAAAGGCCTGCCTGTGGCCGTAAATGTAGTCGCCGCAGCAATGGTTGGGAAAACCAGTGTAGATGAATGGGACAATTGTTTATCTTCCATTCAAGAGGTAGATCCATCTTTTCCAGCGACTCATCCTCGCCTTGATGCAGAACTCTATGCAGTACTCCGGTATGCTTATGATTCTCTGCCCAATTCAGACCTGAAGAGCTGCTTTTTATATTGTGCTATGTACAAGCAAGATGAAGAAATTGATACGGTCAGATTACTGCAAATGTGGATTGGAGAAGGTTTAGTGAAGAGCAAACAGGGAAGCTATGTAATGGACACGGCCATAGGGCGCAAGTACCTCAAACTCCTTCTAGACCATTGCCTTTTCCACCAAGTTAGTTGGAGGACAAATGTATTTTGGGATAGTACAGTAAGAGTTGACGAGTGTATTCATGATATGGCGGTGTTCATTGGGCAAAAAGATGAGAACTCTTTATTCATGGCAAATCAAGATCAAAGAAATTTCCCTGAGGTTCACAATGAGAATTGGTGCAGGATATCATTAGCCAATAATCTTTTAGAAGATCTACCGACTGAGTTGAGATGTCCAGAGCTTGTGAGTCTCATGTTAATGAACAATCCAAATTTGAAAGAGCTTCCGTCAGGATTTCTACTCAGCGTAACCTCTCTCAGGGTTCTCGATCTGTCCGGCTGCACCAAAATAACTTCAGTCCCAGCGTCAATTGGGCAGCTAAGACTGCTTGAGTTTCTCTCATTAAGAGAGCTCCCCATCAAAGATTTGCCGGAAGAGATATGCCATCTCTCTAGGCTTCAATTTTTGCATCTTTCATATTGTAGATCTCTAGAATCATTGCCATCTACGATTGGACAGCTTCAAAATCTCAGGAGTCTTTATTCAGGCGGATGTGAGTCGTTACAGATGATTCCACGTGAGATCTCTGAACTTACTTCATTGGGCAGCCTCACGTTAAACACATGTTTAAGTGTGGAAAAGGAAGCGCCTGCAAGTATTTGGAGTTTGAAGGGTCTCAAAAACCTGACGGAGTTGTGGGTATGGGTAGAACCGTCGCAGGATGGAACAAAGTCAGCATTTAAAGATGGCATAATGGGAACCTGGTCGGAGATGAGGCACTTAAAGTTGGTCTACCCATTTAATAGTTCAGATGAAATCATGGAGAATCTTCCACAAGACATGCAGAACATGAAGAAGCTGCAGAGTTTTATTCTATTCGGTTACAGAGGGTTAAGTCTGCCTAATTGCAAGTTCGAACATCTTGAAATGGTATATTTGTACGATTGCAACAACATAACGGAGCTCTCTCCATTGGAGTGGATGCCAAATTTGAAGCTTCTAAAATTGTATAGCTGCAAGAATTTGAGAGAGTTGGGGATAGGGAGCCCTGGCAGGGTTCCGAGTGGATATTTAACGTTACAGAAGCTGGTTCTCAAAGATCTAGAGATGTTAGAGAGCCTAGCTGGACCATCAAACAGTGGAGTGTGGGATGCGAGGACACTACCTGAGCTCCGTGTGTTGATGATAAGGAAGTGCTTTTCTTTGAAAAGATTTCCTAACGGAATGGAAATGCTGCCAAATTTATCAGCAATATTAGGATATCCACTTCGTTGGTGGGAAAGCATACTATGGGAAGATGATAACGTGAAAATGAAGCTGGAAAATATCTTTAAACAATATTTACCCACAGACCCGAGGTAAGTAAGAGTAATTTTTTATCAATGAAACTTTTAAATTAATTATTTTGAATTAAATTCTTATTTCATATATGTCCACATAGGGTAGCTCAAGCGGCAAGGGCCGTGGTTTTAAATTAATTATTTTGAATTAAATTCTTATTTCATATATGTCCACATAGGGTAGCTCAAGCGGCAAGGGCCGTGGAAATGAAGTCTCACTAAACTGGAAGTTTTGGGTTCAAATCTTGAGCTATCCCTCCCCCGTAGAGGGGTGTTGGGTATTTTTTTGGTGGGAAAATACCAAAAACCAAACATTCAAACACACAGAGGTAATGCTCTGTTTCTCTGCCTCAAGATCTTTATGCACAGGGAAGCCTTTAAATAAAATTACTCAGAACAGAGTATTACACAGCCATAAAAATATTTCTATTGATTAACATATAAAGCCTGAAACAACATTCATCCTCTTTGCTGAGAGGGATTTACCAAAACTTACATTCACCCATCAAAAATAAAAACTCTGTCTTTTCTCTCCACCTGAGATTTCACTATGCTGGGTTTACTGCTGTAAAACCCCCATTTACATTTACTGATGTAAAACTCCTTTTACAGGCTGCTGTAAAACAAAATTTACACAGACTTACAAAAAAAACGCTCCACCATTTTCTTTATGCACTGCTGTGCAAAACCACACATGGTTTTTGCTACTCCTCTGTTTTACTATGTCTCACAAAACATTACAACCTGTTCCATGTAATTTCTTCGCACTGCTGTGCATTTGTTTTTCTCCTTGCAAGATCAACAGAGATCTACGCATAAAAACATTCACATTCACTTATGCACTTCTGTGCATCACCATAGTTTTCTTGCAAGTTTTTCACTGCAGCAAAAACTAATTTTTACGCACTCTCATATACATTCCTCTTTTCACCATGCACTCTATACTTTTCGCTCCTCTTCTGGTTTTTAATGGGCATCACACATATAAAAAAAAAACACGCACACACATTGTACGCAGCCACCATACCCATCAAACTTGCTCGCAGGCACAACGCATATTTAAAAACATTATAACCCACGCTCACCTCTTACAAAAAAATGTCAACACATATATTACTACCCACATATATATTTTGGCTCATTATATTAAAAACCCAATATAATGCATTCAACTACCGTGGGCCTTTAAATTGCATATGGTCAACGCTCCATTTAAAAATATGACACATATAGTGTATGTGCCCATACCGCCGTGCATATAAAAGAACATTAAAATTAAATGTTCTACCACCCATTTACGACCAACCATTAAAAGCATTAACTCCTCCATTCTTGGCGGTCAACCAATAAGACAAACACTCCACGCAATGTGATTAAATTGCAGCAGGCCCGTGCACCTTCAAAGATCGACGGTGGACAACGCGCAACCAGATCGGACGGCGGAGGTTGATATCGGAAGGCATACAACTGCTGAGGTTTACCTCCCGAGAACGTGACGTTGCGTTACGTCAGTGGTAAGCCATGTGTCAGCTCCATATTTTCTCGGAGCTCCTTGCCGGATTATTCCTTTCACCTGAAATCAACCCGAGAGAATTCCGTCCCGTTTTCTGGTCAATCCACGCCGGTGCTGAGGTCTTGGATGCGTAGTCCTGATGCCGCCATAGTCCATGCCGCGTCCACGAGCTTGGCTGCAGTTGGAATTAACATTCCAACACTCCCCTTTAATTTCAACTGCTGGGCGTTCAAACATACCCAAGCACTTCCTCACATAGAGGGATTCACCAACTGCTTCTGATGCAGTTCACAAACAAACAAAGTTGTCTTCCTCTTAATAGAGGGATTAACCTGAAACTGTGCTTAAGAGCACCTTCCTCATGACAGAGGGATTCACCATGTGACTGTGCTTAAGAGCACCTTCCTCATGACAGAGGGATTCACCATTACAATGTGCTGAAGAGCACCTTCCTCTTGATAGAGGGATTCACCTGTTATAAAAACATCTTCCTCTTGACAGAGGGATTTACCAAACAATGCTAAAAAGCATCTTCCTCTCAACAGAGGGATTCACCAAATGACCGCTGCAAATGCAGTTCCAAAACAAACAACCATTGCACTGCTGTGTGTGCAAACTCACTACAATGTTCTTTTATGCTGCTGCATATTCTCTGCTATCCATACCCATAACCATAGACTGTCATCCCTGGGTTTTATTTGCTGCTGCGTTGCCTCTGCAATTTGCACTGTGGCTGCCTTTTGTTTTATCATACTGTTGTGTGCCCATACTCTTGGCACTTCATTCTTCACAAAAAAAATACAGGCTGCTGCCTTTGCTTATGCACCCTTGCTTCACACAATCTTAGTCTTCATTTTTTTTACACAATGCACTACTGTGCAATTCCTTTGGCTTTCTGCTGCCACACACATTCTTATACATCCAGTGTGCATTAAAAATCTGTTGTCCCTGTTTTTCTTTATGCGTTTCTTTGCATGCTACATTGCATATGAAGAAAAAAACATTACGTTTTTTTTGCTATGTATTGTACTCACTCTGCTGTGAGTATGTTCTCTCTCACATTACATAGAAGGAAACTACCTTCCATTGCTATGCATTTCAATGCATGTGCTCCATAATAAAAAATTCAAAACTGCTGTTCATTCTAATCCATGTGCTCCAAAAAAAATTTCCAAACTGCTGTTTTGTGTTTTATCTTCCCACTGCTGTGAGGGTCTCCATGCTTTGCATTTTTCTCTTATCTCGCTGCTGCTCTTTACATTTCAGCGCTGCCATCTTTTCTTCTTTATGCATTTCTGTGCATATTGCATAAACACAGAGCAAAAACATTGTTGATTTCATCACTGCTGCATATTACCTTTTAGAGGGATTATCAAAGATTTCATTTGCAACTGCTGCGCTGCAATACATCCTCCAACAACAAATGACTGTTAATACAGTTCAGCAAACAAAAAATTACAAGCTCCCCTTTAATGTATGCTTGTATTCTTTTGGCAGACTCTTCTCAAAACAAATTTAGATCCACTGGGGAGTTCAAGGGGTTTTCAGATTGTATTACCTTCCTTCTCCATACTTGTGTAACTTTCTTCTTTTGCATGGGTCTAGCTTGTGTAAGAGCCCATGTCAAGTTACAGTCACGTGCCATATGCCCAATGTTATGACACTTGAAGCATTCTACATTTTTCATGAATGACATTTCATGATTTCTTCTAAAATTGTTTCTTGGAGGTTGTCGAAGACCACAACATTTATCTCCATGAAATACTCTACAGTCTTTTGCCATATGACCAAAGTTTGAGCAAGCATAACAATAACCATAAAATGAACTTTGATACCTGGGAGATGGAGGTTTCCTTAATGTACCTCTGAAGCCTTGCTGCCTTGAGATCCTTTGATGATCACCATTGCCTCTTGCCTTCTTGACATCAGCTACATTTCTTCTTGGAGCTGATTTTCTGCTTGGAGCAGGATTTCTTCTATTGCTGCCTTCATTTTTCTCCTTGCCTTTGCTGGAACTAGGAGCATCATACCTTCTTTCTGGCTTCTTCACATCTCCTTTGCTTAAAGCATCCTCATCCTTGTTTGAGGGTTCGCCTACATACCCAAGTCCTGATTTATCAAATGGAGATCTGTGATAGTTGAGCATGTCATCCAAAGCTTGAGAGCTCTTCATGATCTTGTTCATCCCTTCAACCTTCTTCCTGAGGAGGACAATCTCTTCTTCCAACTTTTCACACTCATTATTTTTCTTTGCTAGTTGTCCCTCAGTTTCTTCCTTGCTGCGAGTAGCTTCAGCTGCTACTATTTTGAAGGAGATAATATCAGTCTTCATTTTGGAGATTTCTTCATCTTTTGCTTGACTGCTCTTCATTTTCTTTTCAGCTCCTTGTGCCTGCTTCTTTGCTTCTTGTAGTTCGGACTTAAGGGAGGAGACCTCTACCTTGTACTGTCCAATCTCTTCCACAAGCTTGTTCACTCTCTTGTGTCTTTCTTCAAGTTGACTTGTCAAGGCATCTTCCTGCGTTTTTGCTCTGTTCAACTGATTTGTCATAGACATGACTTCTTCATAATGCTTCCTCTTGCATTGATCCAGCTCATTCTTGAGCTTGGCAAGCTCTTCATCTCTTTCTTTTACTTGAAGCTTGATGAGATCAAGCTTTTCATTCTCAGCTTCTATGATGGGTTCATAAGTTTCTTCTTGACTCATTGTCATGGTCAGTGCTCCCTTTGCATGAAGGTCATGCAGTCTGTCCCATATATCCTTTGCTGATGTATATTTTCCAAGATTCTTCTTCACAGAATCAGGCAGTCCATCCAAGATTAGTTTTGCTGCTTGTGCATCATACTCCATGGATTCTTCATCCATCTTGCTGTCATCAATCACTGACTCCCAGACTTCAATCCCCTCAGACATTAGGAAAGCCCTCATCATTATTTCCCATACATCAAAGTTTCCATCAAACTTTGGAACCTCAAATACAATGCTTTCAAATAGATTCCCTTCTAGTTTAGTAGAGGAGGGAGACACATTTTTAACAGCCCTGGAGGCTTTCTTCTTTGACCTTGCCATTCTTATCTAGGCTTTAAATACTTGACTGTGTTTTCTTTTAAAATCACTGACTGTTCCTTCAGCAGTAACACAAAGAAAAGCTTTGAGAAATACCTTAATCCCTTTTGGCTGTGGCTTCACACTGTTGGAGAGGTTTGACTGCTGCAACAACACCTTCCTTCAGCTTCTTTGAGTCTTCAAAGAGCCTGGACTAGCTTCGATACCACTGTTGGGTATTTTTTTGGTGGGAAAATACCAAAAACCAAACATTCAAACACACAGAGGTAATGCTCTGTTTCTCTGCCTCAAGATCTTTATGCACAGGGAAGCCATTAAATAAAATTACTCAGAACAGAGTATTACACAGCCATAAAAATATTTCTATTGATTAACATATAAAGCCTGAAACAACATTCATCCTCTTTGCTGAGAGGGATTTACCAAAACTTACATTCACCCATCAAAAATAAAAACTCTGTCTTTTCTCTCCACCTGAGATTTCACTATGCTGGGTTTACTGCTGTAAAACCCCCATTTACATTTACTGATGTAAAACTCCTTTTACAGGCTGTTGTAAAACAAAATTTACACAGACTTACAAAAAAAACGCTCCACCATTTTCTTTATGCACTGCTGTGCAAAACCACACATGGTTTTTGCTACTCCTCTGTTTTACTATGTCTCACAAAACATTACAACTTGTTCCATGTAATTTCTTCGCACTGCTGTGCATTTGTTTTTCTCCTTGCAAGATCAACAGAGATCTACGCATAAAAACATTCACATTCACTTATGCACTTCTGTGCATCACCATAGTTTTCTTGCAAGTTTTTCACTGCAGCAAAAAAACTAATTTTTACGCACTCTCATATACATTCTTCTTTTCACCATGCACACTATACTTTTCGCTCCTCTTCTGGTTTTTAATGGGCATCACACATATAAAAAAAAAACACGCACACACATTGTGCGCAGCCACCATACCCATAAAACTTGCTCGCAGGCACAACGCATATTTAAAAACATTATAACCCACGCTCACATCTTACCAAAAAAAATGTCAACACATATATTACTACCCACATATATATTTTGGCTCATTATATTAAAAACCCAATATAATGCATTCAACTACCGTGGGCCTTTAAATTGCATATGGTCAACGCTCATTTAAAAATATGACACATATGGTGTATGTGCCCATACCGCCGTGCAAATAAAAGAACATTAAAATTAAATGTTCTACCACCCATTTACGACCAACCATTAAAAGCATTAACTCCTCCATTCTTGGCGGTCAACCAATAAGACAAACACTCCACGCAATGTGATTAAATTGCAGCAGGCCCGTGCACCTTCAAAGATCGACGGTGGACAACGCGCAACCAGATCGGACGGCGGAGGTTGATATCGGAAGGCATACAACTGCTGAGGTTTACCTCCCGAGAACGTGACGTTGCATTACGTCAGTGGTAAGCCATGTGTCAGCTCCATATTTTCTCGGAGCTCCTTGCCGGATTATTCCTTTCACCTGAAATCAACCCGAGAGAATTCCGTCCCGTTTTCTGGTCAATCCACGCCGGTGCTGAGGTCTTGGATGCGTAGTCCTGATGCCGCCATAGTCCATGCCGCGTCCACGAGTTTGGCTGCAGTTGGAATTAACATTCCAACAAGGGGTACATAATGGACATGTAAATCGGAGAGTCCCACCCAGCTTACGAAAAAAAAAATTTCTTATTTCATATATATAATTAAAATATAACTTTTTTACGCTTTTAAATAGAGTAATAGTCGAAGAAAGGAATACTATTTTCAGAATGCACATGATAATGAAATGATACCATTAACTTGCTTTTTCTAACGTGGTTTTAACCAATGTTTTGTCACAGGTGTCGATGATGGCTTACACTAGCCACTTTAAAGCAAGTCCGTAGAATCTCAGAAATATATTTGTGCAAGAGATTAAGCATAGCCACGAAAGAGGTACTTTTAAATTTGTATTTAATTTAATGTTTAGTTTTTAAATTCTGTATATCTAATAATTAAAATTTTGCTTCAATAGATTTATATATTTTTTATTTTATTAAATATATTTGATTTATATTGTTATAATTGGGATATTTTTAATCAATTTCTTATATATAATTATATTATTTAAAATATTAAAATAAATTAATTTAATGTGATTAGATTTTATTTTTAATATTATATAATATTAATTTATATAAATTAATTTTTTTTAACTTTTTATATAAATAAAAATATAATTTAAATATTCTTCTTAAAGTTGTTAGATCTTCTTTATAAAAAGTTAATATTTTCTATTTTCTATTTTAAATTATAAATAATATATTTTATATAAAATAAAAATATAATTTAAAGGGTCTTTATAAAGTTATTTATAAAAAATTAATGTTTTCTATTTTATATTTTTAATTATAAATAATATATTTTATATAAAATAAAAAAACATAGTAAATTTTATAATAAGAATACATCCTATTTTATATAAAAATATTTATAGAGTTTTATAGTTTAAATGAGTTTAATGATACGTGTTTTTTCTCAAAAAGTTATGAGATCAAATCAAGAAGGTAAAGTATATATAATTCCTTATATTATAGTAGTCAAATTGCTTAGTGGAGATTGCTTAGTGGAGGTAGGTCTCTTGTCCACAAACATGATGCCATCCATGACTTCACCTTAAAAATATATTATTATTATTAATATTATTTTTAAATCAAAGTAAAAAAGCTAAATTTAAGTACAAAACATTTCAAAAGAACTTAATAACATAGATTTTACAAAATAGACTTAAAAACCTAAGTATTTTGTAATGTTGTTGTAGGTTTGGAAATCTTTCCGATCAAATTTGCGAAGAAGTTGACAATAATTTGTTGGAATCACAAGTTTAAATTGTGAATTCTTTGTAATTCAAGTGCCCCAAGGGTTTTTCAAGGTGTTAAATCATATATATGGTGAAAAATACATTTTAAACAACAAAAGATCAAGATTTGACCAAAAAATGTTTTGCTAGATTTCGGCTAAAAACTCCAAAATATATAATTGTTAGACAACACTATTTTGCAATACATATCACTTAGGAAAATATATGAGTGGCTTCTTCCAATTCTTCTATTATTACTTCTGATCTTCTGAAATCGGGTCCCGATATTTCGGTTGCCTCCGATATTTCATCATGCTTAGGACTTCAAGACCTTAAATTCAATAGTCCATAACTTTTGATCTAGGAAGTCATTTGCAGACTTCAACACACTGTTTGAAAGCTCTTTATGAGCACTTTCCAATGGAGAAGGTCCAATGTAGGCTTTGAGCCCATCGATTATCTGAGAAATGGATGCACACTTTCTTTCATTCTTTCCACCTTGGCTCTTCTTCTTCTGCCTAGAACCTGCTTTTCAGAGGCATTTTTCAAGGTTCCCCATACCATTTGAGATATCTTTCAAAGCATTAACCATCTATGCCATCTCCAAGAGTATCTGAGTTGGTCTCTTGAGGTAGAGTCTCCTCCAAAGTCTGGGATTCCCAACCATCAATGCCTTATTTTTATGGCTTCTCCAATAAGCATGCTATTGTCATGATTCTCTACAGAGCATTGTAGCAACCATGGGGCTCCCCTTGAGCTTGACACATTTTTTGCCATAAACCTCCATGCTAGTCTGCTTAACATCAATGCCAACACTCTTGCCAATAGTTAGACAATGCCAACTTCCCAACACATCTCTTGACATGACTGTTGACATTAATGCCATCACACTTGCAACCACTAACCATCAAGACAATGCCAACTGTCCAACAACACTATCAAGTTATCCTAGTATGTGAATACTCTTATAGGCTTGGCATTGCAAGGAAATATCCAAGCAAACAAAGCCTTGGAGTCCTCGGGCTAAAAGGGAGTTTGATTTCTCTCCTCGGAAAACACACACACACACACACACACACATTAACATTTGGTCATTCAACATTTAAATAAAGTGTCTTTAAAAAGTCCCTTGATTGAATCTCCTCAAAACTTTTGTTATTGAGTCACAACAAGAATGAAAACAAACATGCCTTAATCTTTCGGGATCATGAAAAACAATAAAGGTGATCCTCCCGTTCACACGAATTTGATTCTTGCACCAAAGGAAGAAATCTAGCCTTAACATATTATTTATATTAATCTTTTAATATAAATCACAATTTAAATCCCAAACATGGATATAAATGTGGCATTCCTACACTAAGTAGGAATACTGTGTAGCATATAAACCTTTTAATCAAATCTCCAATCCTTTCCATTGATATGAACAAAACCAACAAAGTGAGTGGACAATGTGTTGGAAAATCAAAGATATTGTATTAGGGTTTGATTCTCCTTTCTTGATAATTACTTGTGAGTGTGTTGAATTATTTTACTTCTTTATTATCTTATCTTTCATCAAGCAATTACCATAGTATATGTGTATGAAGATCATAAAACAAGAGACACAAGATATAGTCACGTGCCAGGGAAAAACCCCACTCGAGGGGAAATCCCAGTCAAGATAATTCTTCCTTTCAATAGTATTCTTTAAAGATCTTTATCCTAGACCAAGACCAGACTTTCCCTCCACACCATGTCATCCTCCCAGATCTTCGACCTCTTTTAGCAACTTCGACTACGCAACAGTTTCTGGCAACAACGAAATCTTAGGAGACTTCGATATCCCAACCCAGACCATGAAACAGAGAGAGAGAGGCACCAAAATTTATATTTTATTCTTCTCTAAAGACTTCCCCAAACTCGCACTTCTTTTGACCTCCCAAAAATATACTTCGCACTTCTCCAGCTCTTCTTGAGATATCGAACTTGCTTGAGAGTGAATGCTTCAAATGAGTTCGACCTCCTTGTAAATATAGGCTTTTTATGGGTTGAATGAGGGTCCTTAGGCCAACTTGATCTCTCTTAAGCTGAAATGATGTGGAGGGTACATAATTCATATTTGACTTGATGCAAAATCTTTTTACATGATCCAAAAGCCCAAGAAGGGTCTCTTCGAATGTACAATGACTATATAAATTCAATATTAATCCTAGGAGTCCACAATGGGGACTTTGACTAATATAATGATGACCCAAGCATGAAACTCATGCTTTAATAAGTCATTGTTACAATAATAAAAATTATTTTCTTTATTATTTTGACAAGTACATTTCATAATGACTCAAGTACATTATTGAAGACCGAACATAGTTACATTTTCTAATGCAATGCATAGAGATGGTCAAGTTGGGAAGGATAGGAGAAAGTGTCACCATCGCTACTACACAAGCCTCCTTCATAATTATTGATAAATTTCCCTCTTTCATAATCATTAAATTATTGCCTTCTTACATTAGTGATTTTAGAAGCTACAATTATAGTTGGAACATTGTTATTCTTGATGTGGAGCTAACAAACGATGCACAGGGATCCTTAAGAACAATAAAGACGATCCTCCCCTTCACACGAATTTGATTCATGCACCAACCTAAATTAATCTTTTGGGATCTTGAAGAACAATAAAAATGATCAATACTGATCCTTTCTTTGACACATTTAATTTGGGTACCATTTTAACCTCATCTTTGTTATAAGTTTGAGATTTTTTGTATTTTTTGGTCAAATTTGCACAACATTCGATAAAAATTTATTGGAATCTCAAGTTTGAATTATGAATTCTTCGCGATCTTAACAATTTAGGGGGTTTTCAGGGTGCTAAATCCATAATGTATTCGAAAATGTATTTTAAATAACAAAAAAAATCACAATTTGACCAAAAATTGTTTCGACGAATTCTGACCAAATACTTCAAAATTTATAATAGTTAGAAAATGCCTTAATCTTTTGGGATCATGAAGAACAATGTAGATGATCCTCCCCTTCACACGAATTTGATTCTTGCACCAACTTAAATTAATCTTTTGGATGCTTGTTGTCATTCTTGTTGTGACTCAATAACATAAGTTTTGAGGAGATTCAATCAAGTGACTTTTTAAAGACACTTTATTTAAATGTTGAATCACCAAATCTTAATGTGTTTGTGTGTATTTTCCGAGGAAATAAATTAGCCTCCCTCTTAGCTCGGGGACTAGAGTGAGGTTGTTGGTACCAGGCGTGTACCAGACCAGCCCACAGGTATACTCACTTAAGAGTTCAGAAGGGTCGAAGCTAATATAACAATATCCATAGGCACAAAGTCATTACAAAAATATATATCAAAACATTAAAGCTCATCATGTCACTATTAGGGATTTGAACTTCGGTGGGGAAGATAACAACCATTCTACCCAACCATCCAAGATAGCCCCAATTGACAAAATTTTGGGCACTAGGCACCACCAAAGGAAGAAAGTTGGCCTCCCTCTTAGCCTAAGGACAAGAGAGAGGTTTTTGGTACTAGGTTAGCCCTCAATATAGACTCACTTAAGAGCACAACATAGTTAGTTTATTCCAGAGCATAAACATGTCAACTTAGAAGACTTGAACCTCAGTGGGGAGGATAACAACTATTCTACCGACCTACCCAAGTTAAACTCAATTGACATTATATATATATATATATATATATATATATATATATATATATATATATATATATATATATATATATATATAGATACAGATATAGATATATATATATGATTTAAAAATATTTTGGTATTTATAAATGTGATTTTATTTATAATAATTATTTTAAAAATATATATTTATTACATTTAAAAAAAACATATTTATTGTTATTTTTTTAATAGATGATTTAAAGTAATTTTGGCATTCATTGTAATTTATAAATGTAGGTTGAATCATAATTGTTATTAAAAAATTACATTTATCCACAAATGTGGGTTGAATTATGATCGTTATTAAAAGCAAGCCACACCACATAAAATGACCCATTGATGGTTTGTGAGGAAGCAAGCTTTCACTTCTACTAGGTGTCTCTTGGTCTTGGGTCATTCTCTTATTTCTTCTTATCCAAGACAAACTCCTAACAAATAAAAACAATCTTAGGTCTTAATCCAAAACCATAATATGGTTTTACTCTAGATAGTATTTACAAAAAGGACAACATCCCTTATGATCATCGTTGAAGCCACCTCCACTGGGATCCTGAGCTTTTCAGTATCATTTACCGTTAATCCCACACATGAGACCAAATAATACCTCTAATTTCCATTTAACTTCTTGTCATAGATAAAAAAAAAAAAACCTATATATACATATTTGAATATATTAATAACTAAAAGAATATATATATATATATATATATATATATATATATATATATATATATATATATATATATATATATATATATATATATATATATATATATATATATATATATATATATAGCTATATATAACATTCAAAATAGGACTGTTTAGAGGTCTTGACAAAAGAGCATCCACTAATCACTTAACAAGCCATTTTTAATAGAGTCAGAGGAGCCCTCATGTGCAACCAACTGATACATTCTATTTTTTGGTGACAAACCTTCCTTGGACATAGAATTTGCCTTATTATGTTCTGAGTAAATATGTCGCTAACTCAATTGTAAGAGGGTTAAAGATATTTCTTTGAACTGATGTGCTAGAGCCATTAGATTGATGTTTTGCACTTGAATATTTTTCTTCATCCAACGAATAGCTTGGGACAAGCCCCCCTCACCTATATCTGATATAATTCTACGCAACTAACAAATTTCAACAAATAAAGCAATGTTAGAATTTCAACTTTATTATTCGTTCCAAGTCCAACATTTTCTCTGAAGGAAAAGAAATAATATTCAGAGACATAAACCTCAAAACCAAAACCACACATGTTATCATTTCCCTAGCATGCCCCATCAAAATAATCCCAAAGTTGACCGTGATAAAAAACCAAAGGACCTACTTGTATTACACAAGTAATATTTGTCCTCAAGTTGTATGAATTAAAAAGAACTCTTTCTTTAGACACCACCACCTTTGGTGGAATCAATATTATCAAAACCAAACTAATAGACTCCCCAAACTGAAAATCGGTCATAACCGATAAAAAACAAGACCAAAAAAATGATCGACCAAAAAATACACAAAATATTCAAACCTTAAATAAAAACATTTATATTTGTTTGCATCCATATGAATCCAAACCATTTATACACAACTACACAAAAAATCTCATTTATATAGCAAGTAAGAGTGCATCTAGCCAAAATAACATTTAGTGCAATACATCTATGAACCAAAAACACATCAACATATATGATCTTGATGGCCTTTAGTATTAAAAAAAATCATACTACAACAAACACCTATATATCATCAAACTCATTTCCTATATTAGAATCCTCATCATCAATATCACCCTCTAAGCATTAAAATAAAATAGAAAAAGCGTCACATGTCAAATCGAGATTTTGTTTGAGTGATGGGTACAATTTTACTAGGGTCATGATAGAGGAGTTCAATTGTGAATGCCACTAACATTAAGGTACATATAGTACTTGGTGTTCTTGATTAAATGCTAATTCTATATCCTCATACATGACAAAATCGAGTAGAAATGTTACAATACCCCCAATCTTGAAATCCTAAAAATTGTTAAGTCTATTGGATTTTGAGTGGGATCTAAAAATTTATTTTCTTCATATGAAATCCAATGAGGTTAGAACCGCACTCAAACATCATCCTAAGTCAATTAATGGTAATGTTAAAAAATTAAGTAAATGGATTACTTTAAAAATTTAACATTACCATCAATTGTGTAGCATTCATAAGGCCCTAGGGTTAAATATTAGAGTGCCTCACTCATAAGTTATTGTTTTCTTTAAAAAAATTGCATTTGGAGGGTCCTTGGTTGCATCGTACAAAACCATTCGGTTTGGTGGAAAAATATTAGTTTGGTACTAAACTGGTCGGTTCCATACAAGAACTATCCATTTCAGTATCAAAACAATTTTTCACAGTTTTGTGCCATTGGTTGGATTGGTTTCGGCACCAAAACAATTGAACTGATTAGTTTCGGTCTAATTCCAATAACATTGGGTGTAATACGTCTTCCCTCGAAGATAAAAAAAGTTTGTGTAGCCCATATACTCTAGTTCATTATAAAAAAATGCATTCTTAAAGACTTTATAATGCATCCAACAAATCACTCTTGGAAACCAGTGACAACCCTTTCTTTTTTGCAAGGCTCTTGAATTTTGAAAAGGAGAGCCACCTCAAACTAGATGACCTTTGTGAACATGCATAAAAAAGAGAGATGTTGTATATCTTCATAATTATCTTAGCGCAAAGAACACAAACACAATCTATTCATATTGTTTTTTCTAGCACATCCCACGTCAAAATATTTCCATTAGGAATTAGCCACATCAAGGCAATGCTTTTTGGGAGGATTTTAGCATCCATAGTGGCTTCCACCACCATTCTTTGTTTGAGGTTTGGTATCCTTGTTGAGTGTTATAGTAACCATTTGAAGAGTTATACACCCAAACTATTTCATCATTGTTATTAGAAAGTCTAGTGTGGGCACCAACCATAGTATGAACAAATCTCTCCCTTCTCATTTTCCAACCCCCGGGTAGACCCAATTGATCAACATTTAACAATTCCTATCTCCAAATGTGGTGTACCATGGATAAATGTTTTTGGATAGAGTTGTCCTTCCTCATTGTAGAAGGAACAAAATCATTTCTTCTAGAAGAAAAACCTCAATATGGAAACCAATAATGGCATCAACACCGACCTTCATAGAAGAACCTATGCCTACCTTCCAAGAAAGGACCAATCACAAGAAAATAAAGAGAAGTGCTTTCCATTGGTCAAAGAAATTGTGAATACCCTTGTTGGCTTTTCTTACCCAATTAATAATGGATTCAAGAGAAATATACTTGTCAATAAGGATATCCCACTAAAGACTAGGCTTGTGTAGAAAATTTGTGATAGGTTAACTCGATAATGCAATATAAATCAAAGCAGAATACTATAACCTACTTCTACTATCAATTTGCGGAAGCTTAAAGATCGAGCTAAACAATATAACCAAAAGAAGAAGAATCAATGGCACAATACACATGACAATACTTTGGGGAAAGCCTCAGCTAAAAAACCCACACTAATGTATTATCATACATAGTGGAAATACATAGGAATTATACAAAGCCTTAGCTCTCACAGCTAGCTAGCTCTCAGTGCAATCCTCACAGATGCTCACAGGCAATCTTGGCTTCTCTCCAGCCTTCCTCTCTGCCCTCCAAGCTCCTATTTCCTTGCGCTATTCCTTGTGAATGATTCGCCTATTACCAAGTGGAAAACCAAGCCTTCAAAAATGCGCAATCCTCAAGGATGAATCCTTGACTGCATACATGAGTTGTCTCCATGAGAAAACACATGCAACTGATAGTGCATTGTCCTTGAACATTAATGTGAATTGGGTCTTTCTCATAATAGACATGCATGAGTTTCCGATGAGGGAATCTTCAGTTAACTAGAGTAGCACTAGTTGAGTGCATTAATGCATCAACTAACTGTTAACTCACTATTAGTTCCTCAAATAGTTTGGAACTAATTTAACGGGACTGAAATGAGTAAACTGAGTTAACTAATTACAACTCAAATATAAGTCAATCTGATCTCCTTAATTTAAGGGATAACTCTTGCATGACTTCAGAAAGACTTCTAACTTGAATTTCTCCAACTAATTAATTTAAAATTAATTAATTAATTATTTCCAAGTAGCTGTTAAGACTAAATTCAATTTTAGTTCACAATTTAATTCAAGGACAAATTAAATTGGAATATTCTTGTTGCCACAGTTCAACACTCCCTCTCAATAAGAAATGGATTATCTGCCACCCCGATCCTATTTCTATGGAACTCGAATTTACACTTTGACAATGCCTTTGTCAAAATGTCAGCATCTTGCTCCTCTGTCGAAATATACTACAGCAACATGATCCTCCTCACTACACAGTCTCTGAGATGATGATACTAGATGTCGATGTGCTTGGACCTATCCAGAAATACTGGATTCTCAGAGAGTTTGATACAACTCTGATTATCACAATAGATCACAGTTGGATCCATCCTCTGATCAAACAAACCAACAAGGATTTTCTGCATCCAGATGGCCTCACATGCTGCCTGACTTGCAACAATGTATTATGCCTCTGCCAAGTTGAGTGCAACCAACCTCTGTTTCCTACTGTACCAAGAAACTGTCAGTGACCCAAGGTTGAAAATCCCTCTTGATGTGCTCTTCCGATCTGATGGACTCCCTACCCAATCTGCATCTGTGAAGCCCTGTAGCTTCACTCCCTCTGTCTATCTGTACCATAATCCATACTGAGATGTGCCTCCGAGGTGTCTCAATACATGCTTTACTGCCCTCCAAAACATCTTGGTAGGCTAAACCATCGCTTGACTCAGCAGGTTCACCACATAGCACAAATCTGGTCGTGTGTTCACTAAGTACATCAGTGAACCCACAAGCTGCCTATACACAGTAGCCTCTACCACTTCTCTTGAAGTAGCAACCTCCTTCCTCCAGTTACCTGCCAGAGGAGTTTGCATGGGCTTGCACTTCTCCATGTGGAATCTCTTGAGAATATCGTTGGCATACTTGCCCTGAGACACAAACAACTCCCCATCCTTATGCCACACTTCCATGCCAAGGAAGTAATGCACGATACCCATGTCTTTCATCTCGAATTCTCTTGCAAGGTCCTCCTTGCAAGACATGATCAACTGATCATCACCAATCAATATGAGATCATCAACATAAAGAACGATGATCAATAACTTACCTTTCACCACGCTGTGGTACAAGTTCGCATCCGCTTCACTCTTTGTGAAGCCCAACCTGGTGAAGTAGTTTTTTATGCTGGTGTACCAAGCACGAGGTGCTTGCTTCAGCCCGTACAACACTCTCTTGAGTTGGCACACATGCGACTCATAATCGAAGGTCTCAAAACCTTCTAGCTGCTCTATGTACACCTCTTCCTCAATCTGGCCATTGAGGAATGTAGTCTTCACATCCATTTGATGGATATTCCAACCCATTTGTGCTGATAGTACCAACATAGATCTAATAGATGAGTACCTTGCGACAGGTGAAAAAGTCTCATCATAGTCAATCCCCTCGACTTTTGAAAATCCACGGGCAACAAATCTTGCCTTATGCTTCTCCACACTACCATCAGCATCTTGCTTTACCCTGTAAATCCAACGGGAACTCACAACTGACTTGTTCTCTGGTCTGAGAACCATGTCCCAAACACTGTTACGAACTATGGAGTCATACTCCTCCACCATAGCATCAACCCAAATCGGCTGCTACACTACTTCCTCAAAGGAAGATGGCTCGGTCTCAACACATTCCCCAGCAAGGGCCATGTATCTAGTGTACCTCTCAGGTGACCTCCTCTGTCTACGCTGAGAAGATGGTGCTCCCACATTCTCTCTCGCATCCTCCAATAATTTGTCAGCTTCTCTTGTGCGCTTCCGTCCATCTCCGGAAGACTTTCCTTGAGTGGATGTCTCCACTACTGGAATCTCTGCATGCAGCTGCTCTGCATCAGTCTGAGGCTCCTCCTCCTTAGGAACCAACAGTTCCTCCACAGCCTGTAGTTGGAGCTCCCTCTCAAGGGAAACTCACATGGCCTTCTGCTCATCAAACATGATATCTCTGCGATCCACTGTCCTCCGACTGGTAGGCAAGTACACCTGATAGTTTTAAGGTGTATCATTGTACCCCACAAATATCCCCAACTCTGTTGTCGGCTCAAGCTTCTTCCGTGCATCCTTTGTCACATGGAAATATACCGATGAGCCAAAGATCCTGAAGTGACCCACATCTGGTCTCTTACTGGAGAAAGCTTCTTCTAGTGTCTTCATCCCAAGTATGTGATGCGGGCTTCTATTCTGCAAATAGACTGTTGTGTTGCATGCCTCAGCCCACAAGCGAAGTGGTAGGCCTTGGTCATGCAGCATTGCCCATGCTGCCCCTACAATAGTTCTGTTCTTCCTCTCGGCCACCCCATTCTGTTGTGGGTTATGAGGTGCCGTCAACTCTCGTTTAATTCCTTCTGCTGCACAAAAGTCCTTAAACTCTTGAGAGACATATTCTCCACCATTATCGCTTCTGAAGGCCTTGATATTCTTCCCTGACTCTTTCTCAACCAAATCTTTGAACTCACAAAACTTTGTGAAAGTTTTGTCCTTCTTCTGCATGAAATAAATCCAGCTTTTACAAGAATAGTCATCAATGAAAATCACATAATACCTTTGCTTCGCTGTGGATTCCATCGAGTATGGTCCGCACAAATCAGTATGAACTTGCTCTAAGATAGCCTCTGCTCGATTGTCTTGGTCATTAAGGGAAGACTTGGTGTACTTTCCCTAGGTACAACCTTTGCATGTGTTAACTTGCTCAATTTTACCTTTGGGAAGTCCTGTAGATATCTACTACATTATCTTCAAAGCCCCATGATGCAATTGGCCCAACTGCCTGTGCCACAACTCGCTAATGTCTTGGCTTTGCACCAATTCTGATTTCGTACTCAATGCTGCACAATCATCTACCTCTAGTTTATAGAGATTCTTCACCCAAATCCCTATCCTCTTGGTATGACCTGTGGCTATGTGTCTTAGGAATGCCTTTCCTTTACTGAAGACAACATCGTAGCCTTTGTCCTCCAACATCGTGACTGATACCAAGTTCTTCTTCAGTCTAGGCACATACATCACATTTGTCAAGGTGATAGGAGCTCCATGCTCCCTCTGAAAAGCAACCGTGCCCACTCCTAAAACACTATACCTTCTGTCGTCACCCATCTCTATGCGCATCTTGAGGTCTTTCTCCTCCAAGGCACTGAATAAATTTTTATCACCAGTCATGTGGAATGAGGCTCCACTGTCAAGATACTAGACACAACCCATCATCGATGACGCCATGCATGCGATGAGGGTAAAGTTCATTTCGAACTGAAAGGCTAATGCCTCACCTTCTGATCCTTTCGAGGATCCCTTCTTGGATTTCTTCGATGCGAAACTAGTCACATAATGTCCTATCTTGTGACAATTAAAGCATCTTACTTTAGACATGTCACCCTTCTTCCCTCCATGAGAAGAATTCGATTTGAAATGGGAAGCCTTCCCCTTCCCTTTCCTTGCCTTACTTGCTAAGGCCAGATTTTCTTCATCATCATTCTTGGATGAAGAACCATCTCGTGTGATCCTCCTGATCTCCTCCTGCATAAGATTCGACCACAGTCATTCCCAATCTGGCAATTTATCCCTTCCATTCATAGAGTCCTAGTAGTTATTCCAACTCTTTGGAAGGCCAAGGAGAGTGAGGCTCACCATATCATCATCGGTAGTAGTTATTCCCACACTGCCAAGCTCATCTCTGCATGTGGTGAGCTTGTTCAGATATGTGGAAATAGTATCACCCTTCTCCATCTTGATTCTTCGAAGCTTATCCATGACCAACAATTTCCTCTGGTCACTACTGTTTTGGTAGAGGTCATTTAATGT
The DNA here is from genome assembly GCA_031772625.1 of Pinus tabuliformis. Classification (NCBI taxonomy): domain Eukaryota; kingdom Viridiplantae; phylum Streptophyta; class Pinopsida; order Pinales; family Pinaceae; genus Pinus; species Pinus tabuliformis. The sequence continues at coordinate 865,536,855 of CM062818.1, read as the reverse complement.
CTTCCACATTTAAAATGGAGTATCCTTCCCATGGAGACTCGAGACAATATGGTCTCAAACTCCCTCAAGGATGATCTGTCTTGCCTTCGCCACACACTTCTTCCACTCAACCAACTCTTCTGCATTAGTTGAAGCTGGCTTTGGGATTTCTTGATCAATGAATTCCTTCAAGCCATTGTCTTCTAATACAACCTCCATTTTATCTTTCCATGCTATGTAATTCGAGCTACCTTTCAAGGCATACTCGAGTCTCAAGCCATAGAACGCCATTGGCCAACCTTGAAGTATGATATGAATTCAATTTGCACCTGCAACCGCGAACTTCAAACTTCAAATTTTGTTCTCAGTATACTGTTCACAACTCTGATACCATGTACAAAATCTGTAATAGGTTAACCCAATAATGCAATATAAATCAAAGAAGAATACTATAACCTACTTCTACTATCAATTTGCAGAAGCTTAAAGATTGAGCTGAACAATATAACCAGAAGAAGAAGAATCAATGGCACAATACACATGAAAATACTTTGGGGAAAGCCTCACCTAAAAACCCCACACTATTGTATTATCATACATGGTGGAAATACATAGGAATTATACAAAGCCTTAGCTCTCACAACTAGCCAGCTCTCAGTGCAATCCTCATAGATACTCACAGGCAATCTTGGCTTCTCTCCAACCTTCCTCTCTACCCTCCAAGATCCTATTTCCTTGCACTGTTCCTTGTGAATGATTAGCCTATTACCAAGTGGAAAACCAAGCTTTCAAAACTACGCAATCCTCAAGGATGAATCCTTGACTGCATGCATGAGTTTTCTCCATGAGAAAACACATGCAACTAATAATACATTGTCCTTGAACATTAATCTCAACTGGGTATTTCTCAGAATAAACATGCATGAGTTTCTGATGAGGGAATCTTCAATTAACTGGAGTAGCACTAGTTGAGTGCATTAATGCATCAACTGACTGTTAACTCACTATTAGTTCCTCAAACAGTTTGGAACTAATTTAACTAAACTGAGTCAGCTAATTACAACTCAAATATAACTCAATATTATCTCCTTAATTTAAGGGATAACTCTTGCATGACTTCAGAAAGACTTCTAACTTGAATTTCTCCAACTAATTAATTTAAAATTAATTAATTAATTATTTCCAAGTAGCTGTTAAGACTAAATTCGATTTTAATTCACAATTTAATTCAAGGACAAATTAAATTGGAATATTCTTGTAACAGCTTGGCTATAAAATCCCACAAAGATCTAGCAACAAGAGACCATCCAAAAAAGTGGATACTTTTTAGACCCCACCCTCCCCACTGCTTTGGAAGGGCAATTCTTTTCCAATTTTCCAAATGAAGGCCTCTATACTCCCCTCTTCCTCTCCAAAGATAGTTGAAACATAATTTACTCATCATCTCCAAAGTTCATTTCAAATTTCATTATATGTTCCTAGAGATGCCAATATACCAATATAGCCTCTAACATTGATTTAACAAGAACTATCTTATCTCCTTAGGATAACTACTTGTTATGCAAAATGTGTATCCTCTTTTTAAATTTGACCTAAAATCTAGAGCTTTGGCTCTACTTTCCTAGTTGTTGGGTTTGCCAACAAAACAAAGGTACTTTACACCTTCTTCTAGGTTCCTTTTTCTACATTGGAAATAAATAATCCAAATGGGATAGCAGATTATCCTCTAGAAAATTTGCATAAGCTATAAAATTTTTCCTATTTACCTCCATACTAGTACCTAAATAGTAGAGATTTAATATATCCAACACCTTTTGGATTTCCCATTTAGTCCCAAAATAAAATAGCAAAATATATCGACAAATAATATGCGTAAGATACACTCGCCTATCAACATGTACAACTTTCTCCAATATTTGAGATTTTGCATCCAAAATCCATACACTCTGTTGTCACTTGCTGTGAAAGACGGTTCCAGGTCATGTCTTTTTAACTCTAGCCACACTGATCCTTTTTTTAACTCTAGCCGAAATCCCTTTGTATTTCCAACTCTAGTCGTGTTTCCTAATTCCCCTTTGAAATATCTTGAAAAACCTTCATAAAACATACCGAAGGCCTTTTAAAAGGATGGGACCCACAAAACTTTATCGTTATCGGCCCATCTACGTTTGCAATACGTATCTTCTCATCTCACTTTTTCTTTTTTCGATTGTGATATCACATCTTGCAAAGCTTCACGTATACCGCAATAAAGTTCTTCCCCTGTCGATTGTGATATCGCAAATTCTCCACCGATATCGCATATCACAGATTCCCTGCCGATTGTCATATAAGCCCCTTCTCCGCTCATCGATTGCGATATCGCAAATCCTCTGCCGATATCACAAGTTCATCTTGCTGATTGTGATAGTTCTCTCCCTGCCGATTGTGATAAGTCCTCCCCCGCCGATTGTGATATCATAATCAGGGATCGCTCAAGTCACAAGTCCATCCTCCATCGAAGCCCTTTCCGACTTGCAATTTTGATGGACGCGATCCCATCTCGTGTGCTCCTCCTGATCTCCTCCTGCATAAGATTCGACCACAGTCATTCCCAATATGGAAATTTATCCCTTCCATTCATAGAGTCCTAGTAGTTATTCCAAATCTTTGGAAAGCCAAGGAGAGTGAGGCTCACCATATCATCATCGATAGTAGTTATTACCACACTGCCAAGCTCATATCTGCATGTGGTGAGCTTTTTCAGATATGTGGAAATAGTATCACCCTTCTCCATCTTGATTCTTCGAAGCTTATCCATGACCAACAATTTCCTCTGGTCACTACTGTTTTGGTAGAGGTCCTTTAATGTCTTCCACATTTAAAATGGAGTATCCTTCCCATGGAGACTCAAGACAATATGGTCTCAAACTCCCTCAAGGATGATCTGTCTTGCCTTCGCCACACACTTCTTCCACTCAGCCAACTCTTCTGCATTAGTTAAAGCTAGCTTTGGGATTTCTTGATCAATGAATTCCTTCAAGCCATTGTCTTCTAATACAACCTCCATTTTATCTTTCCATGCTATGTAATTCGAGCTACCTTTCAAGGCATACTCGAGTCTCAAGCCATAGAACGCCATTGGCCAACCTTGAAGTATGATATGAATTCAATTTGCACCTGCAACCGCGAACTTCAATCTTCAAATTCTGTTCTCAGTATACTGTTCACAAATCCGATACCATGTACAAAATCTGTAATAGGTTAACCCAATAATGCAATATAAATCAAAGAAGAATACTATAACCTACTTCTACTATCAATTTGCAGAAGCTTAAAGATCGAGCTGAACAATATATCCAGAAGAAGAAGAATCAATGGCACAATACACATGAAAATACTTTGGGGAAAGCCTCACCTAAAAACCCCACACTATTGTATTATCATACATGGTGGAAATACATAGGAATTATACAAAGCCTTAGCTCTCACAACTAGCCAGCTCTCAGTGCAATCCTCATAGATACTCACAGGCAATCTTGGCTTCTCTCCAACCTTCCTCTCTACCCTCCAAGCTCCTATTTCCTTGCACCGTTCCTTGTGAATGATTAGCCTATTACCAAGTGGAAAACCAAGCTTTCAAAACTACGCAATCCTAAAGGATGAATCCTTGACTGCATGCATGAGTTTTCTCCATGAGAAAACACATGCAACTAATAGTACACTGTCCTTGAACATTAATCTCAACTGGGTATTTCTCAGAATAAACATGCATGAGTTTCTGATGAGGGAATCTTTAATTAACTGGAGTAGCACTAGTTGAGTGCATTAATGCATCAACTGACTGTTAACTCACTATTAGTTCCTCAAACAGTTTGGAACTAATTTAACTAAACTGAGTTAACTAATTACAACTCAAATATAACTCAATATTATCTCCTTAATTTAAGGGATAACTCTTGCATGACTTCAGAAAGACTTCTAACTTGAATTTCTCCAACTAATTAATTTAAAATTAATTAATTAATTATTTCCAAGTAGTTGTTAAGACTAAATTCGATTTTAATTCGCAATTTAATTCAAGGACAAATTAAATTGGAATATTCTTGTAACAGCTTGGCTATAAAATCCCACAAAGATCTAGCAACAAGAGACCATCCAAAAAAGTGGATACTTTTTAGACCCCACCCTCCCCACTGCTTTGGAAGGGCAATTCTTTTCCAATTTTCCAAATGAAGGCCTCTATACTCCCCTCTACCTCTCCAAAGATAGTTGAAACATAATTTACTCATCATCTCCAAAGTTCATTTCAAATTTCATTATATGTTCCTAGAGATGCCAATATACCAATATAGCCTTCAACATTGCTTTAACAAGAACTATCTTATCTCCTTAGGATAACTACTTGTTATGCCAAATGTGTATCCTCTTTTTAAATTTGACCTAAAATCTAGAGCTTTGGCTCTACTTTCCTAGTTGTTGGGTTTGCCAACAAAACAAAGGTACTTTACACCTTCCTCTAGGTTCCTTTTTCTACATTGGAAATAAATAATCCAAATGGGATAGAAGATTATCCTCCAGAAAATTTGCATAGGCTATAAAATTTTTCCTATTTACCTCCATACTAGTACCTAAATAGTAGAGATTTAATATATCCAACACCTTTTGGATTTTCCATTTAGTCCCAAAATAAAATAGCAAAATATATCGACAAATAATATGCGTAAGATACACTCGCCTATCAATATGTACAACTTTCTCCAGTATTTGAGATTTTGCATCCAAAATCCATACACTCTGTTGTCACTTGCTGTGAAAGAGGGTTCCAGGTCGTGTCTTTTTAACTCTAGCCACACTGATCCTTTTTTAAACTCTAGCCGAAATCCCTTTGTATTTCCAACTCTAGTCGTGTTTCCTAATTCCCCTTTGAAATATCTTGAAAAACCTTCATAAAACATACCGAAGGCCTTTTAAAAGGATGGGACCCACAAAACTTTATCGTTATCGGCCCATCTACGTTTGCAATACGTATCTTCTCATCTCACTTTTTCTTTTTTCGATTGTGATATCACATCTTGCAAAGCTTCACGTATACCGCAATAAAGTTCTTCCCCTGTCGATTGTGATATCGCAAATTCTCCACCGATATCGCATATCACAGATTCCCTGCCGATTGTCATATAAGTCCCTTCTCCTCTCATCGATTGCGATATCGCAAATCCTCTGCCGATATCGCAAGTTCATCTTGCTGATTGTGATAGTTCTCTCCCTGCCGATTGTGATAAGTCCTCCCCCGCCGATTGTGATATCATAATCAGGGATCGCTCAAGTCACAAGTCCATCCTCCATCGAAGCCCTTTCCGACTTGCAATTTTGATGGACGCGATATTTTATATATTGTGCTTTGTTGCAGTTTTGGGTCCAGCATGTAGGCAAAAAATTTTGGAATATGGTAAAAAGGCCCTCTCCTGTATTGTGATTGCGATACCAGCAGGCCTAGATCTATGACCCAGATCAATGAACATTAAAATGTCTATCTCGTTTCGGATCTGTTGGACGACGAGGGTATTTTTCAACGTATATCCAACAACACGGTCATCAAATGTAATATAGAGTAAATAAAGGCATGGGAGCTCAGGAAGACTTGATGGCTTAGCATGGAGCTCCACTCAGATGCACAACGAAGGACTGCCAAGTCAATCTCCACTTCTATTCTGTGACAAGTAAACACAGCCAATTGCTACCAACTCTTGAGAGTGGTCAAGTTGGGCAGTTAAGATGAAAGCGATGGGAAATGACCGAAGAGCAGGAAGGGATCATCATGGCAGATACGTGGCCTGATTGAGGACCTTCACAGGAACATCATAGGGACACTTCCTCGGTCATCTTTTAGTTTTTCATTTTTTCTTTTATTCCTATAATTTCTATGTATTTTAAAGAAGGGAATCAAATCCTGATGAAATCATTTTGCGGCAGCAGAGCCTTGCACGTCAAGACAGCTAGTCTGTGAGACAACTAGAGCTCAGGTGAAGATATTTTTGTAAACTGTTCATTCAAAGCGAACCCTTCTCTCTATAAATAGGTGGGAGAAACACTTACTACAGGTTCCTGAATTCTGCACTCGTATTGGTCCAAATTCTATGGTTCCATTTTGTTCTAATCGTTTTTTCATAAGGAACTCGTAGGATGTATTACTGAATGTAAATAGACTGGTGAGTGGGACTTATTTTGAAGACTAATGAAACTCTCTGTTGATTCCTATCAGAGAAATGTGCAGTATGTTTTCCCCTTTGTAATCTCATTCCCTATATGTTTTTCTTTCTCTAAAATAGTGTGATGAAGTTGTCAGTTTCTCCCTTGTTCATGATTGTATATTTGTTACCAAGTAGCAATAGTACGTGTGTTAGCTACAAATATACTTAAGTACATCTAATGTGCACATATTTGCTTGAGCTTTTGGATACAAGTGTGTCCATGAGTATATAGCCTAAAACCCACTTGAAACCCTGACTAGTGCTCCACTCATGTCGCTCTTTCAAATCCTCCCACTTCCATATTTATGTGGGAACATCGTGGCTTAGGATTATGCATTGAAATCAAACCTATGCACCAATTTCCCTCCTCCCTTTCCTCCTCTTCACTTTACTACAACGTCAATATTAATCTGCCTGTTGTTGTGTGTCCGACACCAGAACTAGACATTTATCTTTGAGGTTGGCCTGATTTACCCCTTGAACATTTGGATTCATGCATTGGCCTGAGTTTACCTTCTTGAAGGCCAATTGAAACAAGCCCCCTTTTATTCTCCCTTTTGTAAAATTTCGTGACAATTGAAGTGCAACTAATTCCTCAGATAATCTCGAATGCACTCCTCTACTTAAGATGTCATAGGCACTGGTCTACAATCAACCAAGAGGTTGTCTCTATGAAGCTTTATATGTCTCCTGAAGCACTTGTGCTACGGGTGCTATTAAAAACGAAAACATCTTTCTAGCACTGTTATTGGGGAACGGATTATAATATTTTTCCCTGGGTATGAAAAATCTTTACATTCCCTCTGTTAGGTGAGCAAGGGAAGTGTGGGTTGAAGATCTCTCACCTTGGCGACTCCATTGTTTCAATTTTATGGTAAACATCTTGGCGACTCCACTGTCCATATCTACATTTAATCATCCTGGCTTTCAAGCAGCCTCATACTCACTCTGATGCTAAAGCAACCGAAAAATTTCCCTACCTTTGAAATCGAGACACTCGCCTAAGGGGTTTTCAAAATGGTCGTTCCTATATTCCTGGCCAACCAATTTGCCCCACTGGATTTTTCTTCTATTGTTGGTTATCCCAATCATGTCCCTTCGTTTCATGAATGGAATACCTATTTGCCTAGATTCAATGGAAACACAAATAGAAGGTCGAACCAACACCTTAAGGATTTTCATGAATGCATGGAACAATAGGGTATTATTTTTGAAGATGCGTGAATTAAATTGTTCATGTACTCTTTAGAAGACACTTTTAGACTTTGGTACAGAAAAATAACTCATGGCAACACATCTTCATTAAAATGTTTTCATATAGCGTTCCATCACTACTACAAAAGATTATATCCACTAAATGCTCTGTTTGAAGATTGTTGCACACATTTTAATGATCAAGATATTCCTGAGGTTGATGATCCTATTGAATATGTTTGTGGAGCTCAGCTCCAAGAAAACATCTACTCGCATCAAGAAGAATCACCAAATTACCGAGAAATAAAAGAAGGAAACACCATCAAGCTACAAATAAACCCCAGAGGTCTTATTTGGCCGAATTTGATGTTTCTCCTTCCTATGATGTATATGACTTTAATGAAAATTCAAGTGATGCAGAGCCACAACACTTCCAATCATAGGAAGTTTCACAAGAAGAGGAGGCCCACCAGGAGGTTAGCAAAGAGACTCTGGTTTACAATGCACATCCTTCACCGGGAGAACAAGAACAGTTCCTTGAAACACAGTGAAAACATGTACAAACATTTTGATCCATATTAAACCATAAACAAAATCATAATTTTAAAGTTAAAAATACACGAAAATCCATCTTCGTAAAAATAGGTTTTATCCCTTTTTTATGTTGAAATTATAACATAGGAGAGTATAGTAACCACCACCAATCATCACTAGATTAGTGCATACCATATTAATCACAATTCATATTGAATAAAGAGATTCTATGAAAATAATCACCCTTATCATCATAAAAAAAAATATACAAAAATCATAATAACAATTAATAATGCATATCAAAGATTTCAGTGGCGAAGAAAGAGATTTTGAGACTGAAACCAATCACCTGATCTTCATAAATAATAATAATTAAGGAGGACAACATTCAACATACATTCACATCTCAACCAGTTGGAGCCCTAACTTGTTATATCCCGACCTTTTTGGGGACATGAAAAGAAAAATGAGAAAGAGAAGACTGCTCTGATACCACTGATCTAGACTTATCCAAGAATGAAACAAAATATAGATATAAACATAAATAGAGAGATGCAACAAAAATAAATCTTCATTTCATTAATATCAAAGAACTAAAATATGTTTACATACAAAATGGAAATAAACTAGCTAGGGTGATGGTAGCTTATCTCTGAGAAGAGATGTGGCGGCTATATGCCTCTAAACTGTGTTACAATGAGGTTAAAAGACCTATTTACTATTGAGAAATAATGGAAAACCCTAAACATCCAAAAATCTAACCCTAGGATATGAAGCGCCAAAACTGTGGGCCTTGTTGGGGTAAATTGGTACATCAACTTCCTGGGGTTGTAAATTTGGCATATGATATTAGTTTGATGTGTATGATACCACGTTATAAATATCTATCCAAGATTTACAAATTTCAACTGCAAATATTAGTTAAAGACTCACGTAAGACCGTTTTTTACGGTAACATCATTTAGGGCCTCAAAACCACTCCGGAAATTGAGGGCCCAAAAAAATGCCAAAAATAACAAACTTTGCTACAATCAAGGAAACTGAAATAAATAATGGTACAATGGTGGGGGTCCAAGTGGAATAGGTAGGTGACCACCAATATCCACCTAGATCAAGGTAACAATTCTCATGATTGTGAATTCAATTTTTCTTTTGTTAATGAACCTTCTACCATTGAAGAAGTTGCTAGTTGTGATCAATGGAAAGATGCGAGGCAAGGAGAGTATGATGCTATCATAAAAAATGATGCTCGGAGGTTGGTGGATCCTCCTATTGGAATAAAACCTATTGGTTGCAAATGGGTTTATAAAATTAATTATAAGGCAGATGGTTCACTTGACAAGTACAGAGATAGACTTGTAGCAAAGGGGTATGCACAAAAGCAAGGTGTTCATTACACACAAAAAAATCTCCTACAACTAAATGGGGCATTATTTGAACCTTGTTTGATCTTGCAACTCAAAAGGGATTGAAAATACACAATATGGATATAAAAACAATCTTTTTGAATGGAGATTTCAAGGAGGATGTCTATATGTTTCAGCTTGAGGGTTTTTCTATCAAAGAAAATAACAAAGGGTTTGTAAATTGGTGAAATCATTGTATGGTTTGAAAAAGGCATCCCGTGCATGGTATGAAAAGTTAATTGGACATCTTCTCAAATTGAATTATAGGATTTTTAACCTAGATTATGCAACTAATTTTGTTAAGAAACTCAGAAGATCGGTTGTATATCTAGTTGTCTATCTTGATGATTTAATGATCACAGGGAACAATGATGATTATATAACATCTGTTAAAAGGGAGCTACAAAATATTTTTGATATGAAAGATTTGAGTTTTCTTCATTACTATTTAGGAATTGAAGTTGATAACAAATCAAAACATATTTTTATTTCTTAGAAAAAATATAGCAGAAAATTGTTGAATAAATTTGGAATTCAGGATTGTAATCCTATTTCTACTCCAATGGAGAAAAACCTAAATCTCACTTCAAATGAAGGAAATGTATTTGAAGATCCAACAAAGTACAAACAACTTGTTGGAAGATTAAATTTTCTGACTACTGCTCATCCTGACATAACTTTGTTGTAGGAATACTTTCCAGGTTTATGCATCAACCCTGTGAAGGTCATCAGATTGTAGAAAAATGAGTGCTCAAATATTTAAAAGGCACTCAGTCATATGGCATCAAATATTCCAAAGTTTCAGACTTCCATCTCACTAGTTATTCAGATTCTGATTTTGATGGAGATAAGGAGCATGGAGTCTCTACTTCTAGTTATTTGATTAATATTAGAACAACAACTATCACTTAGAGATCAAATTTCTATTGATTCTACCACATTAGTTGAATATGTTGTAGCAACTCAAGCTACAAAAGAAATAATTTGGCTTCGCAAAATACTTGAAGATTTGCAGGAGAAACAAAGTTCTTCAACTCCTCTATTCTTTAACAACTCTTCTGCAATTCAATTGGCCAAGAATCCTAAATTTCATGATCGAAGCAAACATATCAACACCAAAAATCACTTGATTCGACATTATGTAGAGGCAAAAATATTTCATATGACACATTGTCCTACTTCGTAGCAGTTTTTAGATATTTTTACCAAAGATTTGGGACGTGAAAACTTTGAAAAATCCAGAATGTTACTTGAGATGTCAAATGTCTCTTCAAATTATGAGAGGATTTTTAATTAATCCTTCAGGATTATTTTGTACCATATTAGTTAGTTGATAGTTTTACTTTTCCATTAATAATTTACCAAGACAAAATTGTCTCATACTAACTTTACGTATGTATAAATGTATGCTTTCAGTTTTAATGAATCAATTTATCATCATGGAGTTTATTCATGATCCTGTCCATATATTCCTCACACGATCTGTTAGTATTCAAGTTCATTGTGCCTATAACACCCTCCTCCCACATCTACCCAAGCAACCGGCCAGTCGGGGTAAACATGCGATGAGAGGCCACAATGATATGATTCAACCTCCTAAGTCACGTTAAGGAAGTGGAACCAATGGAAACAAACCATACAAACATTCAAGATCAGCCTTAGGATCCTTAGGAACTAATCCGACACTTCAGGCAGCTTGCCCCTGGGTTTCACTAAACTTTTGGACAACTTGACCTCTAAACACTCTCATGCTATGGGCATGCCAATGTCCAGGGACTTCTGGATGCTCTCACAGGCCTTCCTGTCAGCGTCCAGGGACTCTTTTTTTTAGTTATGGGCCAATGTCCCCAGGAATTACGCCATATTTTTAGGCCCAGAGCCCAAGTCAGTGCCTAGAATTTCATGATACCTCCAGAGCAGTAAATTAACAAGGAAATGATAGTGAAAAAGAAATAATTTGAATGAGACCTTGACTGGACCCCTACTGACTCAACCCACCAAGGGCTTCTAGAGTGTTTGTCCAACCAAGGCTTCCAAGACTAGTAACTCAATCCAAGCTGTTACAAGGCTTATAGAGTGTTTTTCCAACCAAGGCTCCCAGGAACTAATAACTCAACCCAAGCTAAGGAAACATGAGAACCAACCAAAACAAAACAACGAAATAAACCCACAATATCCATGGATATCTAGGAAATGGAAAGGCTAGGCAATCCACTATCAATCGAGGTAATCCTCCATGCCAATGATAGATCATGACCAACAATCCACATGCATATGCCATGCATGCCAAAACTAGTGAGAAAAACATACACGCAACTTAGTACCTACAAGAAAATCCTATTGTAGCTGCTGATCTTGATGCCTTCTTATGATTTTCTGCTCTTCCTTTGCTTTCTTGCTCTAAGAATCCAAGTATGCCACACCCTCCAAGAGTGCTCCAAGAAAACTCTAAGTCTCCAAGAGTATGAGCGAGAGAGAGAGAATAAAGAGAGAGCTCCAAAACAAAACTGACAAAAGGTTACCAACTAATCCTTAGAAGCCTTTTTATGAAGGAGGCCTTTACTTTCTTCATTTTCCATTATTTTCCTTTATTTTCCTCCTCACATGCAACCCGTGGCCTTTCTCCTACCTTTTCTCATAATTTCCATCATTTTCATAAATAAATGTGCCAAAATGACATTTTTCCTTTCCAAAGCCATAGCCATTGCCTTTGCCAATTTCCTTAGCCATTAAATAATCACAAGTGATCCACATCGCTAGGATTTTTCCTAACATCCAACTTGGAATAATTGCCTCATCAACCGTGGTTATTGCTTTTTCCTTGATTAACTTTTATTACATGGAATTTTCACCAGGGTTGTTATAGAACCCTCCCCCTTGATGGAACACCATCCTCGGTGTTCAACAACACCTATAACTACAAAAAATCCTCTAAGCAAAATAAACTACCGATGGAGATTTATAACTTTGCTCGATGCAATATTTACAATGATCAACTCGCTGAGAAGAAAACCAACATGGAAACATAACAACATAACATTGTCATGACATGACACCCATACCGCTTATTGGAGCTATATAACATAACTCATGCGGTATTTACATCCATATATTTATGTACATATACCAAAATCACCAAACATATACCAAAATATATACCAAGACATATACCAAAACACCATACCAAAACTTCTTTGCCTCAACCGACAAACAAGGAAGGATACATAGCCCGCATCTGATCTGCCATCTCCCATGTAGCTTCATCGGGCCCAAGGTGCTTCCATTCCACTTTAACTTGCTCGATTTCTCTGTTCTAGAGCATGAACACCTTTTTTTGCAATATACACTGAGGCTACGGTTGGAATTCTCCATATGGTTCTAGTTGCAATACAAACCAGTCAATCACATGATTAACATCTCTAACATACTTCTTAAGAAATGACACATGGAAAATATGATGGACTTTCATTATCAAAGACAGTGCAAGTTGATAGGTCACTGGACCAATTTTCTCAACAATACTGAAGGGTCCACAAAACCGTGGTGCCAGCTTGGCACATGATCAAATTTGTAAGGATATTTTCTTTGGTTCGATGCACAAGTACACTTGCTCCCCAACCTAGAACTCTTTGAACAACCTGTTCTGATCTGCATAACTCTTCTGCATATCTTATGCTGCCTTTAGATTCTTCTTGATCACCTGCATTTCCTATTCCATGTCTGCCAACATGTCTGGTCTAATCAACACTCTGTTAACTGGATCAATCCAACTGATAAGAGTATTGCAAATCTTCCCATAAACTACCTTAAACATACTCATCTTCAAAGATTCATGATGCCCATTATTGTAAGCGAACTCTACCAGTGGAAGGTACTCTTCCCACTTTCGATGTTGATTCATCACATACATCCTCAACATGTCCTCCAATATCCTATTGACCCTCTCTGTTTGTCCATCTTTCTGCAGATGATAAGTTGTACTGAAGGCCAACTCTGTGCCCAAACTTGCAAATGATTCCTTCAAAAACTTGGAAGTGAGATTCACATCCTTGTCTAACACAATCTTCTTCGAAATACCATGCAATCTGATCCCATCTCTGATGAATACCTGTGCTACATCGCTAGCTGAGAATGTAGACTTCACTGGAATGAAATGTGCAACCTTTGTCAACCTGTCCACAATAACCATGATGGAATCATGTTGCCTCACTATCCTAGGCAAACCTATGATAAATTCCATGGAAATGTCTTTCCATTTCCACTCTGGAAGCACAATCGACTGAAGCAATCCACCTAGATGCTTACACTCTACCTCCACATGCTAACAATCAAAACACCTAGCCACAAACTCTGTTACGTCCTTCTTTAGGTTCGGCCAACAATAAAATCTCTTCACTGTTGTCAGTGTCTTATGATAACCTGGGTGACCTGAATATGGTTCCGCATGAAACTCCCTCAAAATCACCTTCTTGAGCTCACTGTTATCTGGCATATATATCCTGTCTTAGAATCTAACCAATTCATCCACTGTAAGTAAATAGTCTACATCCTATGCACCTGCACCTATACATGTACTAGTACTTGTACCTGTACATGTACTACCACCTATACCTATACCAGTACTTTGCTGCAACCTGTGCATAATGTCCATATATCTGACATCCTGTTGACTTGCCTACAAGATCCTAGCCTATAAGTCTGTCTGATAGGAACTCATAGATGCTAAGTTATTTACCTGTATCTGCATGCTAAGAGCATCTGCCACTATGTTCTCTTTGCATTTGATGTACCTGATCTCAAAATCAAACTCACTGATCGTAGCCAACCACTGAGCCTACCTATCATTCAGATTTGATTGGTCAAATAGATACCGTAAACCATTGTGATCACTCATAAATGGAAATCTCCTACCCAAAAGATAGTGTCTCCACATCTTCAATGCATGTATAATCGTTGCTAACTTAAGATCATGCATGGGATAGTTCTTCTCGTGCTCATTCAGTTTTTGCGACTCGTAGCATACCACTTATCCATCTTGCATAAGGGACTCTACCAAGTCCTTTCTTGCAAGCATTTGTGCATACTACAAACTCTTTGTCCAGATCTGCAATCTTTAACACTTGTGCATGTGTCAACAAATGCTTAAGCTGCTCAAAAATAGACTCACACTCCTTTTTCCATTCAAACTTCTTGCCTTTCCTCTGCATTTATGTGATAGGATAAGAAATCTGTGAGAATTTCTTGATGAACCTCCTATAATAATCTTCCAACCCTATGAAATATCTCACCTCATCCACATTCTTAGGAGCTACCCACTCCAAGAGGGCTCTTATCTTTTCTGGATATACTGCAATTCCCTCCTTGGAGATGACATGCCCCAAGTAATGTACCTTAGTTTGAAAGAAACTACACTTGTTGATCTTAGCATACAACTGATTCTCTTTCAACAATATCAACATTGCTGCTAAATGTTTGGCATGCTCTTCCTCATTTTTAGAATATACTAATATATCATCAATGAACACAATAACACACTTATCCAAATACAGATGCAACACACTATTCATCAAGAACATAAATGTAGCTGGAGCATTAGTCAAACGGAATCGAACTACAACAAACTCATAATACCCATACCTGGTTCGAAAATTTGTCCTGTTAATGTCTTCCTTTGATACATACTTGGTGATATCCGGATCTCCAATCAATCTTCTAGAACACCACTGCTTCCTTCAGCTGATCGAACAAGTCATCAATCCTCGGTAACAAATACCTATTCTTGATGGTTACTTTATTCAATTGCCTATAGTCAATGCACAATCTGAGAGTGCCATCTTTCTTCTTCACAAACAATATTGGTGTGCCCCATGGTGATAAACTTGGCCTAATGTAGCCCTTGTCCAACATTTCCTTCATCTGCAACTTTAACTCTACCATCTCAGGTGTGCTCATCCTGTAAGGTGCTTTTGATGCTGACGCTGCCCCTGGCACCAATTCAATGGAAAAGCCTGCCTCCTTATGAGGTGGAAAATTTGAAATGTCCTAGAAAATACATCCCTTAATGTTGTAAAACCGGGTACCTGCTCAACACAACTACATCCTCAACTTCCTTACCTTTATCACTAGAAATATGTACTGCAAATAACTTACACCCTTTCCTGCGACTACGCTTTGATTTCATAACAGTCACCATCCTAACTGATGTGGCTTTCTTCTTTCCTTGTAAGACTTTTGGTTTCTCATTGTCATAAACACAGTCAATGGCTTTGTCATAACAATCCACCTTGGTTCTATGAAGGTACAACCAATCCATGCCCAAAAAAATATTTTATGATCCCAATGGTGATACATTCAAATGTGTTGCGGTAGGCATACCATTCAAATCAAATGTACAAGCTCTTACCCGATGATGAACTCACTTCTTTGTACCTGTAACCAACTGCACTAACAAAGACTCTGCATGCAATTCCTTACTCAAACCACACTTATCCACCAATTCAGGACTAACATAGCTACAATTAGATCTAGGGTCATCAAAATAGAAATAACTTGATCACAAATCTTACTAGCCATCTCAATGATAGATGCCCGATGGTCTTCTTGTTTGTTATCCAATGCTACATAAATGCAAGGAACACTCTGACCAACATCCCTAACAATATGTGTGTCTTGTGCATTGTATATCTGAGGCCTACCACACTGATTCTGCGAACAATCTCTCCTGCGATTATCTTTGCCACAAGTCCAACACTCTATAGGCTTCCAACATGTCTCCTTGTTCTATTCTCCTTATTGAAATCCATGTCCTCTATCTGATGCACTGAACTTGTTAGATGGCACAACATTCTCCTTGTTATGAGAATCTTGAGGCTTCGTTCATTTCTTGTCCCATTTTCCCTTGTTCTTAGTATTACATTTCCAGTTTGGCTTAGTCTCAAATCTGCGCTTTATTTCTCATAGCAATGCCTTAGCTTTCGAATGGCCTCCTCCAATGATCTAGGCTCATCGAACACAATCCTATCTTTAAATGCAACCAGTAATCCACTAATGAACCTCTGAATCTTGGCATTCTCCTCTGTAAGATACGGTACATACCTCAGTAACTCCAAGAACCTGCTATTGTACTCATCATCTGTCATGGATCCCATCTTTAGCTCATAAAATTCTTTTGTCCTGTCATCAAAGTATCTATCTGAAAAATAATTTTCCTTAAATGGCCACTCAAAATCACTCCAAGTCAAATCCTCCTCATGAATACATCTAACATTCTTCACATCTTCCCACCAAATGTCTGCTTTACCTTTGAGACTGAATGTAACTACTCTAGATTTCATGTTCTCTGAATAGTCATGCAACCTGAAGAAATTCCTCATGCCAAGAAACCATGTCTCTACATCTTGCAGTTTCTTCATCTCTTCATCAAAAGTAGGTGGCTTTTCTTTCTTAAACTCATCTAGCAAGTATACCCTATCACTCCTCCTGTACAGATGATAACAATGACAATCATAGTGCCTATCTGAATCAAGACTAGAATAATACCTATGTCTATCCCCTCTCCTATTTGGAGTGTCCAACAATACTCCATCTATGACCATATAATTTCTATCTGACATGTGACCGCCATAAGATCTACTATCATATGCCCCATTATTTCAGTCCTCTTGCTCATAACTGATCCGACGTGGTCCCTATCACTGCAAATCTGACACTCTGAAGTATCACTGCATTTACCTTTGCTTGTTTCTCCTGTGCCTGCATGATTCTGTCATTATCTGCCTTACAACTCTGTATTCCTTCCTTTAAGCTTCTTAGTGTAACTGCCAAATCGGAAGAGTTCCTAACACCATACTACTCTTTTGATTCATAGGGAGAGTCTTTATAGTTAACCATCTTGCTAGCCATTTGATATTTCTTCTTACAAGGTATATTATGTCAGCTAAACCAAATCGCAATAAAACAATGTACCTTAGCATAACTCGGGGATGATACCTTATCTGCAAGATCAACAAATCAGCGTGATACATGTATAACATAATCATGACATCATATAGAAACCTAACAGATAAGCATACAACCATACAACCATCATTCTAGCTAGGGTCCATTCATCAATGGATGACCTTAACAACACATACTACGACCTCATGCATGAAAAAAGAATTACATCATTGTACACTTGACCACATGCAAACATGAACATGCATAAGTAATACGTAACCAACTACACATATGCATAAACACATATGATCAAGCATAAACTAACAACGCTTGAAAACAAACCTACAAGAATGATACATGCAACTAAGCATACAACAACAATACATGTAAGCGACATAAATCAACATGTAACCATTCATACACTCAAAACGATGTATTCCAATTATACACTCGCAACGATGTATTCCATAATAACCACATCAACTTCCACATGATGACACCATTACAACCATGATCCACACCATGCAATGCAACAAGCACATGGAATGAAAGTGTAAGAGACACACATGCAACTGACATTCATGCATGACCAACACACCTCCCATCCAGTCTGAGGGGTGAACAATGCTTTGATACCACTATGTAACACCCTCCTCCCACATTTACCCAAGCAACTAGCCAGCTGAGGTAAACATGTGACGGGAGGCCACTATGATAAATTCGACATCCTAAGTCATGTTAAGGAAGTGGAACTAATGGAAACACACCATATAAACATTCAACATCAACCTTACGACCCTTAGGAACCAATTCGACACTTCAAGCAGCTTGCCCTTGGGTCCCACTAAACTTTTAGACAAATTGACCTTTGGACACTCTCATGCTTTGGGCATGCTAGTGTTTAGGGACCTTTGTACGCTCTCACAAGCCTGCCTACTGGCGTCCAAAGACTCTTTTTTTTCAGTTATGTGCCAGCATCCCTGGGAATTAAGCCACATTTTTAGGCCCAGAGCCTAGGTCACTGCCCAAAATTTCATGATACCTCCAGAACAGTAAATTAACAAGGAAATGACAATGATAAAAAAAGCATTTAAATGAGACCTTGACTGGACCCCTACTAGCCATGATAGACATTTCGTCAAACATATCATGAATATGTAATCTACAGGTGTAAACAATAGATCTGAGCATAGGGGTCTCATACTTAGCTGAGAATCGCTAAGAAGCATTGATGTCTCAACACATCAACTTCCATTTCATCCATTAGGTCATAGATACATTGATCATTCATTCACAAGTAAAAACATGATGAGAGCCATACATAGCTTCTGTCATAAAGCATATAAATAACCATCATAATAGTAGCAAAAATACTCATGAAATCACAACCATATAAACCACATATAATCCAATATATTACTCATAGAAATACAAGGAGAAATAACCTCATATTGATGATGCAAAGTCCAAACCCGAGATGGGACTTCCACGTTCCAATCGACCGTAGAATGGCTGAGCCAAATATCTCTTCAACCATTCACCCCCGTGCCATATTCTAAGCCTAAATTTGGGATCTCATAGAACGCATCAATCAAAACTCATCTAGGGTTTCTAGAGGCCATCCACCTCAACCCATCAAATAGTGATTCCACCTCACGGTCGAACATCACAAAACCATCATTAGATTTATCTTCATCCAAGCCTTCCACGACTTCCATAGCATTTGTTCCAACTAAGGATTCCAGGACTACTAACTCAACCCACAGCTACTATCAGGCTTCCAAAGCGTTTGTCCAACCAAGGCTTCCAGGACTAGTAACTCAACCCAAGTTGTTACAGGGCTTTTAGAGCATTTGTCCAACTAGGGCTTCCAGGAACTGATAAATCAACCCAAGCTAAGGAAACATGAGAACCAACCAAAACAAAACAAGGAAATAAACCCACAATATCCATGGCTATCTAGGAAATGGCAAGGCTAGCAATCCATTGTCAATCTTGGCAATCCTCCATGCCAGTGACAGATCATGACCAACAATCCACATGCATATGCCTTGCATGCCAAAACTAGTAAGGAAAATATGCATGAAACTCGGTGCCTACAAGTGAATCTCGGTGTAGCTAGTGATCCCGATGCCTTCTTTTGCTTTTCTTCTCTTCCTTTGCCTTGTTGCTCCAAGAATCCAACTATGCTACACCCTCCAAGAGTGCTCCAAGAAAACTCTAAGTCTCCAAGAGTATGAGAGAGAGAGAAAAAAAAATGAGAGAGCTCCAAAACTGAGCTGACAAAATGTTACCAACTGATCTTCAGAAGCCTTTTTATGAATGAAGCCTCTATTTTCTTCATTTTCCATTATTTTCCTTAATTTTCCTTCTCACATGCAACCTGTGACCTTTCACCTCCTTTTTCTCCTAATTTCCATTATTTTCATAAACCAGCCTAAATCCATCTTAACTCCAGATCTATCAAGCGCCCAAAGGGATCAAATCTCTCGAGGCACAAACCTCTTTTTTGAGTGAAAAACTTGAGGAAAGGTTTTCACCTTGAGAGATTTGATCCCTCTCGGAGCTTGATAGATCCAGAGTTAAGATGGATCTAGGCTGGTTTCAGTCGTGTGTGGCCAAAGAAAATCTAACGAACATATGATTAATTTTATCAATAATATGTAAATTCATCTAATATTAATATAATCATTTTAAATATGCTAAATATGTCTTAGATTAATCTGGTCATTTTAATTTTAAATTTGCTTAGTTACCTCAATTTGTTGAGATGATAAATATTGTTAATAACTTTAATGATGAAATAAAAATTTTGAATGTAAATTGACAATGTAATGGTGTTGAATGATAGAAAATGTGAATAATAAGAATATAGTCAATTATAAATACTCTTCATTGTGATTAATCTCAAACTATTTTCTTCTACTATTCTTATTGTCACCCTTGTTACTTTTGTCATATTTTCATATCGATTATATGAAAAGGATAGGTTAAATCATAAAACATTTAAATCTTTAGCTTGAGCTATTGTAGTAAACATCATACCTTGTCTCTCTTTCTCTCCAATATTAATAGGTTAAATTTCTATAAAACAAAACTCAATGTACATTGTCTATAATTTTTTGTGCCTACACTGAAATCAATGCACACTGTTAATCCAATCACTTTAAAATTAATGTACCATCATACATCCAATTACATCAAATCATAAATCAACATCTACACTTAAATCAATGCATCTAATGCAAGTAGTCAAATAAGATTAAAAAACAACATTTACACTCAAATCAATGCATCTAGTGCAAGTAAGCAAAGAAGATTATAAACCAAAATCTACATTGAAATCAATGCATCTAGTGCAAGCAATAAAATAGGATTAAAAATCACCATCTACACTGAAATCAATGCATCTAGTGCAAGCAATCAAATAGGATTAGAAATCACCGTCTACACTGAAATCAATGCATCTAGTGAAAGCAATCAAATAGGATTAGAAATCACCATCTACATTGAAATTAATGCATTTAGTGTAAGAAATCAAATAGGATTAGAAATCATCTATATTTAAATCAATGCTTCAAGCGCAAGCAATCAAATATTATTAGAAATCAACATCTACATTGAAATAAATGCATCTAGTGCAAGCAATCAAATAGGATTAGAAATCACCATCTACATTTAAATCAATGCATTTAGTGCAAGCAATCAAATATCATTAGAAATCAACATCTACACTAAAATCAATGCATCTAGTGCAAGCAAGAAAATAGGATTAGAAATCACCATCTACACTGAAATCAATGCATCTAGTGCAAGAAATATTCTTCCCTCTCTCCCCCTTCATATATATCTATATCTCCCTCCATCTCTCCTTATTTGTCTCTCTATCTCAACCCCCCAAACACACACACTCTCTCACTCCATATATATCAATCTCTCTATCCCTTCCTCCCTCTCTCCATCTCTCTCTTCTTCTCTCTCTTAACTTTCCATCTATATCTCTATCTCCCTTTGTCTCTCTATGTCACCCCCAAAAATTACACTCTCTTACTCCAATATATATAGCTATCCCTCCCTCCTCCTCTCCCTCTCTCTCTCTCTCTCTCTCTTCCTCTTCTCTCCCTGTCCCCCGCTTCTATCTCTCTTCCCTCCTGCTGTCCTCTATCCCTCTCTCTCTATCTTTCTTCTCACTCCCTCTCTCTCTCTCTCTCCACCTTTCTCTCTTTATATCTTTCTTCTTACCTCCCTCTCTCTCACCCTCCAACTCCATCTCTCTTTCCCTCCCTCTCTCCACTCTCTCACATCCTCTATGTCTCCCTCTCTCTCTCTCTCTCCAACTCTATTATTATATCCCTCCCTCTCTCCTCTCTCTTTCTCTCCCCCATTCTCCCCATCTCTCCTCCTTTGTCTCTTTATCTCACCCCAAACATACATACTCTCTCTCCATCTCTCCCTTGCTCCTTCTCTCCCTTCACTTCTCACTCTCTATGTATTTCTTCTTTCCTCCTTCTCTGCCCCTCCAAATCCATCTCCCTATCCCCCCCTCTCTCCTCCTCTCTCCCTCCCTCTCTCAAGTCTTCTCTCTCGTACTTCCTCTCTCTCCTTTCTATCCACCTTCCTCTCTCTTCCCCCATCTCTCTCTCTCTCTCTTCCCTCCAAGCCTCTCTCTTCCCCCATCCTTCTCATCCTCTCTCTCAAGTCTTGTCTCTTGTTCTTCTTCTCTCTCCCTCTCTCTCCTACCTCCCTCTCTCTTCCCCCCATCTCTCTCTCTCTCTCTCTCTCTCTCTCCAACTATGTTAATATATCCCTCCCTCTCTCCTTCTCTCCCCCTTCTCTCTCTATATCCTTCTTTGTCTCTTTCTCTCACCCCTAAACATACACACACTCTCTCCATCTCTCCCTTGTCACTCCCTCTCCCTCTCTCTCCACTTCTCACTTTCTATCCCCTTCTTCTTCCCTCCGTCTTCCCCCTCCAACTCCGTCTCTCTACCCCTCCCTCTCTCCTCCTCTCTCGCAAGCCCTCTCTATCATCCTTCCTCTCTCCCTTTCTCTCCTACCTTCCTCTCTCTTCCCCCATCTCTCTCTCTCTGTCCAATCCTCTCACTATCTCACTCCCTCTCTCCTTCTCTCTCCCCCCTGCATCTTTGTGTCTCCCTCTCCTTCTCTTCCCCTTATCTACCTCTCTTACTCATCTCCCCCCTCTCTCTTCATTCCTCCTCTCCCCTCTCATTCAGTTTATCTCCATCTCTCCCTTGTCACTCCCGCTATGTCGTCACCTCTATCACTCTATGTCTTTGTTCTTCCCTCCCATATATTTCTAGAGTTAATATATCTCATGATATATTAATATATATTATAATATAACAAATTTAATATTGTATTGATCCAAAGTTATTAAATTTTAATAATATTAATATTATAATATACTAATATGAATATTATATTTATTAATAATAATAATAATATTAATTGCTTAAGATTAATATTAGGGTTAATAATGTTTTTTTGCTTGGTATTAATAATAATTTGGCCCATAGGTTTCACCTAAAAAAAAGAGGTTTATGGAGTAAATATAAAAAGAGGCTTTATTTATTTACCATACCTCTCGTTTATTTATATTTATATTTATTTATCACATCTCTTTTATTTACCATGGTATTTGGCCCATAGGCTTGGTATATAGTTAGATGTTGATTTCTAATCCTATTTCATATATTTTTATTTATTTACGATGCCTCTTTAAACTTCTTTTATATTTATTTATTTACCATATTTTTTTTTTATAAATATAGTATTTGGCCCATGGTATTTGACCCATGGTATTAATAATTATTTGTCCCATGGTATTTGACCCATAGGCTTCACCTAAATAAAACCTCTTTTTTGAGTTTTTGTAAATATAGAAGTTTATGAAGTAAATATAAAAAGAGGTTTTATTTATTTACCAAAGTTCTAGAGTAAATATAAAAAAAGTTTATTTATTTGCCATACCTTTCTTTAAAAATAATTATTTAACTCATGCACATTATCTCTTCTGAAATTAAATATAAAAAAAAAGTTTATTTATTTACCCTACCTTTCTCTAAAAAATAATTATTTAGCTCATGCACATTATCTCTTCTGAAATTAAATATAAAAATATTTATTTATTTACCATACTTTTCTTTAAAAAATAATTATTTAACTCATGGACATTATCTCTTCTGAAATTGTATTTCAGATTAACCACTTATATAATTATATAATGTTGTTTATTATAATATTTTAAAAATTGAGAATATAAAACTATTTGATACGTTTAACTACATTCATTTAAGAATTTTTGTTGAGAGAGAAACATAGGTAAATATAATTTAAATATTTAACACTTGAAGTTTAGGAAAAACAAATAGGTAAATAGGATGAAAAATTAAATATTATTGAAGTGAAGATTAAAAGCTTTATTAAATATGATTAATAGTTATAACCTATGTTGCATGAGTTTTTGGAATGTGGGAACGTCGGGAACTCAGGTACGAGTGTTGGGAATGGCTACAGGGTTCCCCAAAATTTACAAGAAACAACTAATTGGGAACGATAATATTATATAATAAAAAAATTTAAATATATATATCTATATATATTATAATTTATATAATAATCAAAATATTCAAATATTAAAATCAATTTAAATATATAATCTCTTATATATAAATATATTCTTTGGGTGTCTGACACCGGACAGAATAGAGATTATTCTTCACATTGGTTTCTACCAATAATTTACAGGACAGAAACAAAAGAGAATGCCAAAAATACAGAGAAAACGTCTCTGATATCAATGATAATTATCCATTATCAACATGCCGTAAACGCTAGCCCACAAGTCGGGCTTATAGTTAAAATTCCTCCAACCAAAATTGGCAAAATCCCAATAATCACGCCAAAAGAAATAGTCTACTGAAAATCTGGCCCAAATCGGGTCCAAATCACTTCCTAAACAATAAACGAAAATTAACATAAAAGGAAAAGAAACTAAAATGGAGGATTCGGAAAAGAAAGCGACGGAATTTGAGGCCGAAAATGACGGAGCACACTCAAACTTCCCCCAATTAGGGAAAAATCAACGTTTCCTTCCATCTTTGCGCTGATTTGCTAGCTCAAGGTGTCTCAGCGCCATCAACATGCTATCAGACAGTTCATCATCCTTTGGCTAAGATCCCACTGCATCAGTCGCCCTGGGTTGGAAAGAACTCGTCCTCGAGTTCACAGCAGTGTGATCGGGATCCCCAAAACAAGGACTCAGGTGCTTCACATTAAATACATCAAAAGTCCTCAAATGACTAGGGAGGCGCAACCTGTAGGCATTATCATTGATCTTTTGCAGTATCTCACAGGGTCCAATCTTCCGCTCCTTAAGCTTATTATACTCCCCAACAGGAAAGCGATCACGAGATAATACTGCCCAAACAAAATCACCAACATCAAAAAGTACCTGACGACGATGACTGTCTACTCGAGCCTTGTACTTGGCATTGCTCTCGTGAATGGCCAGTTTCACCTGCTCATGTATGCTCCTAAGATGTTCAACCATCTCATCTGCCTTAGGGTTCAGATGACCTACTCGTGGAATAGGAGCTAAGTCTAGCACCCCGGATGGATTCTGACCATAAACAATCTCAAATGGGCTCAGTCCTGTGGTTTTGTTTTTTGACGGTTATATGCGAACTCTGCCTGAGGTAATGCCAAATCCCACTGCTTGGGCTTAGTTCCTGCCAAACACCTCAAAAGGTTGCCCAAACTCCGGTTCACCACCTCGGTTTGACCATCCATCTGGGGGTGGTAGGCGCTGCTGAAATTCAACTGTGTCCCCAGCTTCCCCCATAAACTCCTCCAGAAATGACTAATAAACTTGGTGTCACGATCTGACGTGACTGATCGAGGAACACCATGTAATCACACAATTTCCCTGAAGTAAAGATGGGTGATCCGGGCAGCATCCATTGTCTTCCTGCAAGCTACAAAATGGGCCATCTTGGAAAACCTATCAACCACAACCAAAATGGAATCCGAGGCCCATTGTGTACGGGGTAAACCCAGCACAAAGTCCATACTGACATCAAACCAAGGGCCTTCAGGAACAGGTAAAGGAGTGTACAGGCCCGCATTGGTGAGAACTCCCTTGGACCGCTGACACACATAACAACGCTCCACATAATGGGCCACATCACTGGTCAACTTGGGCCAATAATAATCAGAAGATATCAAGGCCAAAGTCTTATCTCGCCCAAAGTGACCCTCGCTATGAAGTTCTCTGATAATCTGCTGCCTGAGTGAGCAATCTGGAATGCACAACTGTAATCCTCGAAATAGATAACCATTATGCACAACAAAATCATGTCGTTTACCATCTGTTACCTCCTGAAATATCCTCCCGAAGGAAGGATCCGCTGCATACATATCAGTGAATGTCTCAAACCCTGCAACTCTGGTGCTCATGGTGGTGAGGAGTAACGTGCGACGGCTCAGGGCATCTGCGACTCGGTTCAGGCTCCCGGCTTGGTGTCTCAGTGCAAATGTGAACTCCTGTAAGTACGCCACCCACTTGGCATGCCGCCTACTCAGCTTGTGTTGGCCATTGATGTACTTCAGGGCCTCATGATCTGTGATAAGAATGAACTCCCTCTGTACTAGATAGTGACGCCAATGCTTCAGGGACTGAACTATGGCATAGAACTCCAGATCATAGGTGGAGTAATTCTTCTTTGATCCAGATAGCTTTTCACTGAAAAAAGCTATGGGACGCCCTTCCTGACTCAGAACACCACCAATACCAATTCCAGATGCATCACAGTTTACCTCAAACACCTTCTCAAAATCTGGAAGTGCCAAAACTGGTGCCTCTGTCATCTTCTACTTGACCAGTTGAAAACTGGCATCTGCCTCCTCAGACCACTGGAAATCACGACCCTTGAGGCACTCTGTGATAGGAGCAATCAGAGTGCTGAAATTTCTGATGAACCGGCGGTAGAAGGATGCCAATCCATGGAAACTTCTGACATCATGCAAGGTCTTTGGCTTGGGCCATTCCAAGACCGCATCTATCTTCGACTGATCTGCCTGAACACCATCAGTAGACACCACAAAACCAAGGAAAGTGACAGAAGTAGTGAAGAAGGAACACTTCTTCTGATTGACAAACAGGCGCTCCATCCTCAGCATATCAAAAACTGCACAGAGGTGGTCAAAGTGTGACGCCCATGTCTGGCTGTAAATGAGGATGTCGTCGAAGTAGACAACCACGAATTTCCCCATGAAAGGTCATAGAACCTGATGCATAAACCTCATAAAAGTATTGGGCACATTGGACAGTCCAAAAGGCATGACCATCCACTCGTACAACCCATGCTGCGTTTTGAACGCTGTCTTCCACTCATCTCCAGGCCTGATTCTGATTTGGTGGTATCCGCTCTTAAGGTCAATTTTTGAGAAGACCTTAGAACCGGATAGCTGGTCTAACATATCATCCAGGCGGGGAATTGGAAACCTGTACTTCACTGTAATTCTGTTGATGGCTCTGCTGTCTACACACATACGCCAGGAGCCATCCTTCTTTGGCACTAACAGGGCAGGAACTGCACATGGGCTCATACTCCCACGGATGTAGCCCTCTCCAACAACTCTTCCACCTGTCGCTGCAACTCTTCAGATTCCTTAGGATTGAGGCAGTATGGGCAGACTCGCTCCGGGGATAAGGCCTATCTGATGCTAAATATCTCTCATAGGTGGTAACCCAGGAGGGAGATCCTCTAGCATTAGGTCAGAAAACTCTACTTGCAGCTGCTGCACCTCTGCTGGTAAATCTGTAGTCACGTCCGTTACACTATTCCCACAAGGCAGTAATGTAATGGATAGACCACGTCTCCACGCTCCATCTCAACTAAGAACCTGGACATAGAAAGCAGGTGATTATTATTGGCCATCAGGGTAAGAGTGGTTCCTTCCCGTCGAGGTGCCAACACTATCTTCTTCCCTTTGATGCTAAGGGAATAAGTATTCTTCCATCCATCATGCACAACACTGCGATCATACTGCCACGGCCTGCCTAACAATATATGACAAGCATCCATAGACACTACATCGCACCAAGCATTATCAAAATATTTTCTACCGACCGAAAAAGACACTAAGCATCGCCTATCTACTTTTACCTCACTGTCCTTATTCAGCCATGACAACTTGTACGGCTTGGGATGGCGATCTGTCTTCAACTGTAGTTTCTGGACAGCCTCTTCAGACACCACGTTCTCACAACTGCCACTGTCAATGATCATCTTGCAGACTTTATCTGCAACTGTGCAGGTTGTGTGAAAAATATTGGTCCTCAACCAATCGTCCCCTGAATCATCCTTGGGAGTCAGTAGACTCTTGCGAACGACTAGAGTCTCATGTCCATCTCCATACAGTACATCACCCTCGTCATCATCATCATCAAACACAGGCTCTCTAATCTCCTCAGTTTCGTCTACCATGTCATCCCCAATCAGGAGATTTTTGCCCTTCTGACTGGCAGGCTTCCTGCAATTAGTCGCTATATGTCCCTGTTCACCACATCTAAAACATTTAATACTAGGGTTAGAATTACCCTGTGGTGGCTGCTGGGTAGGACGGGCTTCTTGAGGGCGGACTGGTCGACTGCTCTGATCGCTTCTGATCACTGGCCTCTTATTTTGTTGTTTCTCCACAACAAGTGCATGCTGATATGCTTCAGAAACGGTCCACAACAAATGAAGGCTGAGGGCATCCTGCAGGGGCTGACGTAAACCCCCCAAATACCGCGCCACCGTCTGCTCTTCCATCTCAGATAAATCGTTCCGGGCTATCAATTGATAGAACTCCTCCATGTAATCATCAACTGATCTCGGGCCCTATCTCAACGAATGAAGTCGCTGGAACAAGGATTGGGTGTAGCCGAGAGGAAGGAAGTGATCCTTCAGCTTCTTCTTCATCTTCTCCCAATCAGTAATCTTGGCCTTGCCCTGCCTTTCCCGTGAACGTCTCAACTGCTCCCACCATGCAGATGCTCTGCCTTTGAGTTTGATGGCGACTAGTTTCACTTTTACACGATTTGGGACTTCTTTATAATAAAAAATACGTTCAACCTCATTCAACCAATCAATAAATCCATTAGCCTGTAACGTACCAGAAAATTCGAGCCGATTCACTCTGAAACCGAGGTCTCCATGACGATCCTCCCGACCACGATGCTCCTGGAATAGGGTATGATTGTGATATGGGTTCACGAAACTGGAGTCAGAATTAGAATCGTGATCCTCCATCTCACGATTACTGAATTCCTGTGCTGCTAGACGCTGGGTTAACTCTGCAACTTGTCTCTGCAAATCCTCAATCATCACATCTTGAATGCTACGATCACGGTGCGGGACTTCCTCATTCAGAACCTACCCACGACGACCACGACCACGACCACCAGCCATTGAAACTAATGAAGCCGCACCCCAGGAAGATGCTGAAGCTCTGATACCAACTGACGCCGGACATAATAGAGATTATTCTGTAGGCTGGTTTCTACCAACAATTTACAAGACAGAAACAAAAGAGAATGCCCAAAATACAGAGAAAACGTCTTTGATATCAATGAGAATTATCCATTATCAGCATGCCATAAACCCTAGCCCACAAGCCGGGCTATATAGCTAAAATTCGTCCAACCAAAATTGGCAAAATCCCAATTATCATGCCAAAAGAAATAGTCTGCTAAAAATCTGGCCCAAATCGGGTCCAAATCACTTCCTAAACGATAAACAAAAATTACCATAAAAGGAAAAGAAACTAAAATGGAGGATTCAGAAAAGAAAGCGGCGGAATTTGAGGCCGAAAATGATGGAGCACACTCAAACTTCCCCAATTAGGGAAAAATCAATGTTTCCTTCCATCTTTGCGCTGATCTGCCAGCTCAAGGTGTCTCAGCGCCATCAACGTGCTATCAGACAGTTCATCATCCTCTGGCTCAGATCCTCCTGCATTAGTGTCTCTCTCTCCCTTATATATATATAAAATATTAAAATGTCAAGTTCATTATGACACATGACGAGTTTTTGAAACAATCTCGCTTAAAAATACAAAGGAACAATTTTACATATGTTTCTCTAGTTATTCTTAAGAGAAAAAGTAAAGCAACTCTAATGTTTAAGCATTGACTACGACATAGAATATGCACACACAATCTTCTACAATATATATACATAAACAACAAAAGAAATACTCATCAACATGACATTCCAGATATCGCCCTTACATCTAGGTGCAACACTCTTTCTTAACCCATCAAGAGATTGCTCAAGTTTCTCAATTAAGGATATCAGTGTTAAGAATGCCTTTGGTCTTTCTTCGTGCGAAGGTTTCAACTTAGGCTCATGTTTTGTGGGTAGTTCAGCGTATTTCTCTACAGACTTTGTATTCCCCACCCCAAGGAACCTCGGAACTCCAAAAAAAAAATAGTCTTCAAAGCTCCCGGAACTTTCACAAGCTCCCATTGCAGCTCCCGCTAAAAAGGGAACGTTCCCATACAGTTCCAAAGCTTCCAGGAATGCAGGAACCATTGGAACGGGTTTCCCAACTCTTGGGAGCGGTTCACGTGTAACATAGGTTATAACACAATATAGTTTCTATTTCATAGTAATTAAATGTTTAAAAAACCCTGCCGAATATGGAAAAAGTATAATAAAAATTTTCCCTACACTTCCACACACTCTGTACAATGACATTGTAATGACAGTAGTTTTTGATCCGCATTTCCTTGTTATTTGAAAATGCTCCTTTTCTGCAATCATTGCAGAACACCGCACAATGTTCAAATCTCCAGTTCAACCCCGTCAGCATATTAGAACTACCCAGAGTTCCAGTAGCCATCAGAGCCGGTAAGGTCAAGAAACCGAAATGACCGCATCCAGAGAACAATGTAATGAGTCCCTGAATTACAAATTAGCAAGAGAATTTCTGTTATTTTTTACCTTTTTGTTTTGAACGAACATTCTAAATTTGTAGAGTAATTTTTATTATTTGCTTTTTATTTTGAATGAACATTCATTGCACTTTTGTCTGTTTTCTTCAGGAGGAAGAGGAGCCAGTAAAGGGAAATCGCAGAGGTACTTCTTACAGTGGTCTGCTGGTGCTTTTTGCGTGAAGGTACAGGTCGAGGGAGTGGCTGCATGGGTTTAAGAATAAGATGAAGCCTCTTATTCTAATGGTCCCACAACAACTAACTGCAACGATAGAGTTTCTCTCGAGTCTGCTTTGTAAAGACTGATATGTTGCCAGTGCGCATTAATAGCGAAACTCTTGAAATAGCTCAAATCTTAGGGTAATTTGTGATATTTAAGTTACTATTGAATGTTAGACTTAAACTCCCTTTCATTTCAATATAGGAATGTTTTGTGTTTTCACGATATCTCCAAACACCAAACATGCACTGCAGATAATTATCGCTATTAACAGCAAACATTTATACATTGTGAGGACGGTGGAGGAGCACCTCACCTCACCTCCTCGTTTCTGCCCGTGGAACTCAGTACTCTGCATAATGTATTAATGATGTGGAGCTAACTCACCCTTTTCCCTCTAGCTTATATAAAGAATCTAGAATCATGTCAGTTCTGGTATTATTAGGCAAAACATTGGTGGGAATATTTGTAAATAAATTTCAAACAGCACTAGTAGTGTGAGACATAAGATAGTCAGAGCACTTACCCATTCAATAACCACTTACCAAATTAATTTTTTTTTAAATGATTTGTCATGCACTAATAAAACTCTGCTACCTGTAAAACTGAGTTTATTTCAGGTAGCTCCTCAAGCACAGATGTTTGCAGTAGATATGCTTCTGTTCCATATGCTTCATTTGAGGTTGCTTTGAATGTAAATGCAGGCAAATGTGAAAAAATGCAGACTAAATGTTTTTTTATCTACCTGATGAAGACATGGAATTTGGATTTGGTTATTGAGTTCAATACAGGAGAGAAGCTTCAGAGACCATGGAATTTGGATTTGGTTATTGAGTTCAATACAGGAGAGAAGCTTCAGAGACCATGATAGTCAATATGGTCAGGCATCTCAAGCTTACTTGAAATAATATTCAAAGAGTTTGCCCTTTTCATTCCATCCTCCAAGACAATGACAACTAATTAATTTTGTTTCAACAGCATATTGAACTAGTTTCTCCACCTTTCTTAGATGAACAAATTGAAACACTTGATGTTGTTGGCAACTTGCCCTTGTTTGTGTGTCTGCATACATTTAAGAAAAATTTTAACCTATATTTTATATAGATATATATCTCAAGCCCTGATGTATTAATTCTTTTGGGGATTAAAACTGAGGTGAAATTGCTGGGATTTGGAAGAACTTCTAAGCATTTAATAGGTTCCAGTTTATAAGACTATATGCAGTTGGTCATTTTTAATATGATAGGATATTTGCACTTAATCCTGTAGATCACCTGTGTCACGGGTTACATCATATAGTTTGAAGTAAGAAGAGCAAGGTATCAAATATGTTATTTCTGTTATCAAATATGCAATTCTGACTACATCTGAAATGGACATTCTGGAAGACAGTTATCAATGGCTTAAGTACAGGAAGAAATTTATGGTGTTTTTTTTGTATAGCTCTTTTGATCCAATCTCACTAATTACATTAATTTACTTTCCAATTACATATTGAACCGCAAACTATTAAAAATGTTTAGATAGTTATTTTGTTTCATAGAAAATAATAAAATTTGATATATATTATAAGATAATTAAAATTAAAGAAGTAAAGTAAGTATATTTTTGTAAATCTAACAGTCAAATCAGAGTGCAAATCTCATATACCAATTTGATATCTCAGATTATAATAATAATAATTATCATTTACATAATCTAACATAATAATCCAACCTCATCTATTATTTATTATTTAAAAGAACCTGAAAAGTTAATTCTCATCTATTATCTATTATATTGGAAAGCTTGAAAGACTAATTTAGTGGCTTAAGAAAATTAGAGCAAACCAGCAAATATGCATTTCCAACTAGATCTGAAATGGACATTCTGAAACAGTTATTGGTAGAGTAAGTGCAGGTAGAAATTCATGAAAAATAGCCATAGTCACAGGTGTTCTATAATTAGAGGTACTTGTTCCAATCTCAATCAATAACATATTGAAATGTTTTATTGCAGAAATTATTATTAATCTATAGATAGTAACTTGGCTGCAAAGAAAATGGTATAATAAGATATTCATGATAAGAGAATCAAAATTTTAAGAGTAAAGTATGTACATCTCTGTAATCTAGTAGTCAAATTGGAGGGAAAAACAATTCCTTATCCTATAAATAAAAAAATCTAATACACAAAATTGATATTTCATTTAACTATAATCTTAAAATAATAATAATAATAATAATAATAATAATAATAATAATAATAATAACTATTTACCATATCTAACATAATCATCCACTCCCATCTACTATCTATTATCTTGGAAAGTCTAAATTACTACTATCTATTATATTGGAAAATTGAGTGACTTAGAAAAGAAAAACTGAGGAAACCAACAAATATGCCTTTCTGACTAGATCTGAAATGGACATTTTAAAAAACAATTATCATGGAGTAAGCACAGAAAGAAATTCATGAAAAATAACCATAATCTGAGGTGCTTGAACTATTATTAGCTATAATCTGAGATGCTTTTATTATTAGAATTCATTTGCTTCAATCTCACTAATTGCATTACCCCATTCATTAAGTATTGAATTGTTGCATTGTTCAATTAATTAGGTATTGAATTGTTTGATTACAGAAACTATTATAAATATTTAGATAGTCACTTTGTTGCAAAGAAATAATAATATAATATAAAATTAAAAAAGTAAAGTATATACATATTAATAATTCGG
Source organism: Pinus tabuliformis (assembly GCA_031772625.1). Classification (NCBI taxonomy): domain Eukaryota; kingdom Viridiplantae; phylum Streptophyta; class Pinopsida; order Pinales; family Pinaceae; genus Pinus; species Pinus tabuliformis. Next base: position 865,503,625 of record CM062818.1, on the reverse strand, counting down.
TAGTCAAATCTATATGGGAAGAATTCCTTACCCTATAAACAAAAATAACTAATACACAAATTTATATCTCTTTTAATTATAACTTAAAAATATTAGATTATAATAATAATAACTATTTACCCAATCTTAACATAATCATCCAATTCCATCTATTATGCATCATATAAGACTAATTCCCATCTATAATCATCCAATTCCATCTATTATTTATCATAGAAGACTAATTCCCATCTATTATCTATCGGCTGGCTAATAGAACATTTTTCTCAAGTCTGTAACTATGTTCCTGAACGACAGGATGAAGATAGTATGAAGAGTGTCTAGCAGGGCCTGTTTCTAGTCTAATTGGTTCCCGGTACGTTGAATTATGTTGTGATATTTGGCATATGACGGTTGGAAATTCATAATATTACTATGTAGTTTATGACTGGGTAAACTGTCAAAATTTTATTGTAGGGTAGTCATTTGAAAGCAATTTAACAAATTGGTCAGTATACTTTTTCATTATTATGCGTTAAACAATTTTCTGCATTAGTATTAGTCATTATTTTCTCAATTATCTTTCCACCCCTTGCAAGCAAGCACCCAATTCCATGAGTTACTACGCTTATAAGCTTTGCCAACCGATACAATTCAGTCATTATTTTCTCAATTATCTTTCCCCCTCTGGCAAGCAAGCACCCAATTCCATGGGTTACTACGTTTATAAGCTTTGCAATCGATACAGTTTGCAAATTTGTCTTGGCATGGGTTTCTTGCCTCAAGGATTTTATAATACCACCATCTTTCCCAATTACACTTCCATCTTGTTACCACGACAAATAGTGCAATATACAATACTATTGTCACCCAGCATTGCAGAGGCTTGAATATTCAAAGTTTGAATTTAGACTATGTCTTATTCAGAGACCAGCCTTGACATGATGCTGCAATCTAGTTATTTTGTTTATTTTGTGAACACCTACTATCTAACTTGGTGGGACATGATGGTGCAATCTAGTTTTTTTATTATTTTGTGAACACCTGCCATCTAACTTGGTGGGTACCATTTAACTTTGGTAGCTTACTGCATGCAAAACAGTTGATTTTTAACCAGAGCTGACAGATGTGAATTTTATTGGAAAATGACCAGTCAGACAACAATGCTTTTAGTAGGTGGTTTTATGTTCCTTACTTTTGCTTGCAAACACACCTTTTAACTGGCAACTCTTCCATCCGAAACAATTGCATGTGAATTACACATGGATGGGCTTGCTTATCTACTTCTGAGTCATTTGCATTTTGCACGTGGTTCAAACCACAACAAAATTGCTCAAACATATTTTTTTTAATAGTTATGAAGGCAGTTGTTCTGCAGCTCTCTCATTGCTTTCAATATTTATGATGTTGATAAGTGAATAAAAAAATGACAGGAAAAATTTAATACAAAAAAACCCGCTAAGAAAAACGGAGGAGGAAGAAGAGGAGGAAGAAGAATGGGAGGTGCAAAACTGGAAAGAAGAAGAATAAAATTAAAAATAACAGATAGAATAAAAAAGCGAAGGAGAAGATTAGCCAGCTTTCATTAATTGAATTTGTAGCCTTGGTTGCTTTTCATCACTGGGTCATTTAAGTGGATATGTGGAGATGTTCTTGGACAAACTAACTGATCGGATATAATGTTTTTCAATTAAATTTAATGATTTCACATTTTATATTAATAAATTTTCATTTTTTTGGTAGGTAAGCACCCACCGGAGATTTGAACCAGTGATCTATCGCAAGGAGTGCCTTAACAGTGAACCAGTGATCTATCGCAAGGAGTGCCTTAACAGTGCACCCATTCAGGAGTGCCTTAACAGTGAACCAGTGATCTATCGCAAGGAGTGCCTTAACAGTGCACCCATTCACCCTCAATCCAAAGTCCCATGGGCTAAAAATATTTTCATTTTCATTATGAATTTTTAATTTTATTTTTTTCATATACCAAATTTTATATAACTTATGTTGTATAAGTTATCTGACACTTACCAGTCTTTGAAATAATCTGGCTTAAAAATAAAAATGAACAGTTTTACATATGTTTCTTTAGTTATTTTTAAGAGAAAAAGTAAAGCAATTCTAATGTTTAAGCATTGACTGCCACATACAATATGCACACACAATCTTGTGGGATATATATACATAAACAACAAAAGAAATACTTATCAACATGACATCCCAGATATTGCCCTTACATAGAGGTGCTACATGCTTCCTTAACCCATCAAGAGATTTCTCAATTAAGGATATCGGTGTTAAGGATGTCTTTGTCCTTTCTCGCTGTGAAGGTTTCAACATAGCCTCATGTTTTGTGGGCAGTTCAGCGTATTTCTCTACGTGCTTTGTATTCCCCAACCCAAAGGAACCATGGAACTAAAAAAAATAGTGTTCAAAGCTCTCGTTGCAACTCCAGCTGAAAAATGAACGTTCACATTCAGTTCCAAAATCCCCGAAAAAGCATTGAAACGAATTTCCCACCTCTTAAAAGCGGTTACATGTAACCGAGTATATAACTATTGAATAATTCATTTGAATTTTTTTATTTTTATTTTTCCTATTCTTCACTTTATAACCAATTTTATTCTTATACCAATCCGTATCTTAAATTGTAATTTAAACTTCATAAAATACATGTTTTTATGTATATACCTTATTTTAATTATATACACTATAGATTTGACAAGATACTAAATTTTGTAATGATAACATACTGCGTCTGCTAATAGGACCGTGCATAGTTAGCAATAGGACCATGCATAATTAGCATGTATGTTTGGACTTCCTATCAAAATGGGCCGTGCTCATGAGATTGCATTGTACACTCAATTAAGACTTCAATTGAGGTTGCGTTGTACACGTTTCACTGTATAGTCAGTTAAATCGAAGGCCTGGGATTCCATGGCATTAATCTGAATAATGTTTTCCCCTTGATGATGCAAAAATAAAACCAGGAGGCCTTATAATCCTGACTTTCACCCTGTTGTTGTATGTGGGTTTTGTGAGCAGCAGATATGGGACTGGTTACAGAGATTTAGAGTATGCGGATCAACCGCTGAGCCACACTTGAATTCCTCGGGGCAAGTAGTGTGATTTGATCTCTTTCCTTTTTAGTACATTTCTTTGTCATTATTATTAACCGAGATGAAATGGGTTATTTATGGTGTACATTAATAAAATTTCTTCCTTTCACGACATTTGATGATATGAGTTATTAATTGTGGTAAAATTTATTGGAGTATTAGCGAGAAATAAGTAGGTTTACATATTCTATTGCCTTAATTATGATCTTGCTAACCTTAATAAACCGAATTCATGCTCTTGATGTGTCTTTGCTTCCTTTGGTTTTCTTGTTTTCCGGGACTTTCATATTGTTGAACTTATCTCTCCGTATTTAATCAAACTACAACATGTGAGCACCAACTCAAACTAGAATCTTAGACAGATTGGATGAATGTGGGTAATCTACCATTCATCGTGATCAATCTTTTCTTCTCTGCAAACCACCTCAAAGCAGGGACTTTCTACCTTGCAGTTTCTTTTGTTTGATTTTAAATGCTTATGAGGTTTATCTCTTTTGAAACTTCTTTCTCTCAATATTTATTTACTATTTTGAAGCATGGTTTAAAATTTTATATAAATAAATAATTATGATGTTTATTTTCATTTTATGAAATTTTTTTCTCTCAAAGTTTATTTACTATTTTTATGCCTAGGTCAAAATTTTATATGGAATATTTAATTGTGTAATTTTGATTATTTGTTAATTTACAAATATTTATATAACTTATTATTTGTTAATATTTAATTTTATAGTTACCCTTTTATTTGTAAGTATTTTGTAAAATCATATATTTAAAAAACATAAAAGTCAAAGGAGTCTATATTCATTAGAATATATAATTAATGGAAATTTAAAATATGATTAGATATATCCTTATTTTGTAAACTTGTGAAAAAAAGACACATTTAAAAACCATAAAGATTAAAAGAATCGGTATCCATGAGAATATATAACTAATCAACATTCAAATATGATGAGACATATCTTCAATCTGGAAGCTTACCAAAAAAAATGTTGTGCATGATTATTTTTATATTCTTTTGTGTTGTGGATGACTATTTTTATATTCTTTTGTAATACTTATATTTTATAAATGGTTTCTTAATCTTTAATAGTAATTTTTCCAAAATCCAATTGTTAAAAGTTTATAATATTTAATATTTAATTAATAATAATAAAATAACATTAAGATGAAATGTTGAAAATAAGATATTTTGTTATTTGGTAGTCAATTTATAACTTTACAAAAACTTTCATTGTAATATTATAATTTAATATCAATTATTATTATTCAATGATCAATTATTATATTCAATAATATGTTATGATTATAAAAATATTATATTGATTATAATATGATATATTAGCATTTTCCCTAACGGGGTGTTACTTGAGGAGAATAGTGGGATTGGGGGACAAGGCCAC